>CM060680.1:3717500-4317500 GCA_030686995.1 Artemisia argyi
CCACCAAAAAGATTTGCTGATTCGTCGAACGTGTTAAGAACCTCCTCCTCCTCACTATCAGAAACCACAACCTCACCCACCTTGGAAAATGGGTTAGCCCTCTTAGTGACAGAGGCGGACGGAATAGGATGACCTTCATCATCCACAAGAGTAGCTTTCCCATCGATAAGTAGCTTTTCAAGCTTACTAATTTTATCAACTATAGGAGTAGAACCAACTTCCTTAGTTCCCATTGAATCACTCACAAGCGGTTCTTGTGATATAGTACCAGTCTTAACCGACTCATCCTCATTAACTTCCATAGTACGGCCAGCATCCACATCCTTGTTGGTGTCATAATTAGGAATACCAAATGTATCCGTATCATCCATATTAAGAGCATCAAATTGGTTAGATGTAGAAATCTTAGTACCACTAGAACTAGCCACATCATAAGTCTTCTTCTTAGTGCCACCAACTTTCTTAGGTTCAGGAGGATTCTTTTTGGGTTGATACTGAAACTGCTTACCCACAACAGGTTTAGTAAACCCCCTTGACCCGGAATTGTAGAACCTCTTTGCTTTCCCTTCTTCTTGTGATTGACAGTCTTGAAACTATCATTAACAGGCTTAGTAGGCTGAGCAGGAGGTATAACAACTGTAGGACAATCGGTCAGAGTATGACCAAATATCTTACACTTGTCACAACAGGGTGGTTTCCACTCGTATTCAACCCGTATCTTCTCAATAGTCGAACCCGTACCATCAAGTAATGGTATCTCAACAGTGAGGCTTTCCCGAAGCACCTCATCCGATCTCACTTCTATCATGCATCTTGCAAAACTACTACGGCCCCACGATTCCTTACACATTTGGCTTGTAAAAGCATCTAACCTTTTGGGCGTGCCAATCAGTGTGGCAAGAAGACTGAGGCCATCATCAGAAAACATTGCAAGGGGAACATCATGGAATTTAACCCACACCGGGATGTTAGTCAAATCCTCTTTAAGTAGATTAGTGTTCAAAGTCCATGGTTTAAGAATAATAGGAACATTTCTAATCAACCAAGGACCGTTTTCAAGCACATCATCAACACCTTTCTTCGAATTGAACTTAAAGAAGAAGAATACCTTTGCATTCATCATAACCTTTTGCACACCAAACTTAGCCCATGCATTGCGTACATAGTAATCAACAACAGGAAAAGCAAGGCGCTGGCCAAGGAAATAACCGTAGAGAGTATTCTCAAACCTCGTGTTTACCTCTTCCACTACTTTCAATGGAACTAAAAGGTCAACATCATCCTTCTTTCTGCTACATTCCAACCTCCGAAAATTATATACATGTTTCTGAGGTTCATTAGAAGTAGCAACCACGTAAGAAACCGACTTCACTCCACTAGTAGTATCATCCTTAGAAGCATTAGGACCAGAAACTTTCGAATTAGAATTATGCCCAGTACCACTTGAAGAGGAAGCCTTATTAGCAACAATCTCCCGTTGAATATTAGTCATGGCTTCATCAAAATTCTTATGCGCATTAGATAGCAAGTGCTTCACAGTATCAGCACTTGTAGCCGGCTCCAAGTCGTCACCATGTGATGTAGCTTTCGTAAGTGGAATCGGCTCCACTTTCTGAGTATCATTCATAGAACAATCAGGTGCATCATCCACATTCAAACTAACACTACTAGGTTTCATCGTTGAGGGTGGACTCAACTCACCAAAGCTAGTAGTGGCCGATTGAATATTACCAAGTGAAACCGTCTCCACCAGGTCATGTTTGCTCCCGACCAAGTTAGTTTCAATCATACCAGATTCAAAACTAGGGCTCTCCAAAACCGTATCAGCTTGTCGAACTTGTGGTGTACCCAAAGTAACATCTGGTACATTAGACACATTCTTCTTGCTAAGAAACCCCTTTTCCATCTCTCTCAAACCCACAAACAAAGCAAAACTCGATTAAAAACGCATCAGCATGCACGACCAAACAATGAAAAAACCCTAACAAAAAGTTAGGGTTTTAAGATCAATACGCCCAGAAATCAAACCCTTCTCCATAATAATCGACACAAAAGTTTAAAGAATGATTAAAGTAAGATTATGTATGGATTAGAAACGACTTACAGCAGATGCGATCAAGAATCCCTAAGTCGGATAAAAAAGAAAACCGATTTATAAAACCCTAAAAAAAACGATTTCACAAAAATCCAAGGAACAAAGTGATTGAATCAGCAAAGATGAAAAGAATAATGAATAACACGAATGTTAATTCAGTTAAACTAACAAATCAGATCAAAAACCACAAGATTCTGGTTGGATTTAAGTGAAAAACGATTATAGGGAGGGAGGGGTAAAAAATCGCCAAAGGGGAGAGAGTTTTTAGGGTTTTCCAAGAGGATGCATGTTGAAATGCATCGTGGTCTAACAAGATTTGAAAGTTGTTAATTACATTTGGTTTTCGTGTAAATATTTTGGAAAATTTTAGATTGGAGCTTAGGCACTTTAGAAAAAAAAAATTTAGATCCCGACCCCCACTGAAAAACTTCTAGCTTCGCCACTGCTTTTAACTACCCGTATTGTACTCAGTACATACTAAAAGATGCAGTTAAACTGATTAAGATTTTTTTATTAATGTTGATGACTACTTTTCATCGGTGATCAGCCTTGCATTAGGCCATTTCTTAATCCAAGCAAAGTATTATAGTTAAAATAATCTTATCCCGGGCTCGTTATGGAGAGTAGAAAATATTTCAGAATGAGAATATGCTCCCCTCCTTTCCTTAATGGAACTTAACCATTGAGTGCTAACCATTTTTTTCTTTCTTATTTAAGTTGTGGTGATGTAATATATTATAGATAGATAGCGTTTACTTTAAAGCAAAACGTACTTGTCTTATATATGTGGCGGGTCAAATAATTGAGTTAGAAGATGGAACGCATACATGGAGATTCTTCAAACACATGATAGTATGAATGTATTAGTCACTGAATACGAAACTTAATAAACCATATTTGATGACACTCCAAACACCATTGCTGCGTTAGCTCCCCTCCAACTAACCCTGTTGTATTTTGTTTTTGTCATATTTCACTATTTCACCCACGAGCAAATGACATGTCGATGTCATATTTGATTAAAAATAGACTATATGTAATACTCGCCTGATACTTTAAATTGTGAGTAAAATGAATGTATAGTACAAGTATTCATAAATAAAGGAGCAATATTCATAAGGTTTTAAGACACGATCACACGACAACTCATGCAACGGGGTGACAATTTTTGACCTGACACGAAACCCTACCTGAGACCACACGAAAATAACCAGTTTCATATTGAGTTAAATAGGTTTTGGATTGTGTTCGATATCGACCAATTTATTAAAAACGTCGGGTTCGGGTTAGGGATGGGTTAAGCGGGTCGACCTGGAAATCCGTTTAAGATTTCTTTAATAAATTGAAAATTATATATATTTGATTATTTAATTATACGGGTTAAATGGGTCGGCCCACAAACCCGTTTGACTTGTTTAACTTCTGTAATGTGACATTTTTTTTAGATAAAGGAGTTAATTGATCAACCCAAAACTCGTTTAACCTATTGTATAAC
This sequence comes from Artemisia argyi, assembly GCA_030686995.1. Taxonomy (NCBI): domain Eukaryota; kingdom Viridiplantae; phylum Streptophyta; class Magnoliopsida; order Asterales; family Asteraceae; genus Artemisia; species Artemisia argyi. The sequence continues at coordinate 3,721,091 of CM060680.1, forward strand.
CTATTAAACCTGACAACTTATATAGGTTAAATAAGTCGTGTTCATGTTATGTCTAAACAAGTTACGATTAACAAGGTTGACCCCATTATTTAAATGGGTCGCATTCGGGTTAGGGTTTTCTTACCCACCATCATACTCGAAACCCGAATTGGCACCTATATAACAGGCGTGAACTTCCTCATCTTCCGGTCAGACTAGCACCAATACCAAGATATCAATGCTTAGTAGAAAATGTATAGTTATTGCGTTAGAAGAAAAATGAGTATGTCAACACTTATTGTTGACATGACTATACACAACAATATATGTTGGCTAAAAAAGCATCCAATGTACTAACATGCAATACTCATACTATGTATTTCTATTACACCGACATCTTTTGATACATGAGTCTGTAACCCTTGCATCTTTTGAAACATTAGAGTATTAGACAAGTACAAAAAGCATTGATCAAACCATACAAACCAACCCCTCCTTGATATTTATTACTAAACCCTTCCCCATCTAAATCCCATCTTTTCACAAGCATATCTTCATTTCATTCTGGGGTTCTTCTCTAGTTTCATAATTTGAACGAGTCTTTTCCATTTCCAAAGTGGTTCTTAGCAAAATTTTAAGGTGACTAGGTGAGTTATTTCCTTTTTAACAATTGGCCTTTTAAGTTTAAACTATTTTTGTTTCTAACTGCCTTCTTATGATATAGATCTGCTTCTGCTGGCATGTTAATCAAAGATGGAATAATTGGTTGTGTGGTCCATTTAGTCGATGTTTTCTTAGAGACGACGAAGTTACATGTTTCTTCTACCACGATTCCCCTGTTTAAAATAGTTAACGTCAGGTATAACTTCCGTAATCTCTTTTTTAAAATGCCAATTAAATAGTTTATTCGAAAATTGCTAAAAGCTCTTTATTTTTCATGGTTCTTATATTTTGGGTGACTTTATTTTCTTGTTGTTTGTTCAAATAAAGATAACTAGGATTTCTTACATTTAGGGTGATTATCTGGTTTTGAGAGTTTCCTTATTGTGATTGTTTTACTCAGTGTTTTGAAATCCATGTCGACCCGGCCGGGTTAACCGGTTCCGGCCAAAAAAAGGGTCAAAAAAACATGGGTTTCTAAAACCGGGTTAACCGGTTAGACCCGCCGGGTTTTGAGTGACCCGGGTCAACCCGGTGCCTGGTTTTGTTTTTTCAAAATTTTTTAATAAAAACCCGGGTTGACCTGGCGGTCGAACCGTTTGACCCGGTCAAAAATAATAAAAAAATAATAAATTGAAAACCGGGTTTACCCGGCGGTCAAACCGGTGCCCGATGACTCGACCAAGTCGATTTCGAACCCGGTTTTCAAAACATTGGTTTTACTGCCTAAATCTCCTTTGATAGGCTAAATTGCCAAAAACTCAAATTATTGTGTTTAATTGTTCATTTGCTTTATACAGATTTATACATGGGCACCGGAAATGCTATACTCCTAGCTTCCCATGTATTAAGTGCTTTTGGTCCTCGCCGTGGTAGGCGAATCATCACATTTCTAGGTGGAGCTGATACCATAGGGCCTGGTTCTGTGAGTATTCAACTCTTGTTATCTTGTTGATTGTTAAGTAATTTTTTCTGAGATAAAAACTGGTTTTTAGATTGCACCAACAGAATTGTCCAAGGCTGTCCGTTGACACATAGATCTTGAGGAACGTTGTCCGTAGTCACATAGATCTTGAGGAATGTACAGCTCCTTTGTTTGACAAAGCAAAGTTGTTTTACAAACAGCTTGCGGAATTACTTGTCCGCAATGAATGTGCTCTCGACGTTTTTGCTTGTGCTCGCGGGGAGGTTAGGTTTATTTATCTCACTCCTTTTGTCCTATATAATTGTTCCTTTCACAAAATCATTTCCATTCAAACATGTTTTTGGTGTTATGTAGTATAGAACGAATACCAGATTTGTTTGGTAGCCCATAAAGCATAATGGATACATGGTTGACGTTTAAAAAATAGCTAAATAGTTGGATGACTTTCATCTACATTATCCGAAAGAAAAGTATGGTGAAGTTGACCTAAAAGTTTAATTGTTATTTATTAACTCTAGGTTGGACTAGCCGAGCTTAAAGTTAAAGTTGCTGTTGAAAGAACCGGAGGACTTGTTGTTTCTTTAGAAAGCTTTTGCCATGGTCCTTTTTCTGCATCCATACATCGTGCTTTAGAGTGCAATAACGGGGGCGTTCGTCTATCAGCAAGGTACGGTTTGATTTAACTCTTTCCATCTAGGATATTGTATGGCGTTATAATGGTAATCTGGTATTGGAATCTTTGCTTCTCGATTTAGGGCTAATTTTTTTTCTTTCAGTTTCATGTAATGCATATACAATAAAGCTTCTGCCAATCAATTAATTTGGAGTTGTTTGGTTTAACTGAGTTAATGTTTTGTATGTGAATTTGTTGTATATATTGTTGATGTTTATTACTGTCTCCCTGTGTTTATGCTAAATCTTGATTTACAAACTGTGTCTAGGATTTTGTTAGGTGTTTTGTGTGTGCTGTTACATGTAGAATCCTGTTAAAAGAGGGTGTTTGTATAACCTTATTTTTTAGCTTTCGGCTTATGCTTATTAAATCATTTTTTCGGGCTTATTTTGAAATTTGAGGCTTATAAGTTTCAAAATAAGCCGGAGAAAATAAGCTTATAAAACACAAGCTCGTGTGCTCAAAACTAAGCTTAAACTAACTCCCCCTAAACGTTTTTTATTCTCATGTATGTTTGTTTATCGTTGCAAATGATTGTCGGCTAATGTATGCTGGTTCTTCGTTTTTTATTTTATGAATCTGCTTTCACGTTTTTACAAGAATGTGATGTTTTTTTTCAACTGTAATATGATGAAAAGGTTGTTCATTTGATGTTTTAATTTTGGTCGTTAGTCCTTGAAGTTGATCCAAATCTGTGTATAGTCCCTACATTTGAGAAATATCGCCACTAGTCCCTGGTATTTCAGTTTTAAGAGGTGTGTTTGGATGGAAGTGTATTGTGTGTGGGTGGTTTAAACGGTGTTTAGATGTGTATCTAATACAAACACCACTTTGCTTTCATACTTAACAAGTTACTTAATGGTCGTTAGTTATTTGGATGACCGGCATATCAAAACTGAGATATGGGGGACTATGGCGATAATTATGAGTTCAGTATATAAACTATATACGCAGCTCAATAGTAAACTTTATAAGAAATAGTTTTTGGATTGTGCTTATGTTGTAAATAAATGTAATAAGACTTGAGAAGTTTTTAATCCAATCCATTTATAATGGGTTTTAGGTTAGTTATGATGGTAAAAAAAGTAGTTTTAGTTTCGCGTTAGATAAGAACTTTGAAATAAGCATGTTCTTACCGAAAAAGCAGAAAAAATAAGCAATCAAACAGACGTTTTAGTTTTAGTGTGCTTAACTGCTTATGCCTTATTAAGTCATAGTTGAAGTCAATGGTTTTTGGCTAAGGCTGTCCATCTATGCGACCAAAAGTGAGAAGTTTCATTTTGTCTAGGGTTACGTTCAATGTAAATTAAGTAATTAATATCTGCAATGGTTGGATTGGATTCAAGTCGTTAACCATTTACTATCATAGACGCTGTATAGACCGAGTTTGTATGAGTCTGAACTTTTAGTATGTGTCGATATCCAAATGTTTTTTCGTAATAACACTGATAAATAATGAGCATAAGCGCGTCTCATTTTCATTTACAAGAATATGATGTTTTTTTTCCCCTTCTAACTTGATGTTTTTTTTTTTTTTTTTTTTTTTTTTTTTTTTTTTTTTTTTTTTTTTTTTTTTTTACTGTAATATGATGAAAAAAGGTTGTCATTTGATGTATCGATCTGAATTGAGTTTGTATGAGTCTGAAATAATATATTCTAATAATATGTTTTCGGTTCAAGGTTATGGATGCCGAAACTATTCAAGCATTGTTAAAGGCGGCTGATTCACTCAGTACTGGACACCCAGAAATAACTGATGCTAATACCCGAAGGCAGCCGCTCGTGAACTACAGTAGGGTTCGCGTCAGACACGACGGGAACCACTTCTTTCGTGCTGCATCCTACAGTTTCTTGCATACGGAAGGCTATCACATGTTCTTTCGCGAAGCCACCGTTGCTAGAATGAGGGAATTTCCAGATGAGTATAACAACGGGTATACTGCTGAAGAATTTGAGGAGTATCTGCTGCGATGTGCCACATTTGGCGAAACTGCAGATTCCAATCTTCAACTCGCTTGTGCAGAAGTGGTATGTCTTTTTTTTTTCTTTGCCTTTTTCATTTTCTAAATTTTGTTAACTTATCTTTACTGTTTCGTTATCTTCAGATCAAAATGAAGATCAATATGATGAAGGTGGCAGGTTCTACGCTCGAGGTTCATAAGGAGATTATTCCTCGGTCAGGGAAGTGTCATTTTGAGATCTATATGTTCCACCCTCCCGCATATGCCATTCATCCAAATGCAGGTAAAGTACAGTAACCTTTTGTATAACATCTGTCTGCGTATGAGTTGTTGATTATTACATGGAGTCTGAACATTCATATGCAAATAGGTTGATATCGACACCGTTATAAACAATTTTTAGAGTAATGTGTTGCATCTGATGCATGAGTTGTTGCTGCATGTTTGTATCTGTAATTTGAACTATTATACAGAAGTTTAAAGTCTTTTGTATGTACACAGACTTATTATTATTGCCTGAAAGATGACCCTTTTTATTTATATTCAATTTCTGCTTATTTCAGTAGTCATTATGCACCTTTTTTGGACTATTAGTGTTCGGGATTGTTTATTTACTTCTTAAAATACCTTAATTTTTCAGATCATCGTATGTATACAGTTCTGTGTCCTGAAGCAGCAGCCCAACTATGGCCCTTGATGTCAAGATACACCGAGTATGAGGATGTAAGTTTCCAATATCCTTAATCTTGTTTTTGCTTTCTTTTACATGGATGAGTTTGCTTTCTAATTACTGATTTTTTATTTATCATTTTGTTAGGATTCTGGTGATGAGGAGGCTTATGATTTTTGATGTTTTACTGATCATTTTGGGTTGTAATAGTTTGTAACCTGAATGGTACTGTTAACTAAGGTGGATGTTGTAAACATATTAATGGTTGAGTTATCGAAAATGTATGTAGACATCCTCTTTGATTTCGTTTTTAATGTTGTGGTTGGCCAACATGATGTTGATTATGTTTTCTATTGGTCCGGATGATGGCTTTTATAGTATTTTTCTGTACCATTCTTGTGAGGAAGTAAGCTGCAAGTTTGGTACCGGAGAATGATCATATTTAGGAAACGTAGTCAGTCCTTTAGACTCTTCCTTTGGCGATATGGTTTATTGCAAACGCCTTCTTTTGTCCTCTCCTTTGTTTGATAGTATTAGGTTTGGAGTTACAATCTATGGTTGGTCTTGGGTGAGTGTCAATTATGAAGAAATGCAGCTAATGTGTGTCGCTGTCGGTGTATTAGTAGTAGTATGTCCTTGTTATTTGTTGTCAAAAAGAAGTAAAGAACATAATAAACTAAACTACATGATTCACATGAAAATTTTATTTTAGGGTACCCGCCGCGGCAACGCGCGGGTACCCTGATAGTTTATTGTAATCGTCGGATGATAGTAAACGATAATCCATCTTTTACATGGATGGAAGGTATCGGTATACAAGATGATTCAGGTGTTGAAACACACATGTTATCGATTTGTTCTCGCTCTTTTAAGACCATCAGCCAATGCCATGGTCACATTGACACCGACAAATAGGGGTGTCATTCGGGTTGACCCGGTCGGGTTCGGGTCAACTCGGGTCGGGTCAACTCGGGTCAAGCCTCCAAAAAACATACCCGAACCCGACCTTATTTAGTCTCGGGTCAATTCGGGTTCGGGTCAATTCGGGTCGGGTCAACTCGGGTTCGGGTCTGGCCTTTTTTTTTTTTAATAAGAAATCTGATTCACTTGGTTTGTATTTTAATAATGAATATAAAGTTTTACCATAACACATGACTATCCATTATTCCATTCTTAAAAGATATAGTGAATTAGTGATTAGCAGATCACATCTTTGATTGGTTTATATAGTTCTCAACGTTATTTTGTTCCTTTGTTGCAAATATTCGTCATAGTTATTCATTCTATAACTTTTATACACCAAAAAATAGTACTCTTGCCAGAAAAAGAGTACACCTATAACTTTAATTTGTAAATGATATGCATAAAGTTTGAAACGTCAGTCTTGTTCTTTAGAAGTTAGGTGCGTTTTTTTTTTATTTTTTTTTTATGTAAATGTATGATGAACTTACATTACATATTTACATGGGATTGACTTTGGAACGTTTCTCTACAAGGTCCTTTTAATAAAAGAAAAGCCTACAAAGTTTACATTAACAAAAAAAAATAAAAAATAAATAAAAAATAAAAAAAATAAACTCGGGTCAATTCGGGTTGACCCGAACCCGAGCAAGAGATATATATTAAACCCGAACCCGACCTTGTTTAGAACTCGGGTCAATTCGGGTTGACCCGATTGACCCGAATATGATTTTTGACCCGAGTTGACCCGAACCCGGTCGGGTTCGGGTCGGGTCGGGTTCGGGTCGGGTTTTATGACACCCCTACCGACAAAGTGAGTGTTAAACACCAAATTAGACCAAACAAACCCAAATCAAAACTATAAGTAGCATGGGTCACGAATCTAGACGGGTTCTGTCTATTTGGGTCATATAGGAGCACGGGTCCTGATCAAACACATTTATTTGTGTCATCGAATTTTCATTTTCATTTTTTTTTTTAGTAAAAATTGTGTTCTGTTATTTTTTGATCCGCTAGATTAGGGATGGTAGTGGACATCTAATCTAATGGATATCCACCCGATCCACCCATTACTAACGGATTTGGAAACTGCGTTTACGTAATTACACCCAAACTACATATATTGCTTATTCAAGCACTCAAAATTTTACCAATCAATGTGACTAAGCCGGTTTGTGACCAATATATACAACAATGTTGCCGCTTATTTGTTAATATAATACTAGTTTGGTCGATCAACATCCAGCAGTAACGGGTTATATGATAACATGGGATTATTATTATTATTATTATTATTATTATTATTATTATTATTATTATTATTATTTATTTTTTTACTTTTTTGGCTGTGACATTTACCAAGTCATGTATTTATGATATTAGGCATTAATAGTAACTAGATAGAGTATCGATCACTAGCTAGAGATACACGTTTTGAACCTTGATATATTAAAGGGTTAAGGGTGTGCTGCTCAAAAAAGTTATGGCGTTAGTAAATGAAGGTAAGTTAATATTCCAACTAACATCACCTAACTTCTTAAATATAATAAGCAAACTTTGAAAATGATCTCTCACATAAAATCCATATATATCTAACTTGATTTTGGTATTAATTTTATTAGAATGTAATCTTTGGATAATTTGCTCTAATTATTGTGTTCAGTGTACCGCTCCGTGAGTACAAGATCGAAAAGAATGCATTGGATGGATGCCCGGGCATTGAGAAGGAAGGACGCTTTCAGAGGCGAAAGGCCATGGGGAGATGCCGTCTGTGATCCATGGATCTCCGATCAGGAAACCGTGTCCAAGCTTCGTAGAATTAACCTTGATAAAAAAAGTTATTCCTTAACAAAAGCAACTGCTATGGTTAGTAGTGCTAAAAAGACCAACATGACTAGAACGTGAACCCGAAGACTTTTGAGTAAGGTTAGTCGGAGTAGCTTGTTTGGCTTATTCGGGTTCCGGTCAACCCGATTAATCTGAATACGATTTTCTATTTGTATTATCTAAAATTTACTCACAACTTAACGGTATCAGGAAGGACCTGATTAAGTTTAACCTGACGCGGATAAACTTGAACCCGACCAACAGAAAACTAAATAATGTAAAGTTCAAATACATTTTTACCCAACCCGAATTAACCCAAATCTGACCAACTCTGTTGTATCCATGTTAACACCCTTAGTCACCGGTCACTTCCCAATACTTCTCACTCAGCAAAAGAAACTTCAATCACCTAGAAATTAGAATATGCAATAATAATGCCTCATAACTCATCACTCCCTCCCCATCAACCTTCTTCAACCATCTTTATATTTTTAGTTCAAATAAAATAATGGTACAAAACAGGGACGGAACTTGAAAACCGTTGGTGGAGGGAGGTGGGGGGACACTTGAAAAATATATATTTTAGAAGGGCCGATATACACTACGCTGAAATTTTTGTATAAAAAATGACTAAAACTATATATAAAAAGGTATAAAATATACACAAAGTCAAAATTTTTGGGGGGTGGGGGGCCAAAGCCCATCTGGATCCCTTCTAAGTTCCGTCCACGGTACAAAATATCATTACATGCCACATTGTTACATTCAATGGACAAGATGAAAACAAACACACATATCACAAAAAACACAACTACATCTCTCTTTTATCTTATAAAAGAAACCCCAAACGCATCTCTTTCTTCATATCTTAATTCAGTTTTCCAACCACATTTCGACCATTATGAGTTTAAATTTTTCATTAGCAATCTTGATGATGAAGACTAGTCATATCACACATGCCCAAAACCATTTTTCATTTCGGCTTTTACTTTTCGACACAAGTAACCAAATTTTTTCTCTCATATTGAAATAGGTGATCTTAGAAAAAAGGTAGTAACATCTTATTCTTTTTATAACGTGTATTGTTTTAAGACTTCGTTCATGTATATGTAATATACTTTTTGAACCTCTAGGAAGCGAATGCCATAGTCATGGGCCGATGCCTGGTCGAGGAAGTGTGTCATAGTCACTCACAAAGGTTAGATCGGAATCACCACATGGCAACAATAAGATTTTCGTTCTTGATTCCTTTTTAAGAGTGGTAATACTCGAGGGATCTACTATCTATATCCATACTACTTATAATACATATTACATCTTCTCTCATATTTAATTTTTAAGATTTCCTAATTTAGGTTTTAAGTAAAATACAAGTAAAGAAGCATCATTTACAAGTATTTGAAACACAAATAAAACTAAAAAAACACCATTCAACAAATACAATTAATACACAATTTACTTCACCCCTTCACTAAAATATACAATTATTTAATCACATTGTACAATTTAATTAAGCTTCCAAAATAAAATTCTAAAATCCGTATTCTTTCAAGATCTTTAAAGATCTGAACAGCAAAACCCACCATCGATCTATAAATGAAACATTTCCGGCGACTTTTTTAAGAAGAAATAGAACAGCGTTCAATTGATATTGACTTTTGGTACTCCCACTGTTTGACACAAATGCTTTCCCTAATCAAAATAAAAACCAATCGAAAATAAAACTATTAAGAACAAATCATGTTTGATTTACATATAAAAAAACAAAATCAAAATAACCACTTACCGGTTAGGTACGATTTAAGAGAAGAACAAAATTCATCCAAAAACATAGCATACTCTCTCATTAGATCATCACTGAGCACCTTCCAAACACTATTACTACAGATCAAAACAAATAAATCGAAAATCAACTACTACCAAAATCATGTAAATCGAATATAAATAATTCGGAATTAGCGAATTTGTGATGAAATAATGAGCATCTACGGTTCGATCTAGAGGAAGAGAGATAGAGACGGGCTGCACATGTTGTGATTAATTGTGATCTTGGTTCGAGAGATGGACGGAGTAATTGATTCTCCCTAAAATCATGTATATTAGACGGTTTTAAATTTGTAAATATAAATTTTCTATAATACATAATTTGCCCTTGTTTATTTATTTATACTACTTATTATTTATAATGCATATATGACCCTCTCTCCTACTTATAATGCATGTAAGACACTATCTCTTTTGGTTTAAACGTGATAAGTTGATACGCTTTTGTTGTACAAGTCCTTTTTAGTATGTCGTTAGTTTATTTGTTAGGAAAAAAATATATGTAACCGAACAATATTTGCTCGCCACAAAATATAGACACAGGGTACCTGCCGCCGCATCGCGCGAGTACCCTGCTAGTTACTATGTTAAGACGTTAGTATGGACGTAACATTTGGCCTCAAGTACTCTTTTTTCTCCAAAGTTAAAAAGTAAATAATAAAATTTTCAATGTGCTATCAATAAATATAAGGCTTTTCAAACTGTAACACTACCCATTAGGCCTAACTATATATGTAGTTTTAGTAGTTTTGCATATTTAAGTAGTCTTCAGGTAGAAAGGCTTATGGAATGTGTTAACCAAGCTTTTTGTTATTATGAAAGACGAATTAATGAGTGGTCCTTATCATGAGAGTATTAAGGAATAAATAGGCTCAAGCCCGGTTTGTGAGTTAGATCCATTAGGTTTCGATATATTTTGTACTGTATTTATAGTGATTAATACGTAGTAATAAAGCGTAACCTACGAGTTTTTCATTGCCTAACATGGTATCATGAGCAGGTGTATGATCTTGAGACCTACTCGGTCATCAAGCTGCCACGTTTGTACCACCCCGTCACACCTACCTATCTCCAAAACATCTTCAAACCCTAATTTTCAAATATTATTTTTTCCAGCCGTCACTTATCTTCTCTCTAGCCATTTATGCTATGTTGCCATCATTATGTAGAAGTGTCGTGACGACAAAACCCATTGGCTAGTTTAATTTAATGTGATCATGTCATGGGAAACTAGTAGATTATATTTTATGTTTGAAGTTTGTTGTACAGAAAATATGTAGAACTTTTGCTAATTGTTTAGGGTTCTATTATTAAATAGCAACGGCAGAGTATTCCAAAAAAAAAAATAATAATAATAAAAAATAAATAAAAAAAATAAAAGTAGCAATAGTTGTTTTATTGTTTATGTGTTAGTCGATTGTTCGTACAGTTGTGTTAACAGTCGACTTAGCCGACTGTTGGTACCAGTCGACAAAAGTCGATCGTTGGTACGGTTTTGTTACGAGTCGACTAAAGTTATGTTTTTAATATGCTAATGTTTTTGTTTTTCTTGTCTAGTTTTTACTCCAGTTCGAGCTTTCGCGATTTCGTCGCTCGAAATGCGGCCGGTTTGTGGGTTAGGGCATTTAGGGTTTTACCATTATAAATAATGGCCAATAATACGGGTTTACAATGTTTAACATGGTATCAAGCCCGACTGCCGGGGAGTAATAGATGAATAAGTAGTTGGGCCAAGCTCGACTTATGGGTTAGGTCCATTAGAGTTTCTATATGTTTTGTACACTATTTATAGTGATCAATAATAAAGTGTAATCTATGAATTTTTCATTGTCTAACATAGAGTTGTCTTGGGAAGTTGGCTTATATTTCAAACATAGGCATTGTTTTGTGGATTTTGTTTTTTTAACACTTTCATCACTTTCATGGATAACTTTTAATGGACTATTTATTGACATAATGCATGGATTTGCATAGTTTTTGTAAGCTCCTCAAAATGATGCTAGGTGTATAGCCGAAGGATGATTTCCACATTTTTTGCAAGCTCCTCAAAATGATGCTTGGCGTATAGCCAAAGGATTCACACAAACTCTTTGAAACAAACCAAAAAACATTTTCTTCATTCTCAGTAGTAATGTCAGCACTACTCATGGCGTGTTGTTTAGCTTTAAAAAGGAAGATCGAGGGTGCATATAACTTTGGGGAATTCAGTTTCGATTATCCGCCATTCTTTAACATCATAGTGTAAATATGATACTTGAAAATTGAAATTTGTTTGGAACCAATATATAAGTAGAGTAATGATATATAAGTAGGGAGATGATTTGTGCACCATTTTTTTTGCTATACACCACTAAATAACATCAAATAGTCAAGTAAAGCATTTGTCACAGTATTGGCAAGAAGATTTATTCACACTACTCTATTTGTAATAGTTGTTACACTTTTTGAAAGTCAGATATGCATAAAGAGGTCATCATAAATGTCTATTCTCTTCTCAAACATGTCATATGCGTATGCATTTCATTTTTAACAAGCCAAATGTGACATTTAGCCATGGGTTTGTAGTTAGGCATCTAATCACAGCAATATAGGAGCATAAGTCAAAACCCACCACCACTACCCACCACCTCCACCCACCACCGCCACCACCACCAACTGCTACCACCACCCACCTCCACCTCCGCCACCAACCACCCACACCCACCACCACCCACCACCTACCGCCACCACCACCCACCACCACCACTACCACCCACCGCCACCTACCAACACCAACCGCCACCACCCACCACCGCCACCACCACCCAACGACATTAACACCACCGCATCCACCCATAACCACCCACCATCACCACCACCCACCATCACCTCCACCCACCACCACCACCTTCATGCTTTTTAAACTACTTTTTTAGCAACATTAGCATACCAATTTGTAAATAAACCATGTCAAATGTTAATTATCTCCAAAACTTATGAAAAGTTACTTAGCAAACTTTCTTTCCATTCCATGCCTGATAATTAATCAACGAATTAAAGTTAACCATTTTCATATGTGTTAAAAACAATTTTCATGTAACAGGAATGATGTTTATAGACAAGAGACGGTGGTGGTAGGTGGGTGTTGATAGGTGGCGGTGGTGGGCGGTGGTGGTAGTGGGTGGCGGTAGTGGTGGTGGTGGTAGGTGGTGGGTGGTGGTGGGTGTGGGTGGTGGGTGGCGGAGGTGGAGGTGGGTGGTGGTGGCAGTAGGTGGTGGTGGCGGTGGTGGGTAGTAGTGGTGGGTCTTGGTAGGTGGCGGTGGTGGTGGTGGGTGGCGGTAGTGGTGGTGGTGGTAGGTGGTGGGTGGTGGTGGGTGGCGGAGGTGGAGGTGGGTGGTGGTGGCAGTAGGTGGTGGTGGCGGTGGTGGGTGGTGGTGGTGGTTTGGTGGTGGGTGATGGTGGTTTGGAGGTGGGCGGTGGTGGTGGTGGTTTGGTAGGTGGTGGTGGCGGTGGTGGGTGGAGGTGGTGGGTGGTGGCGGTGGGTGTTGGTAGGTGGTGGTGGCGGTGGTGGGTGGACTAACGATGCAAATATTTTAACTCTTGAGCCACAGGGACCTTTTATGCAATTGTTTCAAGGACGAATGGTGTAATTGTTTTGAGCCACAGGGATGATTCATGTAAATTTATTTAATTAACTCCATGTCACGTCAGATTCATGTATACAATAGGAAGATTAAGAAAGTTCGTGTATATTATAGGAAGATTAAGAAAGTTCGTGTATATAATAGGAAAAAAAAAAGTTCATACCATACAATAGGAACAAGTGGCAAGCTTGATGCATTTCTGGACAATTTTCCCATATATATATACATATATATATATATATATATATATATATATATATATATATATATATATATATATATATATATATATATATAGGGTCCCTTTCTTGCGAAAACCATCTTATGTGCAAGAACGGCGAAAACCACTCTTTTACAACTAATAATACACAATGTACATTATTTAATGCTCCATAGTATTTTGTTGTTTTTATTTAATTCAAAAGGGTATAATAGTAAAAGACATTTTCATTTTTTTTAATTCCCATTTTTCATAATTCTTAAAATTCAGATTTTTTTTTTTTTTTTTTTTTTTTTTTTTTTTTTTAATACTAGCAAGTTTTCAAATAGTCATGGTGCATACATGTTTTTTTAAGCAAATGTGCATACATGTTTGTTTCCTCCAAATATGTTTTCAATTAGTCAAAGTGCATACATGTTTTTTTTTTTTTTTTTTTTTTTTTTTTTTTTTTTTTTTTCAAAATGATCAACGTGCATACATGTTTTTTTTCTTTTTTTTGTCCAAATAATCAACGTGCATACATGTTTTTTTAGCTAATACTTTTTTTTTAATAAACTACCAATATTTTTATAAACACAAATTAAAGAACATAAATCATTATAGAAAGAAAAACAAGATTGATATACTTAAATGTTACATTTCACTTGATTACAAGTACAAAAACACATGAAATAATCATATATCTCGAAAGACCCAAAGTATCTTCATGTATAATCGTGTTCATCCACTTCCCGGTCTTGAATGATATCATCATCTTCATCAATCAATCTGAAACAAGCATGCACGAAACATAAATGTATTATCATCATACCATTTCATTCATTTTATATTAACCATAAAACATGTATGTACCCCTTTCAAAAACATAAATGTGTTCCTTCAAAAAAACATAAAAAAATTTATACCAACTATAAAACACATAAAACATAAGTGCACATCTTCCAAAAACATATATGTTTTGAAGATGTATGTTTGGAACATACATGTTTTGCACAATTTCAAACACAAAACATACATGTTTTATAATTCAAAACATACATGTTTTGAACATATATGTTTCGAACATATATGCATCAATTTATTTTGAACATGTATAATCCAAACTCAAAACATATATGTTTTATTCATTAACAATCATTTGCCTTAAAAGAAATAATTATACTTTTAAAGAAAAAGCAAAAAAAAAAAAAATGCACATAAGATTAACAATACAAATTAATGAACAACTAACAGTAAAAACAAGTTTGATCTACAACTAATCCTTTCACATCAGATCCTAAATTCTATTAAACTTAACAAAACTGAAAATTTTCATACACTAACAACATTAAAACTAAAATCACAAACATATAAACTAATCTTTTGCACAAACATTCAAATCATCAACAATAAACAATTTTCAATTTAAGAAACATTAGGGATGTTATTCCCATTTCCAAAACATACAGATCTAACCATACTATTTCCAAAACGTACAGATCGAAACCAATAGCATTTATGATAATGCTACAATGAAATTAATTAAAGAAAAGATTTATTTACCTTGTCCTTCATTCGGATATGTTCAGATCCGAAAAAAAAATACCAATATGCTCGTAAAACGTACAGATCGCACCATAGCACCATTATTTATCTAAGCTATAAAGATGCGTGTATCTTGGACGGTTGGGATTTGAATAGTCGGTTACCCTTTTGATGTGTAGACCAATATCGATTTGAGAAAGTGATTGAGAGAGGAGGGGGCGGCTAGGGTTGATGGGGAGAAGATAGATCTGAGAAAGTGAAAGAAATATTAGGAGTATGAAACGGTTTTAATATTCAATCCCTTTTTTTATGGAAAAGTTAAATACCATGTTTACCCCTACATCAAAGTTTCCAGGAAAATAACTTTAATTTATTTACCAGAATGCCATGGTGCATTTAAATGATGTACATCATGTACTATTAGTTGTAAAAAAATGGTTTTCGCAGTTCTTGCAGTTAAAATGGTTCTCGTTTGAAAGTTACACTATATATATATATATATATATATATATATATATATATATATATATATATATATATATATATATATATATGAGTACATAGACTAATCTAGAATTGGCTTCCAATACAAAATATAGACTAACATGTCTCCTAACACTCTCGCAGTCTAAACGGTGAAATCGCGAAAGCTTAGACTGGGGTAGTAAACTACAAAAGAAAAGAAAAACAAAACAATAACATAATAAAAGCATAGCTTTAGTTGACTCGGGTCGGTTAATTCGACTGGTAATAAAACCGTACCAACAGTCGACTTTAGGGACTGATAACAACGGCCAATATTAATCGATTAGTAACAAAACCGTATGAACATCGACTAATAGACAAACAATAAAACAAACCAAAAATCCAAATAACCAAATACAAACAGTAGCTTATTCAAAAGGCCATATGAAGCTAACTCCCGTCTCTTTTATTTTTATTTATTTTTTATTATTTATTAATTTATTTATTTTAATTGTAAACATGTAAACTTGTATTATTTGATTATGCCAATGAGTTACAAGAGTGGTGTATATAAAACACACTTATGGGGCTAAGAGCACTCGGTACCTTAACATACTTCCCACGTTAAAGCTTCATTTGTTCGCGTTAATGATGCGTTAACCACACCGTGGTCCAGCGTTAATATACCAAGACCAAAAACATTAGCACGTGTCGTAATTTGAACAAAAGAACCAAAGTAAAAAATAAATAAATAAAGAAATAAAAATAAAAAATAGCACTAATGCTTAGTCATGAGGTCTTGATGAATATAGCAAGACCAAAATGATTTTCGCAACCAAATAATTTTTAATTTTTATTTTTTTATTATTACTTTTTTTTTAGATTTTTTGTTTGTAACTTGTTATGAAATGATATTTTTTGCGATCTTTGTACATGTTTTTAGTATATGTATAGGTTGCATAAAATTTTGTTGGTTAGGTGATTTGCGTTCTTTTTTATGAAGGCTTCGCAACGAACTAATGATTGTCTAAAACAGAGTTAATATGGATGAGGTATCGTGTCTCAAAGTGAGTTACGTGAATGACAAATTGAATTTGAAAATGATAATTTGCAATCTTTGTACATGTTTTAGTATATGTATACGTTTAAATGATTATTGTTGGTTAGCGGGATTTGTTCTCCTTGATGAGGTCTTCGCAAAAAGTTAAATAGTGGCCAAAATAGTGTTACTATGAATGAGATATTGTGTCTAAAAGTGTTATATTAACTTCATTTTGGCCACTGTTTAGCTCTTTGCCAATACCTCATCAAGGTGAACAAATCCCACTAACCAACAATAATCTTTTCAACGTATACGTACAAAGATTTCAAATAATCATTTTCAAACTCAATTTGTTTCTCACATGACTCACTTTTAAACACGATACTTTATCCATATTAACTCCATTTTGGACAATCAACAGTTCGTTGCGAAGCCCTCATCAAAGAGAACCCAAATCACCTAACCGATAAAATTTTATACAACCTATACATATACTATAATGTGTACAAAGATCGCAAAAAATATCATTTCATAACAAGGTACAAACAATAAAAAAAAAATCTAAAAATAAACAAAAAATATTTATTTGGTCGCGAAAATCATTTTATTCCTGTATATTCTTCGAGACTTGACCACTTTTTCTCTTGAATTTAACACTTTGCAGATGATTGTACTATTGTATATAATGCTAGGAAATTTCCATTTTTAGAAGAAAACATTCAATGCTAGGAAATTTCCTCTAGATTTACTTTTTACTCGATTTGGAGTTTTTTTTTTTTTTTTTTTTTTTTTTTTTTTTTTTTTTTTTTAACATAAATATATTGAGTTTTACCTCTTGGGTATTTGCATGAAACATTCACTAAAGTTTGCATCTTTGAATGAACATATATGAAAAACATTTATTATGAAACATTGAGTAAAGTTTGCAACTTTATAATAATATCATAGACCGACTTTGTTTAGACCATGTCAAACATGGTTCAAAAGATGACACATTTTTAGTTCATTAATTTTTGACAACATGTCTATATAATTTTTTTATTAAAAAGCAAAACAGTGGCTTGCACGAATGGCGGCGCCATGGCTGCACAAGCATCGACATCAGAGGCACCATTGCCATTTGAATGGCACCGATTTTTAGTGTGTGTCGCTTTTTTATTTTATTTTATTATATAGTGAGGTTTTTTATGGTGTGTTGTATGAAAGTTATTATAAACGGTGTTAATTTGTTTTGTGCTACAAAAATATTATAAGGTACTCGCGCAGATGGCTAAGTGCACCTAGCTCTCAAAAGACGGAATCTTCAATTTAGTAAAACCACAAGTAAGGCTCAACACAATGGCGACTAGGGACGACCCTGTCACATCAGCTTTTTTCTCCCCGACTACTTAATGACGACCAAGTTGCCACAGTAGCGACCGAGTTAATTTTTTTTTTCAATTTTGAAGTATTTTGTTATTATTATTTTTTACTTTGCAATATGAAAACAAAAATTAAAAATAATTACACAAACTCTTGTGCAAAAACTCGGTAAAGTAAACGACCATCTTCTTACTTTTGTCAACTTACGACCAAGAAAGACCAAAACCCCACAATGAGGTGACCGACCAATGACCGACCATGACCATTTGCTCCACTGATCCATTGTGTTTAGCTAGCAATTTACTCTACATGAAAATAGTTTTGTGGTACTACCATTGCTATTGAGATGCAATCTAATCTAGGTTTACAGTATGCATGACTAACATGATGACTATAAACACTTTATGGTATCCAAATTCAAACCTCACATACCTTACTTACACTTCCATTGTACTGTCACAACCTAGAGCTTTATAAATTGATAAATTGTCATGTACTTTCAACATTTCAATTTCTTTCTGGTTTCCACCTACTTTCATCGAATACTACACTTTATTAGTACGTTTATCTAATCACTGAATACCATATCATTCCACTTTAAGGACTGCTATCAACAGTCAACATTAGTCGACCGGTAACAAAGCCGTACGAATATCAACTAATAAACAAACAATAAAACAAACCAAAAATCAAAATAACCAAATACAAACAGTAGTTTATTCAAAAGGCCTTACGAAACTAACTTCCATCACTTCTATTTTTTTTTATTATTTATTTATTTATTTTAATTGTAAACATGTAAACTTGTATTATTTGATTATGCTAATGATCAGATACAAAAGTGGTGTATATAAAACACATTGATGGGGCTAAGAGCACTCGGTACCTTAACATACTTCCCACGTAGTGCGTTAACCACACCGTGGTCTAGCGTTAATATATCAAGAACAAAAACATCAACATTTGTCGTAATTTGAACAAAAGAAGAACCACAATAAAAAATAAATAAACAAATAAATAAAAATAAAAAATAACACTAATGCTTAGTCATCAGTTTTTGAAGAATACAGTGGGACCAAAATGATTTTCGCAACCAAATAAATATTTATTGTTTTTCTGTATTTTCTATTATTTTGTTTTTTCTTTAGATTTTTTTTTGTTTGTAACTTGTTATGAAATGATATTTTTGCGATCTTTGTACATGTTTTTAGTATATGTATAGGTTGTATAAATTTTTGTTGGTTAGGTGATTTGCGTTCATTTTTATGAGGGTTTCACAATGAACTATTGCTTGTCAAAAATAAAGTTAATATGAATGAGGTATCGTGTCTCAAAGTGAGTCACGTGAGTGACAAATTAAGTTTGAAAATGATAATTTGCAATATTTGTACATGTTTTAGTATATGTATACGTTGAAAAGATTATTGTTGGTTAGCGGGATTTGTTCTCCTTGATGAGATCTTCGCAAAGAGTTAAATAGTGGCCAAAATGATGTTACTATAAATGAGATATTGTGTCTCAAAGTGTCATATTAACTTCATTTTTGCCACTATTTAGCTCTTTGCGAAGACCTCATCAAGGAGAACAAATCTCGCTAACCAACAATAATCTTTTCTCCGTATACATATACTATAACGTATACAAGATTGCAAATAATCATTTTCAAACTCAATTTCTTACTCAAGTGACTCACTTTGAGATTTTTTTTGAACGGCAAAATTTTATTACTAGCAAGGAGCTAGAGCAAAAATTACAAAGAAATAAAATTTAGATTTTTAAGCCAAGTATCCCAAGTAAAAGATCTATTGCATCTGTTATAACACCAAAGGAAAGAATGAGACACAATATCACCGAAAATCACCGATCGATTTGGAGGAGAGGGCTTGAAAATGAAACGATTCCGAAAACCCCAAATGGCCCACCAAGCCACTCCGAGAACGAAGAACACTGTTGCCAAACAACCTCCCACCATCTGCAAATACGCTTTAAAATCGCTTGAGCCAACGGGCATTGAAAGAAAACATGTGAAACATCTTCCTCACTTGCACAGCAAATCCGACATGAAACTGATTCCAAAGATATACCTCTCCGAATCAGGTTAAGTCTAGTAGGAAGACAATCACATCGAGCCCTCCAAGTAAATATATTAATCTTAATCAGAATACCCTTCACCCACCTTGTTGGAACATTATGAGAAGGAAGAAACATGTCATTGATAATATAAAGAGTATCTTTGATAGAGAAATCTTCATCAGAAGATAATGAATATACCCAACGATCCGGAGAAGGAGAAAGTACCAAAGTGTCCAAGATAGATACCAAACCGTTGAATTGATCCGTCTCTACTCCTCCTCGAACAGGCCTGCGAAAAGAAGACTCCAAAGCAGCAGCCATTTTTTCTTCCACTGAAATTTGATGGTTCATCTCAAGAGCAAATAACCGGGGAAAGGCCTAACGGAAAGGCGTTCCACCTTTCCAGTTATCCAACCAAAAGCATGTGTTCAAACTGTTAACAACACGTTTAGAGCATTTTGCCAAGAAATCAAGCCCCATATTCTTAAGAACGATCACTTCCTTTAAGATAGAACTCCATAACGACGACGAGTGAATCGACTGAGAATCAATCTGAATCCGAGGCCCATGAATCGCTTGGATAACACGAAACCAGAGAGTATCGTCATGGGACACAAATCGCCACACCCATTTAATTAATAACGCATGGTTATGAGCATAGAAACTAGAGACACCTAGACCCCCTTTTTTATTTGAAGCTAAAACCGTGTCCCATGCCACCCAAGTGATTTTTTTCTCCGACAAGTTAGCCCCTTTAAAAAAATTATTCCGAATGGACTCCATCTCTTTAAGCACTCCTTTTGGAACTTTGAAGATTGACATAGTATAAAAAGGAGATGCACCCAAAACCGACTTCAAGAGGGTGAGTCTACCCCTAATCGACAAAGTTTTCGCCTTCCATTTAGAGAGACGCGCTTTCAACTTATTCACAACATCATCCAAAGGCTTAAGCCGAGACATACAATCACCCACCATAACTCCAAGGTAACGAAATTTATTCTGCAATATGGAACAACCTATAGAAGATGCCATATCTTCAACAACAGCTCGCTGAACTCCTACACCCAAGAGTTGACTTTTATTAAGATTAATATGCAACCCCGATGCAAGACGAAAACACTTAAGGATTTGAATAATACCATGTAAATTGTCATCGGACCACTCACTAATAAACAGAGCATCATCCGCAAAAAATAGGTGAGATAATGAGAGAGATTCATGGAGACGGGTACCAGTAAACAACCTAGGCCTTAGCAAAATCAACCTTAAAAACATCGCCTTCTTATTCTTTCTTTTGCACCAGTGAAGAACTTCATTTAGAATAAATGGACCATCTAAAATTTGTCTCTTTGCAACAAACGCGGATTGGGTATCGGAAACAATATCTTCAATGACCATAGCCAAACGATTAGCCATAATCTTTGTGACCACTTTGTACACACTCCCAATGAGACTAATAGGCCGGTAATCTTTGACAAATTTAGCGTCCGTAACTTTTGGAATTAAGGCTACAAAAGAGGAGTTATAACCTTTAGAGAACGACCCATTTACGGAAAAATGATCCATCGCATCACAGAAATCCGGCCCAATACAGTTCCAGGATTTCCTAAAGAACTCAAAAGTAAACCCGCCCGGACCCGGAGACATATTTTCACCACAATCCCACACGGCCAAACGGATTTCATCCCGAGAAACACCTTGCTTCATATCAGCAGCTTGATCCTGCGTTAATCTGTTGGGGAAGGAAAAATTAAGTTTAGATCTAGTCGAAGTAGGCTTTTTAAATTGAGACACAGTGATCATGAAAATCTTTTTTTTACTAGAACCGAATCAGTGACCAAACACCGTCGTTGAAAACTCCTCGAATAGCCAACTAAGATCGCTTCTTGTTAATATTCCCAAGAAAAAAATTCGTGTTCTCGTCGCCCTCAACAGCCCATTTGACTTTACAGTTTTGCATCGAATCCATAGCCTCCATAGATTTAATATCGTGGAGTTGACATTTCAGATTATTACGCCTGAATAATAGATAGTCAGACACCCCACCTGCATACAGAATTTTATCTATGTCGCACATCTCATCAGAAATAGAGCGCTTGATACAAGCTAGATGAGTGTTTTTTATCTTTAATCCACACTCGCATAATCTTCTTCAACTCATGAAGTTTCTTTTTAAAACGAATCATACCGTTCTTATCCGAATAGGAGAGGGAACTCCATGTTTTAGTCACCATATCGTCAAATCCAACCAAACGAAGCCAAGAATGATAAAAACAAAAAGGAACCGGACCAAAGTCCAAACTAACTTCACGAAGGAGAATCGCACGATGATCCGATAAATGCCGATCAAGACACAAAGCTGTGATAGAAGGAAATAGGGAGATGATACCATCAGAAACCAGGAACCTGCCCAACTTACTCATTTTATTCACCGATGGATGAGACCAAGTGAACGAATAACCCTCCATTTTAATATCAATAAGACTCGATGAGGAAATGAAATTATCAAAGATCCTGGCATTAAATGAATTAAAACACGTTCCACTTCTTTCCTCGCTACTACGGACCTCATTAAAATCACCCATTAGGATAACCTCACCGTTCCAACGACTTAACAAAATTGAAATATTATCCCATAACATCCGTCTATACATAGGATCCTGGGGAGCATATATCGCGACGAGGAGAATATATCTTGGCTTTATTTGGTATCCACGACCCATACAAAAATAATCCGAAATTGTAGCATACTCCTTTCTGAAAAAAGACGCCTCCCAAATACATAAAATACCTCCTGAACTTCCTAAGGACTCACTATAAACAAAATCGTAGTTAGAATTGCCCCACATAAACTTTACATCCATATGGGAGACTTTCTCCATCTTGGTTTCTTGAATAGCAATAAAATTAATTTTATTTTTAGAAGTTAACTCTTTCACCCACTCCTTTTTAGACTTGTGACCAAGCCCTTGAATGTTGATGGGCATAATATTCATGAGAAACCGACAGTACCTCATTGATTTCCAATAATCGACGCAACATCCTTTTCACAACCCTCCATAGTATATCCCATAGCTTGTCCCTCTCTAATTACATCTTCTAATACTCCCAGAACCAAACCGCCCTTTTTACTTTACTTTGCCGAATAGAATGATAAGAACCCTCCTCTTGAACTGCTTGCGACTTATTCATCACTTTAGCACTAATCTTTGATGAAGATCCAATATTCATAAAGTCTCCATCCTCTTTATTGGTCTTATTTCGAATATTCCCCTCCTCATAATCCAATGGTGTAAATCCCGGAGGGTGTGAAAAGGATTTACTTGAATCCCTATTCTTCAATTCGGTCTCCTTTTGGTTAAGCAACGAGTAAATCCCAAAAGGATCAGCGGACGGTTGTTCGTCTGGAATAGGCTTATGATTCATAGACGTAATAGAGTCTTCTCCAAAAATTGTCTCAGCCACTTCTTCTATTCATTAGTAACAAATTCTCCTTCCTCCTCTTCATCATCACTCGAATGAAACTGACCGTCTTTATTTTTCTCACTGCGAACCAAATCATTATCCGACGCATAAACCTTCTCCTTCGCATCAATAAAAGAAGGGTTCCACATAAACAACTCTTTAGCACGTACCATAAAAACTCTACCTTTTACAATAATCTTAAATGTCTCAAGAATGGAAGAAGGATGTTTACTTATGATACATACAAACTTACACCCAAATGTAGAGTCAGAAGAGTCTTCGTCTCTTCGATATCCAATGTTTCCCCCCATTTCTTAGCTATTTTTTTGAAAGTCTCTCGCTTCCAAGCATAAAGCGGAATCCCCTCTATATCCACCCAGACAACACGTTCATCACTAACAAAATCTTTAGGAACCTCTTGAATCTCATGGAACCAAGAACAAATCCCAATGTGACTCATCAAGTTCCACTTTGCTTCAACCTTACTACATTCGAACATTATCCACCTCCCCCCAAGATAAAATGGTTTAACATCTTCAAATCCTTCTTCAGCAAGATTAACCTGTAGATTTGAAATAGAGTTAAGGTCCTTAACTCTTCCAATCGCACATTTGGAAAAGTCGCAATCATTGATGCACCCATCATCTAGAACCAAAGCAGGAGAAGGGGAGATCAAAGGGTTTGCAACCCCATTAACCACACACACGAAAGAACCAGCAAACCCGTTAACCTTTCGGTTATTCCTTATACCATGAGACTTGTTTGCTCCATTCAAAGGAGGAAAATCAGCTTTAGGGACAAAGGGTTTAGGGGGTCTATCAAAACGAACATGATTAGCGAACAAATGGTGACTACCAATCCATAACGTACACAGGTTTTCTACCAGACGATCGAGATTAAAAACCTTGATGAAACGGACAAAAGCAAATCTCTTACCGGCCTTTGACAATTTATTCCGGATAAAAACGTCCACCACCGTACGATAAGATTGACATTTTTCCCATAAATCTCGGGAATTCACCGAATTTGGGAAATTGGTAACAAAGATCAAGTGAGAATTTTTTTGGGAAGATCTTCATTGAAAGAGCGATCACGCCTGACATTAGAACCAATATGAAAGCAATTGGCCGCCATTGGATTGAAGGGATATCTAGGGTTTCATACTTTTGATGAGATCTAGCGATCACATGACTCACTTTGAGATACGATACCTTATCCATATTAACTCTATTTTGGACAATCATCAGTGCGTTGCGAAGCCCTGAAAAAAAGAAAAAAGAAAAAAAAACCGCAAATCACCTAACCAACAAAATTTTATACAACCTATACATATACTATAATGTGTACAAAGATCACAAAAAATATCATTTCATAACAAGCTACAAACAATAAAATATCTAAAAATAAACAAAAACAAAAAAAAAAATTATTTGGTCGCGAAAATCATTGTGTTCCTGTATGTTCTTCGAGATCCGACCACTTTTTCTCCTGAATTTAACACTTTGCAGACGATTGTACTATTGAATCTAATGCTAGGAAATTTCCATTTTTAGAAGACAACATTCAATGCTAGGAAATTTCCTCTAGATTTACTTTTTACTCGATGAAGAGATGCTACAAAATATATTGAGTTTTTCCTCTTGGCCCTTGGGTATTTGCATGAAACGTTCACTAAAGTCTGTATCTTTGAAGAACGTGTATGAAAAATATTCACTAAGCTCTATATTTTGAACTTAAACTCGGCTACTGATATATTGTACAAGTCCTAACTCAACTTCTTTTTATGGTAGGTACAAACAAATCAAAACTCAACTTAAGACGATTAACCCGAGATCATAGATTTGGACAAATTAATCTTTATTCATATATCGAAACTAATTAATCAAGCCGATCCAAGCTCAGAATATGAGTTTATCAACAGAGCCCGAGCTTGAAATCATTAAAACCTTAATATTCGTACACTATTTCTTACGTCAAGACTTTACATTATGACACTACTTAAATATTGAAACATACGGGAAATCAAAATAGAAAAATCTAAATACTAAAACTTACAGTTTGAAGAATGGAAACTAATTGATTATAACGTTGGTGGTGATTCTCTAAGGGTTGCCTCAAGTATGCCTACCTGCCATCTTTTTCCCGTCATTCACACGCAACATTTAACTCGGTCAATCGTTTACCACGTAAGTATATTGCGTCGACACAAAAAGGTAATTAGTCACTATAAGGTGTTTTTTTTGTAGTGTAGTAACATGAGTACGTTCATGCTATTTGAGCTCTCAAGATGTCCGCTGCAGCTTGTGTGACATCGTCATGGTCACTAAAACAAGTTATCTATACTACATAAAAAACTATTTGGGACTTGTTACAAAAAAGTATTAAAATATTTAACCAACACACATACTTATTACGGAACCGGATTGGTTTTTATATAAAATCAATAGGTTGCAGCATAATCATCATAAATAAATGCAAATTTTATTTATGCAACATAATAAAGTATTTGAGACTTGCTAAAAAAGAAAGTCTTAACATATTAAGGCAACACACTTAGTTATTATGAAATTGTATTGGTTTTGCTATGAAATCAAGAGCTTGCAGCCTTGCATCATACTCATCACAATAAATGCAAATTTTATTAAGTATAGCTATTTTACTACTAGGTACAACACTTTAAATTACCTTTTTAAACATGCTTTAAAAAATTAATTAAAAATACAATGTAATTAAATATAAGGAAAATAAACGTTTATAACCATATCTATCTATTAAATTTTCAATTCTTTTAATAAATATTATTTTTAAAACACTCTTAAAATGAAAAAGTTGATGACACATATGGTGTTAAAAATCAAAGCGGACCAATGGATTCAACCGGGTAGCAGAGTCGCCAATAAAAGCAGTCCAAAAACGAACTTAAGAGGATAGTGGAAACCAGTAAAAACGGGTGAACCGGTGCCAGACCGGGATCAATTTCTTCTTGTTTTTCACAGGCTAATCAGCTTGTCATCGTTATTTTGTTGGTGCCTGTACTTTAATCAAAGGATACCCGTCACCGCAACGCACGGGTACCCAACAAGCATAATGAAAAAGATGCATGTAAAACTCACGTCGCCTAATATCATTCAACAATTTTTCACGTTTTTTGTGTAGTAAAATAAGCTTTAGAAAGCACTTCAACTTTTACTACTACTTAAAAAGCAGCTTATATGTAAGTAAAGCCATAAGTTTTATTGGTACTCAATGTTAGCGGATATATTTAATAGGCCCATTTGTCATGTTTGTTATAGTGGCTTAGGTTTTGACTTAGGCCCCTCCGTGTGTTTTTTACATAGTTGTCAGGATCCCGATCTCGATATTAGAATATTACGATTTTACGATTCTACAAAGTAAAAACAATCCGGATCCTACGTAAGATCTTAACAACCTTAAGATCATATAGGATCCCGATCTTAACCATAGGATCTTAAGATCTAATCCGATATAATCCTTCTTTTCTCGAACCATAAACTAATTAAAAACTACAAATTTATAGTTTATATTTTTATATAATTTATAAAACAACATGTAATTCTTTTTAAATATTCTATATTCATAATTTAGGATAACATTTTTATAAAGTATTCATATAATTTCGTGTTTATAATATATAATAATTTGTATATTTGAATAATATTATAAAAATCATTATAAAATGACATTATAGTAGAATCCTATGATCCCGATCTGATTTTACGATCATGATGTTACAAAGACGAAAACGATCATAGGTAGAAAGCCTTGTTTTTTATACGCCACTCTTGTAAATAGGTTTTTTTTTTTTTTTTTTTTTTTTTTTTTTTTTTTTATGTTTAATAATTGAATCACAATATATATATTACAAAGGATTAGATCATGACTCCAATACAAATACGAAAAGTAATTTAAAACACAACGACTGATCTTAGAGAAGATCAAAGACTTTCTTCATGTCCTTTATTGGATGACTTACTCTACAGGGACAGAAGAGTTGACAACTAGCAACAGACATCTAGACTTTCTTTTCAGGGTCAGGCACTGACTCTTCCAATCTCATTTCCTCCTTCTTCTTTGGAGGGTCAAGCACCGACTTTGCCAATCTCACATAATTGTGAGTGACGGTGTATGAACTCCCTATTTTTATATCTCCAACTACCACCCCATCTTCCAAATTATGTCCTTTGATTTATTTATTTATTTTAATTGTAAACATGTAAACTTAGGGATGAGCAATTCGACCCGAATCTCGGAACCAAACCGGAACCGTACCAAAACGGTACCGATTCTGATATACGGTACGGTATCGGGACTACGAAATAAGGTGAAAAATAAATCGGGACCACTAATTCGGTACGAGACCGGTACCAAATCGGGAAATTAAAGAAAAAAAGGGGGAAAACCCGATTTTCTTGTACCGGTACCGGTAACGATACCGGTACCGGTATCCGAATCCCGTTCGATACGGTACCGGTAACACTAATTTATGCTTGGAAAAAAATCGATATCACTAATTCGGTACGAGATCGGTACGAGACCGGTACCGTGCTCATCCCTAGATTACGCTAATGAGTTACAAGAGTGGTGTATATTAAACACACTGACGGGGCTAAGAGCACTCGGTACCTTAATATACTTTCCACGTTAAAGCTTCACTTGCTCGCATTAATGGTGCGTTAACCACACCGTGGTACGACGTTAATATATCAAGACCAAAAACATCAAAACGTGTCGTAATTTGAACAAAAGAAGAACCAAAGTAAAAAATAAATAAATAAATAAAAATAAAAAATAAAAAATAACACTAATGCTTAGTCATCAGGTCTTGAAGAATATAGCGGGACCAAAATGATTTTCACAACCAAATAAATATTTTTTGTTTTTCTTTTTTTTTTCTTTAGATTTTTTTGTTTGTAACTTGTTATGAAATGACATTTTTGCGATATTTGTACATGTTTTTGGTATATATATAACAATTCACATTTTCAGGTTAATTACTATTCCTGGAAAATTGTACTATTCACTTTCACTATTCATTTTCCCGAAATTTGATTTTTTGTTTCTTGGCCTCGAGTGATAAATCATTTTCATAGCAAATTAAAAGTTTGACATTCATCAGATCATTTTCGCGAAAGTTAATAAGGAATTACACGTTTTAGGGTAAAACGTCATTCAAAAATTCTACGCACAACGAAACTCGACCGCGTTAATTTTCCCTGTATCAGAAAAATGTTTGATACACTCATGATTTATTTGAGAATTAATCATGACTGAGAAAAACATGACCAAATAAACCTCGGCCGTGAAAAAACAGGAATTTTCATTTTTAAGCGTTTTTACTCTGCCGTAACCTTAGCCTATACCTGCACCGCGTTTGTAAGACGATTTGAGTTTTCACATTTTTGGAAAAAGTCAACATATTTTTCCCCCTCCTTTGACCAAAAATCATTCCTTGATTTTATATGTCATTCCTTGATTTTTAGGCTTACGGTTTTATGTCTAAAAGACATTTAATACCAACCGATACTAGACTGAGCCCAGCCTAGACATTATAAGTCATTTTATATCATTATTATCGTATTAGAAAAGTAACATTTTACTTTTCTCAGTTTTACACAATATTCGTACGTTTTACGTATTACGCGTTTTAGACCCGTGTTTCCAGTTTTAGCAGGGTTTTAGCACCCCAATGGAACCTACCACTCATTTTTTATTTTATTATGGAACATATTGACATGTTTAATCATTCTTCCAAGTTTTGTATTTTTACGATACCCGATTTCACGTATTATGGCTTAATCGTTTACGGTTAGCATTTTACGGAGTCAAAACTAACTACATAAGCTTGGATAAGATCATCACAAACCACCTCATCCTTCCTAGCCATATCAAACCGACTTAGGGGGGGGGGGATTCACACCCTTGTGTGTCTTGATCTTATGCTATGTAACCTTGGATGATTACAAGTGTTAAACTTGGTCTCCAAGTGTTGACTAGTCATACATGTAACCTCCTCAACTCACTATAAAAGCCCCCTCCCCTTGTTTGGCCGTCCCATATCACACACACAATCATCTCATCCTTAGCAAATTCTCTTCCAAGTTTCATGCAAGATTCAAGTGCAATATCAACACATAAACTCTAGTTTGGTTTTGATTCATCAAACTATTTCCAAACCCTAGAAACTTTGGTGATTTCTCTTGAGTTTGAATCCACTCAAGTCACCTCAACTTTCGTCATCTCTCTTTCAAGAATACAAGTGTAGAAAGATTGCTTGAAGTGAAGTAGGGTGAAGCTAAAGTCTATCAAAGTCCTTTTCCTTACATGCTACTTACCTTTCTTTGTAGAAAGCCAAAGTTGTAAGCCAACTCTAATACACTTCCTTGCTTAAATATCATTATCATGTTATTTACATATTATTTATGCTATATTATGTCTTGTATTCATGTCCATGATGTATAAAAATGAGTAAAACAAGTTATTGTATATGATTGTTAAGATAAGTTATTTAAACAAGTAAACTAGTGACTTTCTTGGTGAAACCTGATCAAAATGGTAAAATTATGATATTGGATTATTACATATTGTAGTAGAGGACCTAACAAGGAAACCATTGCAATTTGAACCACCTAAAACGAGTATACGAGTCAAAAGTTATGACCATTTGAAGTTACCAAAACTTTGCGGCAAAGCTGCCAAATACCTTCTGTTACAGAAACCTAAAACACGCAAAAAGAGGCATTTCTGGTCCTTTTCATGAAAAAGTTAAAGCACGAAAGTTGTCCGGAATCACGTTTTCTTCAAAAACTCAGGTGCACGTCTCCAGAAAACCAATAACGAATGAGATTTTGATCAGTTTCTTAACAGCTATTCACATATATATAAGTCACTATATAATGGTTATGTTTTAAAAAGACCAAGAGGTCTTATGACCTAGATTCAAGACCACAACCATGGCTAGAGCCAAGGTTGACTCTCAAGACCATGGAACCATGACCAAAGGTCATGGCAAGACCATGACTAAATGACCATATAAACTTACTTAGGCGAAAACATGAACTAAAAGTTGGCGATAACTTTAACAAACAATTTGGATCTACTTCATCTAAAAGAACCATGAGATATCACAAGCATTTGTCATTCAAGTTATAAGAAACTTACCTTAATAACAATCTTCATGTAAAAATAAACTTTCCTAAGTTTATTCAAATATTGGACATGTAATTTTCGGATCAAAACTTATATATATATACTTTATCAACTACTACAATAGTAGGGAGCCTCATATGAGGAGTTCATTATGTAAGCCGTCGAGATGAGTTGTGGATTTACGAATTAAAGTGTCCTGGCTCCTCGAACGTTTACTAACATGACTTCTGAATTATGTCGGCCCGAACGGTAGTAAACCATATATAAAACATACATGTTTCATGAATCATTTCTTTCAAAGACTTACACTATACATCATACCACATCATGGACTAAATGCAAGATATATATATAGGCAAATCTTCATATTCATTACTCAAATCCTAAGTCGCAACATTCTATTATAGGTTGCTCGTAGAAACCTTCACGATCCAACCATTACCTTCATTACTTGCTATCTTACTTAAGGTGAGTTCATAGCCCCACTTTCCATTACTTAATTGTTTTACAAACCCTTGGGGGGAATACATGCTATTTTAACCGAACACAATGCTTTCAAATTGTATGCTTGCCTGATTGTTTTATTATCACTAAGTACCAGCCTTGCTAAACCGGGATCCCTTATTATGAACCATTTAAGCACTAGCAATAGTGAGCGCGAATATTGTGAATAGGCCTATTGGGATTGACGAATCCCATTTGTATTGACTAAATTCATACAAATGCATTAATATTTGAGACATGGGTATGACAACAAAGTACCTACCGGGATAAATCTGCCGATCGATATTGGTACACGTTAACGTTTTGGTGTCATAAGCTTAGTAATGATAATAACTGTTTTGTTTTCCAACCATTGGTGTGAGCCTATAACTCACACTACCAACATATTGTGTTCAACCATTAAACAAACTCTATGAATATCACTCAACCTTTGTGTTGACCTTTTAAGCATGTATTTCAGGTTCATGATGATCAAGGATGGCACGGAAGGGCACGGATGTTCAAGAGGGCTATAAATTTTATTGTCATTCAAAAACTCATCTAATGTGATTTGTAAACATGGAACCATCTGGGACCTCATTTTGTAATATCTGATATTTATATAATTTGAATGATAAATCTTTTAAAACGACTCCATTAGAGTTCGTTTTCTATTATTGTGACTATTGTGCCGTCGAGTAACACCCAGTTTGAATTCCGCTGCATCCATGAATTGGGGGTGTTACAGATTGGTACCAGAGCCATGGTTATAGAGAAACGGGTCTAATTAAGACCTAAACTATAACTACAATTACAAGCGAAAACATTTTTATAGCCTTCCGCTCTCCGTGTCTTCCATCCTCCAGACGATTATGGACTTATTAAGCATGTTATACTACATGAACATATTAATATATTGATTTATACACACTTGTCACATTCTGAGCACTTCCCATAAACATTTGAATTATTTTAACATAGTAATTCTTCTCATAGAAATCATGTGCGTACCCACTTCTCCCGACTATGTTCCCACTCTACCTAATAACTTCCAAGTCTTACCACCCTCACCCGAGTTCGGATTTGACTTCGTAAATGCCTTCGCTTCTGATGACGAAGAAGAACCTTTCAAAGATTCAACCGACGAAGAAGAGGAGGAACCAATGCCAAATATTTTTTCGTCAAATACTTCTAATTATTTTGAACAAAATTGGGTTGAGGCAGACTCCGAGGAGGATAATGAGTATGAATATGTACTAGCGCCATTACCACCACCACTATCACTTCCCTTTGATCCAACAAGAAAGTCAGCATGAAAACTACAGCTTCTCAAACTTCATCGACCCGTACCTCTATGACACACTAAACCAAGAAGTTGCCGATCAATCAGAGCTGCTCGGACCTTCTAACCCGCAATAGACTAGTGTGATGATACTAGTTATCTTTTGTACTACTAAACTGAATAGACTCAGTTGGTAAAGTCTGTAGAATCCATGTAATAGCTAGCAGTAGTTGTAAAACGTTGTAATTACTAAACTGAAAGTATCAGTTAGTAGATTTTGAAGAAACTTGTAATCAGTTTCAATCTTGTAATCAATCAATGTTTTATGAATAAAACTCTTGCTTTATGCTATCATGTGTTATGATTCAAACCTCCAACGTAATTATTCTATCATTTCCCATCAAAAATCATGCTTATTTCACAACTCTCTACTCACGACGTATCTTCTATATAATAGAATCATGGCGCCAACGAAGAAGACACCACCAACAATGACTCAAGCTGCTATTCGCGAACTAGTTAAAGATAGTGTAAAAGCAGGAATAGCAACTGAATGAGCAGCCATAGCTACAAAGGCCGCAACAGCCTCTGAAACTACTAGAACTGCTGAAGCTGCTAGAACTGCTGAAACTACTAGAACTGCTGAAGCTGTTCGAATTGCTGCAACTACCATCAATACTAGAGGACCGAACCCATCCGGTCCTCCAGTAATAAATATTGATCCAGTAAGTAAGAGCTGCACATTCAAGGGTTATTTAAATTGCCAACCCACCAATTGCAAAGGTACTAATGGAGCCGTAAGTGTTAACCCCTGGTTTGAAAAAGCGGAGTCAGTATTTTTGATCAACAAATGCACCGAGAATGATAAAGTTCAATATGCCACCGGTCCACTGTTGGATGAGGCATTATCATGGTGGAATTTAGTATCTCAACCAATGGGCATCCAAAATGATTATAAGCTTTCTGGGGATAATATGAAGAAAGAGTATTGCCCTTACAGTGAAATCCTGTTAAAGGAACCATGTTGTCATCCAGAAGTAGAATTCTGGAACCATGTTGTTAAAGGAACCGACATCCTGAGTTACAACCGCCGATTCCATGAATTGAGGATACTATGCCCAACAATGGTTTCGACAAATGAGAAACTGTTGGAAGAGTATATATGGGGACTCCCACCAAGCATACAAGGGAACATGATTACGTCTGGTCCCAAAACACTTGATGAGGCTATGCGGATGTCTCGCAGCCTCATGGATCAAGTGGTGCGTATGGCAGAAACCCAAAGACAAAACTTCAACAACTCCAACTACCGTAACAACAATAACAAAAGAAACAACAAAAACAAGCGACCATGGGATGATAACCGTGGAAGTAACAACAACAACAACCCAACTCAAAACAACAACCATCATAACCAGCAAAACAAAAGCAAGAGGCTGCAACGGCTTATGTTGCTGCACCAACCAGAGGTGGATATACTGGGACTCAACCACAGTGTACTAAGTGTAACTTCCATCACTCAGGTCCTTGCCCCGCCAAGTGCAACAATTGCCAAAAGCCAGGACATCTTGCCAGAGATTGTAGAGGCCGGCAAGGCTGTAGCTACTGTTAGCAATACACAGCCGATAGCTATATGCTTCGGATGTGGAGAAAGTGGACATTACAAGCACCAATGTCCCCAAAACCAAGGTCAACAAGTTGAAGACAACCAGGGGAGAGCATATATGTTAGGAGGAGAAGGAGCTTATCAGAATCACAACAACACTGCAGAACAATGAAGTTTAGAAATTAGCAGTCATATTTATTTATGCACTATGTTGTACTACGTGTATGTCATCCCTAGTAATGGGAGTTTTACGACTTAAGAATATTTACTGTTCAATAAACAACTCTTTGGGATAATTCTCATCTATTGTAGTTTCTATCTCCAAACCAATTTGACTGATTAGTAGACTATTACCATTCTATAAGATTTATGCAGTTATCCTATAAACCATTCAAACAAATTTTACTTCAAGCTATTTTGTTACCACTTTATTGTTTCACATCATTTTACTCCAAGATATTCTAGCACCATCTTAGAAAAATTACTTCGTTAATACCACCCTATAAATTGATATCATATCTTCTTTAACCAGCTTCATCTCAAACCACTAAAATTCATCAAACCAAAATGAAGGACACAAGCCTCGTTCATCTTTTCACCATCATTATCTTCACAACCGTTGCAACCACAAGCTCATTAACATATCTTGATGCACTTTTAAAGCTCAAATTATTCTTAGTTACACCACAAGCACCTCATCAGCTTTACAAGATTGAATACCATCTAAAACTTTTAAGAAACACAATACTACGTAACTAAACCGAACATGTAACACCTAAAATCCTAAAACATGTGAAAAGACCAAATTACCCCTACAAGTTTAAAAATTTATTTAAGGCTTATAAAGTATCCAAATAATTCCCAAACTTCAAACAATGCACAAGTTATGATCCCAAATAATTTTAACAATCTTATTTAACATTTATATGTGTGGTAAAATTACCAAAATGCCCTTAGATTGGCCTATTAAATGATAGGTGAATTTATTTTGATTTATTGGAAATCAAAGAGATATACATTATCTAAAAATGGAAGATAATCTTCATGAATATTCTCCCAACCATAAATCACGAAATTCCTGGTCTTTTTCCCCTCCCCACACGTTTTCTTCATATTAAAAACAAATCCCTACCTTTTCTATTTCAAAACCCTAATACCGATCCAATATTTACACACACAAAAATTTCCACAGCCTCCATTCGACTCACACAGCACTCCTAAGCATTTTTATGTGAGTTATCATCATCCTAAGAAGCCAAGAAAAATCCCATTCGAATTGTTGAAGCCTTACACGATCGTAGCATTGTTTTCTTTGTGTCGAGCCCTAGAACAAAGGTAAATTCGTTATGTTTCATACGACCTCTATAAAAATTATTTCTTATTTTTCTGATGTTCCTTACATCATATAAGACCCACGAAAATTTGTTTCAAGGTTGGAAGATCATTGGTGAAGTCGTGGTGATTTTTGGATCGTTTTGGCTCTACGCCTGTGCTATAATTCGTACAGCCCTCTCTACACGTTCCATCCTTGATTTGGTATTTTTCTCAGGTCCCTTATACCTTATTAACACCAAATAAAATATTCTAATCGATCCATGCATGCTCTATAACGTTTTGGTGAATTAAACCCTAAAAACGCAACAAAACTCTATATCATTGTATATGAATTTTCTGGATATGAATGATAATTTTTATGAACTTCATATATTAATTATGATCTCACAAAAATATGGGTTTGAATTATAGAAGCTTAAATCTCGTGTTGTGATTTATTTTATAAATCGGCTAATTAAGAAAACAATGAAGAAAATAAAAGAAACCCTAAATGGAATTAGGGTTAGGGTTTTTATGTTTGGATCTGGTAATTAATGCATAATAATTATTGAGTAATGATTGTATAATGATGGCATAATGATTTTATGAAATTAGGGTTTGGTTTTGGTAACTTTAAAATAAATCCGATTGGAAAATAAAGTACAAGGGTGTGTTTTGCCAACTTTGAAACATCTGGGATATTTTTGTAAGATCATATATATCAGTAGGAATATGGGAAAAATATAACTTGAGGGTTCTAAGTGTAAATATTACAAGAAATGAGTTAATTGTATATAATTGGTGCGATTGTAATTAATTAAAGTAGAGGGACTAAAAGTGTAATTTATGGAAACTTGGGACTGATTTGAGTAATAAAATATATTCAGAGGGTTTTGTGCTAATTTGGTAATTTAATGGCTTAATATGTAATTATAGATAATTAAAAGTTGAAATTGTAAATTAAAAGGTTAAATATGTAACTTTGATAACTTGAGGGACTTAATGTGTAAATTATGAATACTTGAGTATCCATTCATATTATATGATAAAATAAGTGATCATGGTGTAAAATGGATAAGTTAAGGGTTTAATGTGTAACTATGAAGACTAAAAGGTTTAAAGTGTAATTTTGGAAGGTAAGGGTATAAAGTGTAAAGTTGTGAAACCCTAAGGACCAAATGTGTAAATATGTTAAAAGATACTTTGATTCCATTAATAATGACTCAACTTTCTAATTATGGAAACTTTCTAAAAGTGGAAACTTACTATTTATGGAAACCTGCTAAAAGTGGAAAGTCACTTTAAATGGAAAGTTACTAAAACTGGAAAGCCGACTAAAACGAGAAATCTGAATTGAATAAGTTATTAATAATAAGCCGATCATTAATTCGTGTAGATTCATTGAAGAAGGAGTGTTTCCATATGCTTACGTATGTTATGATTTCGATGACGATTGAGGTACAGATATTCTGACCTTTCTCAAAAGGTTTCTCATGATCTCTTTCATATTCTGATCCGTTAGCTCCCGAATTGATGCCATTGCTATGATCCCCTTTACTTGAACTTTCTCTGTTGATCCCACTTGATATGACCTCCGTTATGAAACCATGCTATGAAAACCTTTTAATTATGCCATGGAAATGTTTTGAGAAGAATCAATTTGAAAAGATGTTTATAAATGATGCTAAATTTCTTTTTAAAAGAAAGGTTATTTAACTTTCATGAACCCTATATTTTGAAAGACCATTTTTATGA
Source organism: Artemisia argyi (assembly GCA_030686995.1). Taxonomy (NCBI): domain Eukaryota; kingdom Viridiplantae; phylum Streptophyta; class Magnoliopsida; order Asterales; family Asteraceae; genus Artemisia; species Artemisia argyi. Next base: position 3,757,951 of record CM060680.1, read on the forward strand.
AAACTGTTTTAAAAGATTATTTAAATTGGACTTTTAATAGAAACTTTTGGAACGGACTTTTGAACTGAACCATGAATTGATTTTTGAATATGAACCTTGACCTGATAAACTCTGATTGGACCTTAAATACTATTTCTGATATGAACCCTTTGTTATGAACTGCTATTATGAACCTTTGAAATGATTCTGAGATACACCTTTGCTATATGACCTTTTGTATGATATGAGACCTGACTCTTAGTTTGATACCCGAGCCATTTCTGTTTCCCTACCTATGGAGGTACCATAGGCGTGTCTGTGATGCACCACTGGCATGACTAGTGTGTGGCCCTAGTGATTTGGCTACACCGTCCCCTTTCTGATATATGATATGCGCGCTTTATGATATGATTTGTTATGGCCACTATGATTTCTGCGGGGGCGTATGGATGCATCCTAGATCTGTTCTGTTTAGTGGATTTAACTATGATTATGATTATGATATATGTCTGGTGACTGGTACTGTGTGCTATACATGCCTTTCACAATTTCTGGGAGTTCGCTACTCCACCCATTTGAAGAATGAGGACACCCCTCATATTATCTGATTATCTGAGAGGACTCCCCTCTATATGATTATGAAGAATTATGGTATTGACGGCTTATATGATATGATATGTTTCTGGGTTCGTGGTAGATGACTATCCTTTCTTCTTTATATTCTATTACTCTTTTATCTATTCCTTATTCTATTTCCCCAATGCACTATATTTCAGTTCTGTTTCACGATCATTACTTTGTTTATATATCTGTTCACTAAGCTTTTTAAGCTCAGCCGCATTTCCTTTTCCTGCGGCAGGTTTAGTAGGAAGCTGGGTTATGGGAAGAGAGTGTGATTGGACTTAGAAGACTATGCTTTGGACTAGAGACGATTAGATAAAGTTTCACTTTATTAGACATAGTATTTATGGTTTTGTAACCTTGTAGTTTCAGATTTTCTTTTGTAACCCTGAATTTCGTTGTATGTATGAATCATATGCTTGTGTTTGTTCTGATATGTCACTGTAATGTAATACTTCTACCCTTATCGGGTTGGGGTGTTACAATTATGGTATCAGAGACCAGGCTGCGATTCGTAATACATTTACCCTTGACCTGTGAAGTTTGGACCCCTAAGTTTCCACTGTAGGCGCTCATAAGACAACCTTTGAAACTTTATATGAGAATTCCCCATAGGAACCTAAGTTATTACCAGTGAGGAATGGGTAGACTAAGACATTTATGTAAGTATCATTTGCTTCCGTATCACTCTGATCGTGCCTTTGCTCTTAGATAAGCCTTATAAGGACCTTTGTTTCAGAAGTTAGAAGTTTTGCAACTTAAGTTTAGTAACCAAGTAAGTTTGGAATACCTCGGAAGGCTACCTGGATACCTTACACATTTAAGTTTCACCTTCAGATTTTGATCTCCGCCTCCGATTTGTTTGATAAGTTGTTTGACACCTTTTCGACCACATCGTAGGTCATTCAACCACAATGTGTTCGACACATTCTGTAAATTCATTACTCATGCTGGGTATGAATGTATCATCCGATACTACTTAACTCTGTATGATCCATTATTACTCCTATGAGAATTTTGGTAATTATGAACCACGAATATGAGAAGTTTTGTTTCCTCTCTTTGAATGATGAACCTTGTTCTGCCAACCGTTTCCTTTGGAAGGGTATGATGTAAATACTATCTCTATATGGATTTGTTAACTAAGCATGATGATGCTGATAACTGAGATTCTGTACCTCTCACAATTGACGATTATACAATATCCGTATTACCAATGATACACATCCTACCTGCTGCTTATGCTAAGAAGCTAAACAAAATTTCCCACACATTGAACTGTTCGTTTATCCATCCCAACATTTTTGTTGAACCATGTACTTGACGCTGATATATGAACTATCTGTATGATTTGACGACTGTATTCACTTTATGAATCCTTTGACTTTGAGATATCTGATTGTACGGTCTTTTGGACTGAATGGCTATTCGTGAAGATACCATAGACTACCATATCTGAAATTGACCTTAAAAATCTGCTTCACCCTATTCAATTATGATGACTCTCTACATCTGCTAAAATTCCTATCACTATGGAAACACCAACTCCGAACTCATGTGATTATCAAGTTTCCCTGAAAAACATTATTATCAACCCTTAGAAAGTTCGGCTATTGGTAAATATTTTGTTGTACGAAGATCTTCCGGTATGCTCTGATGAACCTTTTGGTACTCCTTCATGCTTAAGAAGTGGAGTGGGTAGTGAACTGATCCCGGTTGAAGAAATCATGGTGCCATAGAAGTTGAGAGATTGAAGGAGCTGATGGAATATGATTTTTGTTAACCCTTTGTGAGTCTCTTTGGATACTCTTGTTTGTTTATGAAGAAGAACGAGAGAAGTATGCGATGACGTATCGACTATCGTGGATTTAAACGTACCACTATCAGTAATCATTATCTGTTTCCGCGTATCAATGATTAATTTGTTTTCCTTTGAACCCCGCATTTGATTGCATCATTTTAGATTTGAAGGACTGAAGAAGCAACCACAAGAACTTCTAAGAAGGGGGTTAACTAACCGAGAGTAACCTTTGTGAAGTATATCAGTTCTTGAAGAAGAAAGAAGGCGATGTGAAAATTCCCTGAGATGATTTCTGAAGCTGCCTTTGCACTCGTTATCACATTTATGAGTTTGAATGATGCCAGTGGTGTTGGCTAGAATAATCATGTTTTCGCGTGTTTTGGACAAATTGTCATAGTATGACACTGTGTTGTGTTCTAAAACCGTTATCGGAGTTAGAGACCTGGTGGAAGAGTAGTAGAAGATGGTTGCGACAAGCATTACCATGGAAGAAGCATACAAGAAGAAGTGAGGAACTAGGATAGTGCTCAATCATGCATCACGCAACACGTGAAGATTTCAGTTTGGGCACCAAGACAACCAGACCAAAGAAGACGAACCATTCAACACACAACCTGGAGTAGACAACAACATCATGTACCCTAAAACCTGGAGCTATGTTAGAAGACCTGTCGAAGACACGCAGTCTTGTTTCTCTATTCATTCTAGTTGTACTAAGATGAATTGAGAGCAGAAGCAGACCTGCGGATGGAGGGATGCACCGTGATCGCGTCAGAGACTGCCGCTACGATGCCACACTACCAAGAGGAGCTGCTGAAGACTGGAGGAACCCGACTCGAGTTTTAAATTATTTTAATCATGAGGTAAGATGGACAAGAGTAAACAGACTACCCCAACTTGTAAGAAATTTTGAAATTCGTATTTGAGTGGACGGATTCTGAAGCGGACATTGTGTTTAAACGAGATGATGCTGTAAAGGATTGACGCTATTGATGACGTACCTTAATTTTGAATGACATTCCCGGATCTCTGTTACTCTTCGAGTAATTTCATTCTCTTAGTTATGTTGTTTGATTCTGGTGACCTTTGAGGCTGTAGAAGTACTAGGTGGATTAAGACAAGTGGTTTTGACTCACGACTTGAGATAGAGGATGACCACCATGAGGGCATGTTATGTGAGGCTAGTATTATGACGCCTGATCAACGTGATAATACTAACGTCATATAAAGTGCACTTGTTGTGGGCATAGGATATCTTGAGGAGTGCATTATAGAAGCCTTGGATTTCTTTCCGTTGGCGACTATCCGCGATATAGTGAGACTTTAGGTTCATTCTACCTATACGTTTGATCTGCTGACCATGATATACGATTCGATACGTTTGGACTCTCGACACGTGTTTTGCTGATCTTGCAACTTCTGATAAGAATCTTAGGTTCCATTATGAAATTTCTGCCGTTGATGATATCTAACCATATGCTTTCTGCCCGTATACGTTTCGCATTCGTTGAAGTTGCTCATTATGATCTGCCATGAGTAAAATATGTGATTGTGGACTTTGAGGAAACGAGATCTGTTCGTTTATGAGAATACCTTTGGAAGGTTATCTAAAAGCCGAGACTATCTGAGAAGCTGAAGAGTTAAACCTTATGTCACCCCATGTTTGCTACAAATCAATGTATTCCCATCTGATTCGCCTAATCAATTCGATGAAAATCCTATGTATTTTATACCTCTTCCTAGAGAATTCGATTATCATCCGTTATGTTTGGTACATTATCCTTTTGATTCAAATTCAGTATGATATGCCTTTCTGAGAAATCTGAAACTATTCTGACAATAATTACGAGTCATGAGAAACTACTTAGTCTGAAGAACCTCCCCGGGCGTGAGAATGTTGTGACGATTTTTTTTCGATTTGCTACGACTTCGTTTGCGACTTCAATTTTCGAGGACGAAAATTTTTTTTAGAGGGGAAGAAGTTGTAACACCTAAAATCCTAAAACATGTGAAAAGACCAAATTACCCCTACAAGTTTAAAAATTTATTTAAGGCTTATAAAGTATCCAAATAATTCCCAAACTTCAAACAATGCACAAGTTATGATCCCAAATAATTTTAACAATCTTATTTAACATTTATATGTGTGGTAAAATTACCAAAATGCCCTTAGATTGGCCGATTAAATGATAAGTGAATTTATTTTGATTTATTGGAAATCAAAGAGATATACATTATCTAAAAATGGAAGATAATCTTCATGAATATTCTCCCAACCATAAATCACGAAATTCCTGGTCTTTTTCCCCTCCCCACACGTTTTCTTCATATTAAAAACAAATCCCTACCTTTTCTATTTTAAAACCCTAATACCGATCCAATATTTACACACACAAAAATTTCCACAGCCTCCATTCGACTCACACAGCACTCCTAAGCATTTTTATGTGAGTTATCATCATCCTAAGAAGCCAAGAAAAATCCCATTCGAATTGTTGAAGCCTTACACGATCGTAGCATTGTTTTCTTTGTGTCGAGCCCTAGAACAAAGGTAAATTCGTTATGTTTCATACGACCTCTATAAAAATTATTTCTTATTTTTCTGATGTTCCTTACATCATATAAGACCCACGAAAATTTGTTTCAAGGTTGGAAGATCATTGGTGAAGTCGTGGTGATTTTTGGATCGTTTTGGCTCTACGCGTGTGCTATAATTCGTACAGCCCTCTCTACACGTTCCATCCTTGATTTGGTATTTTTCTCAGGTCCCTTATACCTTATTAACACCAAATAAAATATTCTAATCGATCCATGCATGCTCTATAACGTTTTGGTGAATTAAACCCTAAAAACGCAACAAAACTCTATATCATTGTATATGAATTTTCTGGATATGAATGATAATTTTTATGAACTTCATATATTAATTATGATCTCACAAAAATATGGGTTTGAATTATAGAAGCTTAAATCTCGTGTTGTGATTTATTTTATAAATCGGCTAATTAAGAAAACAATGAAGAAAATAAAAGAAACCCTAAATGGAATTAGGGTTAGGGTTTTTATGTTTGGATCTGGTAATTAATGCATAATAATTATTGAGTAATGATTGTATAATGATGGCATAATGATTTTATGAAATTAGGGTTTGGTTTTGGTAACTTTAAAATAAATCCGATTGGAAAATAAAGTACAAGGGTGTGTTTTGCCAACTTTGAAACATCTGGGATATTTTTGTAAGATCATATATATCAGTAGGAATATGGGAAAAATATAACTTGAGGGTTCTAAGTGTAAATATTACAAGAAATGAGTTAATTGTATATAATTGGTGCGATTGTAATTAATTAAAGTAGAGGGACTAAAAGTGTAATTTATGGAAACTTGGGACTGATTTGAGTAATAAAATATATTCAGAGGGTTTTGTGCTAATTTGGTAATTTAATGGCTTAATATGTAATTATAGATAATTAAAAGTTGAAATTGTAAATTAAAAGGTTAAATATGTAACTTTGATAACTTGAGGGACTTAATGTGTAAATTATGAATACTTGAGTATCCATTCATATTATATGATAAAATAAGTGATCATGGTGTAAAATGGATAAGTTAAGGGTTTAATGTGTAACTATGAAGACTAAAAGGTTTAAAGTGTAATTTTGGAAGGTAAGGGTATAAAGTGTAAAGTTGTGAAACCCTAAGGACCAAATGTGTAAATATGTTAAAAGATACTTTGATTCCATTAATAATGACTCAACTTTCTAATTATGGAAACTTTCTAAAAGTGGAAACTTACTATTTATGGAAACCTGCTAAAAGTGGAAAGTCACTTTAAATGGAAAGTTACTAAAACTGGAAAGCCGACTAAAACGAGAAATCTGAATTGAATAAGTTATTAATAATAAGCCGATCATTAATTCGTGTAGATTCATTGAAGAAGGAGTGTTTCCATATGCTTACGTATGTTATGATTTCGATGACGATTGAGGTACAGATATTCTGACCTTTCTCAAAAGGTTTCTCATGATCTCTTTCATATTCTGATCCGTTAGCTCCCGAATTGATGCCATTGCTATGATCCCCTTTACTTGAACTTTCTCTGTTGATCCCACTTGATATGACCTCCGTTATGAAACCATGCTATGAAAACCTTTTAATTATGCCATGGAAATGTTTTGAGAAGAATCAATTTGAAAAGATGTTTATAAATGATGCTAAATTTCTTTTTAAAAGAAAGGTTATTTAACTTTCATGAACCCTATATTTTGAAAGACCATTTTTATGAAAACTGTTTTAAAAGATTATTTAAATTGGACTTTTAATAGAAACTTTTGGAACGGACTTTTGAACTGAACCATGAATTGATTTTTGAATATGAACCTTGACCTGATAAACTCTGATTGGACCTTAAATACTATTTCTGATATGAACCCTTTGTTATGAACTGCTATTATGAACCTTTGAAATGATTCTGAGATACACCTTTGCTATATGACCTTTTGTATGATATGAGACCTGACTCTTAGTTTGATACCCGAGCCATTTCTGTTTCCCTACCTATGGAGGTACCATAGGCGTGTCTGTGATGCACCACTGGCATGACTAGTGTGTGGCCCTAGTGATTTGGCTACACCGTCCCCTTTCTGATATATGATATGCGCGCTTTATGATATGATTTGTTATGGCCACTATGATTTCTGCGGGGGCGTATGGATGCATCCTAGATCTGTTCTGTTTAGTGGATTTAACTATGATTATGATTATGATATATGTCTGGTGACTGGTACTGTGTGCTATACATGCCTTTCACAATTTCTGGGAGTTCGCTACTCCACCCATTTGAAGAATGAGGACACCCCTCATATTATCTGATTATCTGAGAGGACTCCCCTCTATATGATTATGAAGAATTATGGTATTGACGGCTTATATGATATGATATGTTTCTGGGTTCGTGGTAGATGACTATCCTTTCTTCTTTATATTCTATTACTCTTTTATCTATTCCTTATTCTATTTCCCCAATGCACTATATTTCAGTTCTGTTTCACGATCATTACTTTGTTTATATATCTGTTCACTAAGCTTTTTAAGCTCAGCCGCATTTCCTTTTCCTGCGGCAGGTTTAGTAGGAAGCTGGGTTATGGGAAGAGAGTGTGATTGGACTTAGAAGACTATGCTTTGGACTAGAGACGATTAGATAAAGTTTCACTTTATTAGACATAGTATTTATGGTTTTGTAACCTTGTAGTTTCAGATTTTCTTTTGTAACCCTGAATTTCGTTGTATGTATGAATCATATGCTTGTGTTTGTTCTGATATGTCACTGTAATGTAATACTTCTACCCTTATCGGGTTGGGGTGTTACAGAACATCACATTATCGATCCTAAATTATACATAGCCTGATCATCTATGTCTAATTCAGGAGGGATCATGTTATGCTGGGAGCAGTCACCTGTATGTTTTCTTAGAAACAAATTTCTCATAAGTAACCTCATCCTACGCCATACACTAAAACGACAAATCAAACTACATCACTCTAGTCCTCATAAGTAACCACACCTCTTCATCGACACCACTCCAACGTATAACACACATAGAACTTCGGGACGAAGTTCCCCGTAAGGGGTAGAGACTGTAACAATTCACATTTTCAGGTTAATTACTATTCCCGGAAAATTGTACTATTCACTTTTACTATTCATTTTCCCAAAATTTTTCCTGAAATTTGATTTTTTGTTTCTTGGCCTCGAGTGATAAATCATATCCATGGCAAATTAAAAGTTTGACATTCATCAGATCATTTTCGCGAAAGTTAATAAGGAATTACACGTTTTAGGGTAAAACGTCATTCAAACATTCTACGCACAACGAAACTCGACCGCGTTAATTTTCCCCGTATCAGAAAAATGTTTGATACACTCATGATTTATCTGAGAATTAATCACGAATGAGAAAAACATGACCAAATAAACCTCGGCCGTGAAAAACAGGAATTTTCATTTTTAAGCGTTTTTACTCAGCCGTAACCTTAGCCTATACCTGCACCGCATTTCTAAGACGATTTGAGTTTTCACATTTTTGGAAAAAGTCAACATATTTTTCCCTCCTCCTTTGACCAAAAATCATTCCTTGATTTTATAAGTCATTCCTTGATTTTTAGGCTTACGGTTTTATGTCTAAAACACATTTAATACCAACCGACACTAGACTGAGCCCAGCCTAGACATTATAAGTCATTTTATATCATTATTATCGTATTATAAAAGTAACATTTTACTTTTCTCAATTTTACACAATATTCATACGTTTTACGTATTACGCGTTTTAGACCCGTGTTTCCAGTTTTAGCAGGGTTTTAGCACCCCAATGGAACCTACCACTCATTTTATATTTTATTATGGAACATATTGACATGTTTAATCATTCTTCCAAGTTTTGTATTTTTACGATACCCGGTTTTACGTATTATGGCTTAATTGTTTACGGTTAGCATTTTACGGAGTCAAAACTAACTACATAAGCTTGGATAAGATCATCACAAACCACCTCATCCTTCCTAGCCATATCAAACCGACTTAGGAGGGATTCACACCCTTGTGTGTCTTGATCTTATGCTATGTAACCTTGGATGATTACAAGTGTTAAACTTGGTCTCCAAGTGTTGACTAGTCATACATGTAACCTCCTCAACTCACTATAAAAGCCCCCTCCCCTTGTTTGGCCGTCCCATATCACACACACAATCATCTCATCCTTAGCAAATTCTCTTCCAAGTTTCATGCTAGATTCAAGTGCAATATCAACACATAAACTCTAGTTTGGTTTTGATTCATCAAACTACTTCCAAACCCTAGAAACTTTGGTGATTTCTCTTGAGTTTGAATCCACTCAAGTCACCTCAACTTTCGTCATCTCTCTTTCAAGAATACAAGTGTAGAAAGATTGCTTGAAGTGAAGTAGGGTGAAGCTAAAGTCTATCAAAGTCCTTTTCCTTACATGCTACTTACCTTTCTTTGTAGAAAGCCAAAGTTGTAAGCCAACTCTAATACACTTCCTTGCTTAAATATCATTATCATGTTATTTACATATTATTTATGCTATATTATGTCTTGTATTCATGTCCATGATGTATAAAAATGAGTAAAACAAGTTATTGTATATGATTGTTAAGATAAGTTATTTAAACAAGTAAACTAGTGACTTTCTTGGTGAAACCTGATCAAAATGGTAAAATTATGATATTGGATTATTACATATTGTAGTAGAGGACCTAACAAGGAAACCATTGCAATTTGAACCACCTAAAACGAGTATACGAGTCAAAAGTTATGACCATTTGAAGTTACCAAAACTTTGCGGCAAAGCTGCCAAATACCTTCTGTTACAGAAACCTAAAACACGCAAAAAGAGGCATTTCTGGTCCTTTTCATGAAAAAGTTAAAGCACGAAAGTTGTCCGGAATCACGTTTTCTTCAAAAACTCAGGTGCACGTCTCCAGAAAACCAATAACGAATGAGATTTTGATCAGTTTCTTAACAGCTATTCACATATATATAAGTCACTATATAATGGTTATGTTTTAAAAAGACCAAGAGGTCTTATGACCTAGATTCAAGACCACAACCATGGCTAGAGCCAAGGTTGAGTCTCAAGACCATGGAACCATGACCAAAGGTCATGGCAAGGCCATGACTAAATGACCATATAAACTTACTTAGGCGAAAACATGAACAAAAAGTTGGCGATAACTTTAACAAACAATTTGGATCTACTTCATCTAAAAGAACCATGAGATATCACAAGTATTTGTCATTCAAGTTATAAGAAACTTACCCTAATAACAATCTTCATGTAAAAATAAATTTTCCTAAGTTTATTCAAATATTGGACATGTAATTTTCGGATCAAAACTTATATATATATATATATATATATATATATATATATATACTTTATCAACTACTACAATAGCAGGGAGCCTCATGTGAGGAGTTCATTATGTAAGCCGTCGAGATGAGTTGTGGATTTACGAATTATAGTGTCCTGGCTCCTCGAATGTTTACTAACATGACTTCTGAATTACGTCGGCCCGAACGGTAGTAAACGATATATAAAACATACATGTTTCATGAATCATTTCTTTCAAAGACTTACATTATACATCATACCACATCATGGACTAAATGCAAGATATATATATATATATATATATATATATATATATATATATATATATATATATATATAGGCACATCTTCATATTCATTACTCAAATTCTAAGTCGCAACATTCTATTATAGGTTGCTTGTAGAAACCTTCACGATCCAACCATTACCTTCATTACTTGCTATCTTACTTAAGGTGAGTTCATAGCCCCACTTTCCATTACTTAATTGTTTTAAAAACCTTGGGGGGGATACATGCTATTTTAACCGAACACAATGCTTTCAAATTGTATGCTTGCCTGATTGTTTTATTATCACTAAGTACCAGCCTTGCTAAACCGAGATCCCTTATTATGAACCATTTAATCACTAGCAATAGTGAGCGCGAATATTGTGAATAGGCCTATTGGGATTGACGAATCCCATTTGTATTGACTAAATTCATACAAATGCATTAATATTTGAGACATGGGTATGACAGCAAAGTACCTACCGGGATAAATCTGCCGATCGATATTGGTACACATTAACGTTTTGGTGTCATAAGCTTAGTAATGATAATAACTGTTTTGTTTTCCAACCATTGTTGTGAGCCTATAACTCACACTACCAACATATTGTGTTCAACCATTAAACAAACTCTATGAATATCACTCAACCTTTGTTGTTGGGAATTCTGTGAAGTCAGAATTCTGCTGCTATTTCTGCTGAACAGATTCTACTGAAGGGTTCGTTTCTGCTGAAGTAGTGTATCTGCTGAAGACTAGTTTCAGCTTTATTAATTTCTGTGGATATAGTAATTCCGTATTTTATGTAATATAGTTTGGATATGCATGAGTTTATTTAGGAAGTGATAATGCATATCTATTAGAAGTTTTAGAATATACGTTTCTTGTGAAACGGTTTAGGGTTCCTTGTGTATAAAAGGAACACACGTTTATGTATTGAACAACTTTTAGAGAGTTATTATCATTATTAAAAGATCCATAGAGGATCAAGAGTTCTTAGTAAAAAGCTTGTGTTTTGATTCCGCTTTATAAATACAAGTTGCAGAGATTGTCTATTAGTGTGTTATTGATTACAGTAACATTGCTAACGATTCTAGAGTGCTCAAGAAGATCTATCAAGGTCTATAAGTTCAACAAGTGGTATCAGAGCCTCGAGAGAGTCTCTGCCATACTAAGAAACACAAATCTTACACCTTATCTAATCCAAACTAATCAACAAACATGCCTGGTTCAGATGATGATGCAGATACAACCCAGAACATAAACACCACTTCTCTTCAACAGCTTAATCTCTCAAACAGCAATGCTAAGTTTCCATACTTGAAGAATGCAGAAGAGTATCATCTGTGGTCCATGAAGATGCAGAACTGGATCACAAATATTGATTGGAATCTGTGGGAGATTGTTAAGAAAGGGAATAGTCTGAAGAAGCATGTTACAGATGCTGAAGGAGTTGTTACTATTTGTTATAAACTGATCTAGGCTTGACTAGGACATAATAATAACAATAACAATAAGCAGCGGAATAATCAAAACACAATTGTTATTATTAACAAGGTTTCTTCGTCATCGTCTCTACTCTAACATACACCAAAGCCCCAATGCTACGTGATCAAGTGTAGCACGGTTACATCCTAACAGCTATCTAAGATAGTTGAGGCTTAACACTAACCAACTAACCTAGGCGTTTACATAAGCATACTCACGCCCTAGGTTTACACACACACACCTTTAATGACTACATTATGGAAGACACACTAAAACCTATTCCCTGTATTCTGTTTATATAATACAGAATTAGGGTTACAATAATACTACGAAGGACAAAAATATAAATCTTCTTTTGCAAGCAAGTCCTTCTCCATATTTTGTAGTTTTCCTTTTTGTCTCCATAAGTCCCTCATGTTTCACATGTTTTGTTTTATCAACTTAATTGTAATTCCCAACAATCTTCCCCTAGTTGATAATGACAAAACTAATAAGCATGAACTTCCCCTGAAGTTAGTATGTCATGAAACATGTGACTTCCCCTTACACCATGCATATCATCAAGGATCTTCAAGCTGCAATCTTCAAAGTATTCTTCTTCCCCTTTTTGTCATCATCAAATAGGGGACAAATGTATGCAACCTTGATCTTCACAACCACGAATCAATATTACACGTCCAATCCATCTTTCCAATGTTTCTAAGTCGCCCACCATTAAGTTTTCCGCATCTATAAATGGACTTGAAACAATAGAAATCCAAACCATCAGTAGCAATAACAACTAGCAGTAGCAAAAACCTTCACCTCGATGTAGCATATAAATGGTTAAACATTTAAACACTTAAGCTTCCCCTGAAACCCATATGTTAACCATTTGTTGAATGTAGGCTCCATGTAATGATTACTAATGAAGAAAACTAAATATAACCAACTTGATGCTGAAGTAGAACAACCCAAACTTGTGCCTTATATCTTGTACTAAAATTGACTTCGAACGTATACTTAACGTATAGGGAGATCGCAATCTCTTGACAATAAACACTGAGCACAATAACGTAACTCCTTCAAGTGTTTGTCAATTCATAGTCACTTGAACGCACGAACAAGTTACCTCATGCTGAAAAGGTATGATAAAACACAAACCTGTGAACTTCCACTTCAACTTCAAATAGGTGATAAAAACCTTTCTTCGTAATCAATTAAGAAATAAGAACGAGCCGTTATAATTCGTTAAGAACCAATAAACCAAAAATTCAAAATCTTCCTTCACCTTGCTACTTGCAAATAAACGACAAAGCTTTTTATTATTCAGCATCGACCAATCAAAAGTAGTATATCTTGTCGCAAATAACAATCCGATTCAGTAGCATGAACAATATTATCTTCGTAATAAATTACCAGCTTCACAATTAAATAATCAACAACAGCTGACCAATTTAATATCGTCGACTTAAATAAATAGCAATTGGACAAAAAGAATGTATACCAAATTTATCCCGCCAATCGCAATTTAACAACCAGATCTCTTCCAATTGCACAAGTCGACACAGCAGCAATCAAACAAAATAACAAAGATAAATTCCATGCACATGTCGACAAATCTTGTAGTACGAAGTAACCAATCCATGTTGACTTGCATTAATGACCAGATCATCAGTACTTGCTTTGTACTCCATAAAGAACAATTACAAATGACAGATCGTAGAAACCATGTGTGACTCTTGACAAATCACTATCAACCACTCTATACTATGATCCATCACAATCAATCAGACTCACATGCTTTAAAGGTAATCACAGTCGCTCTGATTAGCTTTTATGACATTAGTAACTCCAAAACGTCTCCTTCACACTATGACAGACTTGTGACTAAACAATGACCAATGAGCAGCAGCAGTACATACCAACTATAAAGGTAGCAGTGGAAACAATTTGAGGTGGTAACCATCGACTTTGAGTGATATCACTAAGTATGCGGAATCTACTTAATGATACTTAGAAGATTAATTGTAAGTGAAACAGATTAATGTGTGAACAATGAATATAACAAAACAACTAGCTCCAATATTATTAATAATAATAATACGAGTGATCTGCGATATCACTAGGGTTACACCTTGAAGCTCTAAGAAAACGTATATGTAAGTTATCATCTAGGATCTCCTTTTATAGAACAAGGAGTCCTCTTGTACAAGATAAGTATAATACTAATAGAATAAGATATACACAAAATCTTTTCTATGTTTATCAATACGCGTTTCTCTAACAGCTAACAAGTGAGCAGTGGTAATATTTGTTCTTGCAGTGGTAATAAGTTTCCACTGCAAGTACAATCTTCTTGCAGTTGTAACTTCTTCACTAGCCGTGGTAACTGATAGAATAATTCCCAACAATCCTCCCCTAAACTTATGATTTATTAGTAAATCAATAAGTTTCTTCAAGTATACAATAAACCTGAGGATATGGGAATTCTTCCAAACACTTATCTTGTTTTTCTTAATCTTCTGAATCAAAGCTCTAACCTTCTCATTATCTCCATACACTCTTAACTTTAACATGCTGAGAGCAAACCATGCTGAAGACAAACCTCCCCTGAATCTGATCATTATTATCAAAATTGTGTATCCTCCCCTGTTTGGGAGAATCTCCATCAATAAGCAGCATAATCAGACAAAATTCAGAAGTCCTTCCATCAATAAGTATCCACCTGTTAAGAGAATGGGGTACACAGTTCCATCAATTCCTTTTGGTAACATACTACCTTCAGCACTTCCAGATGTATTACCTTCTGGGAGAGGTGCATCATAAGGCATAGAAACTGCACAACCTATATCTAATTCGTGAGAGTCAGACACATGAAGTGTTGACAAAGAAAAAGTTTACACTGTCAGTGGTAACTGTGAACCTGCAGTGGTAAAAATCAAGAGAGTTTTTCAAAGAGCAATGATAAGTAAAACATGTAAAATTTTCTGCTCTAATTATAGTTTTTAGCAAACTATCAGCTATCAACGGATTTGATATGTCTTTACCATGAGCCGTTTGCTATGGACTAGCCAACTCTTGATCACAAAGATGTATGGTGAGTTGATAACCTAGTTTTTGGTAAACTATCAACCATGAACGGATTTGATGTGTCTTTACCTGTAGCCGTTTGCTCAGGACTAGTTGATTCTTATGTGGATTAGACATGGTGAATCAATAACCATTTGTTATGTGTCTTAAGATACACATCTTATAACTCCATTCAAAGTAACCATCCAATCTTAACCAAAAACAGTAAACCCAGGTTACTATTTATACATTAATTGCTCCAAAGGCAACTTGATATCTTCCATAATAACTTCTTCAACCTACCAAAACGGATGGAAGTAAATAATCTTCATTAATTAGCCATAAACCTTGACTTTGCATATAAATAGGGATCAAAAACCTTTATCTTTCATCAACAACATCTCAGTCACCAACAATCTTTCAACCCTAATAGCCCACAACAAAATCTCAAAAATCAATTTGCATTCAAAAATCATGTCATCAAACCCTGAGTCCTCTAATCAACACTCTTCTGTTCCAACATCAGAAGAAGAAGTACCACCATATCCATGGGGACTTGAAGGTTCTGATTTTGAGAGAGAAATAAAGAACCGATGGGATGTGGAAGACAAGAAATGGAAAGCATACATAGAGGGTGAATCAAGCCATAATACAAATCCTGCTGAGCTTGTCTCTCCCTTCATCTGGACATCTGATGAAGAATCTTCAGAGGAAGATAATGAAGAACCAACCTTTCTTCCTCCTTCCACACCAGAGAGATCTCAACCAAGATCAAGTATGAGAGATCCATCTCTCCCAACATCATCAAACTTGATGGTGGATCTTCCTGCTCCAGAACCTTGTCTTCTGCATCAAGAACACATTGGACAGAGCAATAAAGCTCAAATCACACATAAGGGAAAGGAGAAGCAGAAGTAAATGATGATGAATGTTGCCAAGGACCAAAGTTTGTGAGTATTTTCTTGACTTTGGTACTTGTGCATCTTCACAGTCTTCCTTCTCTTCTTTTTCCATTTTCAGCTTCAGCTTCTTCATTGTACTTGTCATAGCCTCAAGTATTATGTAATAATTGATAGAAGCTAGTAGTACACAAGTAGCTAAATGTATTAGGAATGATCTTTGTAATCCAATTGGAACCTTGAATGTAAGCTGTATCTTATGTCTTGAAATGAAAAGATCTTCATAAGTAGCATAATATGTAAGACCTTCAGCATTATTTTGTTTGCAATAGAGACTAAATACAGCTCATTAGACCACTTCCTTGGCTATATCTCTTGGTGACTGTAACACACATCTTGCAATTACATGAACATTTGCAGAACAGACATATATCAAACAACTTGAAACCATATTAGTTCAACTCAGAAAACATCATCAAGTCATTCATAGAAAACATTAATCTTTGACTGTCCCTGCACACATCATAAACAAATTAGTACCTTTTGGGGACCCAAGCCACAAATGACTTGGATCTGCCTCGTGTATCAATATAATTATATCTATCAAAGGTCATTGATACACCATTGGGATTGTTTGTTGTTCCTTTTGGTTTCCATTCCCAACGAGCTGAGGCCTTAACAGCTTTTCCCAAGTTTACCCTTTTCTTTTGAACATCAGTGGAAACAATTGGTCTTGCAGTGGTAACTGCATGCCTAGCAGTGGAAACTGCTGGATTAGAAAATTTTGGTCTCCACATTTGGTTCTTGTGATCATTCTTTTCAAAATAAGTCTTTTTCCCTGTTTGGTAAGATTTAACAAAAGAAGTGACAGGGGACTTAGGATAAACTCTGTTATTACTTCTGGCAGTGGTAACTGCTGGTCTAGAAGTGGAAACATGTTTAATGCCAGTGTTAAGCATAACAGACCTGGGAACCATTTTGCTTAGGGGATTTGGGTGAGTCATTTTATTAGAATTTGATCCATTCACCCTTGTAAAAACTTTCCTTCTTCCCTTGTGGTAGGTACAGTCTTTAGCTAAATGGTCAAAGCTACCACATATGTGACAAGCCTTATTGTAAAACACAAAGTCACTACCAAACTGTCTAGTTTTAACATGATTCCAACTTCTCATGTTACCTCTAGGAGATTTAGGCCTATCCCTGTACATTTCAGCATACCTAGTAGTAGACCTAGTGAAATTAGACTGTGTTCTAGGCTTCTCTTTAACTTCTTCAGGAATGCTTTTACTCTCCTCAACTTTAACATTTTCAGTAACACTAGTTTTAGACTCAACATTCAAGCATTCATCTTTAAGAGATGAGTCACTAGCACTATCAAAAGTCTCAACCTCAACCTGAACCTTTTCAGTTTCAACTGGTTTAACAAATTTTGGTCCATAGGTCATGGGTGGATCCTGAAACTCTTCTAAGCCTGTGTGAGCAAGATCAATACCAGGAGGTGCTGGAACACCTCTTAGAGGTGGTGGAACAGTATTGTATCCAAGACCTGATTTAGCTTTGCTCACAATTTGGGCTTCCCAAATTTTGTCAATGCTCTTGGATTGATGGTCTAGAGTTTTCTTAGTAATCTCAATATTCTCACTAGCCTTTTTAACTTTCTCAATCTCTTCCCTAAGAGCTTTATTTACTTCAAGATAAAAATCTAAGTCTCTTTTTAAAACAGCAATATCATCTCTGAACTTAGATTCATTAGCCCTATAATGCTCTATCTGCTTTTCTAAAACACCTAGACCTCTTTTATGATTTGCTAAATTATAATTAGTATGATGTAAATCTAGCATCAGTTCATCATATTGTGTTTTAGAAACCTCTAACTCTTTAGCAGCCTTACAGTTTTTAGAACAAGCATTATCAGTATATACCTCAGAGTCAGAGAAAGCCATGAGTGCATGCTCAGTGGCTAGCATTGCAGATTCTGTATCATCTTCTCCATTCTGACCCATAAAGCTCCAATCAAAGCTTACTCCATCAATAGCCAATAGCACCTTTGGCTCTTCTGTTGTAGGTTCTTTGGCCTTTTCCTTCTTGTACCAAGTTGACTTATTGTCAGATTTCCTTGGTTTTCTGCATTCTCTTGCAAAGTGCCCCTTCTTGTGACAGTTATAGCACTCCACCTTCTTTTTATCAAAACCTACAGTCTCATCTCCACTTATATGAATCTTTCTCCCTGTCTTCTTCCAGAACTTCTTTGATCTTAAGCTGAGCAATGCTACCTGCCATTTGATGTCCATCTCCTCCATATCATCTTCATCAATTTGATCCAAGTCCTCATGATTGAGGATTGAACCACCCACATGGCTGGATATAAAGGCATAGAAAGTAGCATCACTTAGTCCTGCAATCTGCTTCTTTGAGCTCCTAGTGGAAACATTTCCATTACCAGTGGAAACAATCATGTTACCACTGTCATCATCACTGTCACTTTCATCATCAGAACTGTCATTACCTGATGATGATATGAGTGCAACTCCTGCAGAACTTGTCTTTAACTTGCCAGCTTTCTTAAGTCTTTGTTCAATAACTTTGAAGTTATTGTACACATCATTAAGCTTCATTGTCTCAAGATTTGACTTGTCCTCCCATACAGCAACATTTGTATCAAACTCAGCAGGTAAACTTCTTAAAAATTTAAGATTTAGGTCTTCCTTTTCTACCTCAATTCCAAAAGCAGTCAGCTGAGTCACAATCTTTTGTAGCCTTGTGAATATGCTATCAAGAGATTCATTGCTTGATGAGCCAAAATTCTCATAGGTCTGCTTCAGTAAAGTCTTTTGAGTTTTCTTGGTATAGTCATTACCACCAAATACTTCACATATCTCGTCAAAGAGGGTCTTTGCATCCTTGTATTTGGTAAAAGCCTGGACTTGTTCTCTGGGTAGAGCCATCAATAGCAAACCTCTAGCCTTCAAATCATTCTTAAGTTGGTTTCTTTCATCATTTGTAACTGGACCAGCATTTACTTTTGTTACTGGCTTGCCACCAACTGTCTCAACAGTTGTACCAGGTTTGAATGAATTTCCACACGTTATGATCTCCCATAATGTGTAGTCTTGAACCATAAAGAATTGTTCAATCATAAGCCTCCACATCTCAAAGTCATTAATTTTAAGCTTGGGAAGCTTTGCAGCAATATTAGATTGGCTTGTTTCTGTCTCCATTGTATCTTTTGAATCTGCCATAGGATCTTCTAAATCAAAATATCAAAGCCTTGCTCTGATACCACTTGTTATAAACTGATCTAGGCTTGACTAGGACATAATAATAACAATAACAATAAGCAGCGGAATAATCAAAACACAATTGTTATTATTAACAAGGTTTCTTCGTCATCGTCTCTACTCTAACATACACCAAAGCCCCAATGCTACGTGATCAAGTGTAGCACGGTTACATCCTAACAGCTATCTAAGATAGTTGAGGCTTAACACTAACCAACTAACCTAGGCGTTTACATAAGCATACTCACGCCCTAGGTTTACACACACACACCTTTAATGACTACATTATGGAAGACACACTAAAACCTATTCCCTGTATTCTGTTTATATAATACAGAATTAGGGTTACAATAATACTACGAAGGACAAAAATATAAATCTTCTTTTGCAAGCAAGTCCTTCTCCATATTTTGTAGTTTTCCTTTTTGTCTCCATAAGTCCCTCATGTTTCACATGTTTTGTTTTATCAACTTAATTGTAATTCCCAACACTATTGTAGGACCCAAAACTGCTGAAGAGATTCTCGCTGTGCAGAGGGAGAGTAAAGTAAGAACAATCTTGTTACAAGCTATACCTGATGACCATATGGGTGACTTCCATTTTATGGAAGATGCCAAGGATATTTGGATGGCTATAAAAGCAAGATTTGGTGGGAATGAGGAATCAAGAAGGCTGCAGAAGTCTTTATTGAAGCAAAAGTTTCAAGAGTTTCAGATATCTGAAGAAGAAGGTATTCATAAAGGCTATGACAGGTTTCATCGAATATTGAGTCAACTTAACCAGTTGAAGGCCAGACCTGACAATGAAGACTGCGATTCTAAATTTCTGAGATCTCTGCCACCATCTTGGTTACAAGTTTGTATTGCTATCAAGACCAAAGGTGGGTTGGACTTAATGTCGTTTGATGACCTCTACAATAGGCTTAAATCACTTGAGCCTGATGTGAGAAGTCCAATACGACCATCCACTCATTCTGCATTTGTTGGTGCCTCTGCTAAACCTGTGCATCAAGCTTCAAGTTCATACTCTTCTGGAGCATCTTCTCAAACACATAATCAAACTGCTCCTAGATCAAGAGCAAGTAATGTGTTGGAGGATCTTATTCATTCATTTGTGGCTGAATATGAACCTCAGCAGTTTATTGCTTATGAGGACTTTAAACAGGTAGATCCATTGGAAATGGAGGAGATGCATTTGAAATGGGAACTTGCAATGATATCTATGAATATCAGAAGGTTTGAAGCCAAGTCTGGAAGAAAGTTTGCTTTTAATGGTAAAGAAGCAGCAAGGTTTGATAGAAGGAAGGTTAAATGTTACACATGTGGTCAAGTGGGACATTTTTCAAGAGAATGCAAAGGCAGAAAGGCTGGAGATGAAGTTAGATATGGTTCTTATCCATTGGAAGCAGGGAATAACAAGACTGTACCTTCAAAGGCAATGGTGACTCTGGATCACCAAATTGATTGGGCTGATCATGAACCTGCTGGAGAGGAAGCTTCTACTTCTTCACAAGTGAATCTGCTGGCATTCACACCTTCAGAAGACAAGAAGGAGCAAGTCTCCTTGATAGGAATCTCTCAGGTAACCAATTGTGTGTTTGGATGTAGTGTAAGATACAATGAGCTTAAACAAGAATTTGATGAATTGAAACCAAAATACAATGAGTGTTATGTAGAAGTAGAGTCTTATAAAATGGCTTTAAAAACACTAGAAAAACAAAAAGTATGGTTTCAAAAGAATCAAGTTAAATATGATGAAAAAGTAAGAGTTCTAGAAAGTGATTTAGAGGTTGCTAAGATAGAATTAAAACGCACTCAAAAGGAGAAGTCTGATTTAGAAAAAGAAAAACAAGAGTTACAGGCTAAATTAGATAAAGAGATAGCTGGTCGTATGAAATGGCAGGAAGGAGCATCTAATTTAAGTAAATTAATTGATGGTCGCCAATCGGTTAGGTCTAGAAAGGCATTAGGGAATGACAAATATATAGACCCTGAAGAGCTAACTTACCCTGATATGTCTAGTGTATTTGACCCTGAACCAGCCTTAGCTTATCAAACACCTGTTAAATATGTTAAGGAAGGGGGAATGAATGCTGTGCCTGGACCTATAAGAGGGGAACACATGCCTATAGACTTGACCAAACCTTTTAACTTTGATGGATCACATCATTTATATGGCAAAAAGTCAACTGACTTACAAGACCCTATTGTGAAATCTAATGACTCTGTCTCTTGTTGTACCAGTGACAAGTCTTCTGATGAAGGGTCTACCTCATTTGCTAGCTGTGATTCAAGTGAGAAGTTGGACCTGCCCAAGACCATGCCCAAGATCACTACCAAGACCATACCAAAGACCTCACCCAAGATTCCTTACAAGCCTTCAAGAGTTGCTGCTGATAAAAAGACAGTTGCTATTGAAGACTTGTTTTTAAATTCTTTGCATAATAATACTTTTGGCTTTGTTAAAAACAATTCTGTTTGTCATGGTGATTTGAATACTTTTTCATGTTATGAAAATTCTTTTTGTTTAAATACATCTTCTAAAAGGAAGAAGTGTTTTGTGTGTGGAAGCAAATATCACTTGATTAAGGATTGTACATATCATGAGCAAAGAATGGGTACAGGTGGTAGTCAAAGAAAAATTAGGCACATGTGGAAAAATGTTAGTGAAATACCATCTTTTGTTCCACATCAGCAGAAACCTAATTCTGCTGAATCATATTTTCCATGGAGAAAAACCAGTACTAGATCATATGTTCGACCCACTAGTTCTTTCTTTTCTAATGGATATTGGCCTAATCACTTTGACTCAATGTGTAACGGTGGTGGGAAATGGAATACTGCTGTGAAGCCCTCAGCAGGTTGTTCTTGGACTAAGAAGGGACCTAATATGCAATACAGGCCCAAGAACAATGGTGGATCTAAAATATCTACATGGCCTGTTTCTAATGATCCACAAGGCAGGCTCAAGTCAGCAATGACTTGAGTCTCCAATGTGTACTAATTTTGTAGATTTTGTTGTTGTTGTAGGAACATCCTTTAAAAAGTACTGAAGTTGGGATTGTTGATAGTGGTTGTTCAAGAAGTATGTCAGGAAACAAGGATAAAATGCATGACTTTGAACCCATTGAAGGAGGGGGCACTGTAACCTTTGGTGGTGGAGATGGCAAGATTACAGGGAAAGGAACCATCCGTACACCCTTGTTAGACTTTGAAAATGTTTACTATGTAAAGGAACTGGAGCATTTTAATCTTATCTCAGTATCACAAATTTGTGACACTAAATATAAGGTTTTCTTCTCTGAAGATGAGTGTCTTGTGCTTTCCAAGGACTTCAAACTCCCAGAAGACGCAACTGTATTACTGAGAGTTCCTAGGACCTTCAATTTATACACATTCAATCTGAATGAAGTACAGCCTGAAGGTGATCTAACATGTTTGGTAGCCAAAGCTTCCCTGGATGAATCTAATAAATGGCATAGAAGAATGGCACATGTGAATTACAAGACCATCAACAAGTTATCTAAACTTGGTCTTGTTAAGGGCCTTCCTTCTAAACTCTTCACCAATGAACACGATTGTATTGCTTGCAACAAGGGTAAACAACACAGAGCCTCTTACAAATCTGTCCAAGCAGTGAGCAACATTTCAGAACCTCTTCAGTTGCTGCACATGGATCTCTTTGGTCCAACCCCCATTAGAAGTATTGATCACAAGTACTTCTGCCTAGTTATTACTAATGATTATAGCAGGTTTTGCTGGGTGTTCTTTCTCAAGACTAAGGATGAAACAACTCCAATCCTGAAAGACTTCATTATCTTAGTTGAGAATCAGCTGAATAAAAAGGTTAAAGGAATTAGGTGTGACAATGGTACAAAATTCAAAAATGTGGTCTTCATAGAATTCTGTAAGTCTAAAGGGATTAGAAGGGACTATAGTACTCCAAGAACTCCACAACAAAATGGAGTTGCTGAAAGGAAAAATAGAACCCTCATTGAGGCTGCAAGATCAATGCTTGCAGACTCTAAACTCCCCACCATGTTCTGGACTGAAGCAGTCAGTACTGCATGCCATGTCTTGAATAGGGTATCCATCACTAGACTACATGTCAAGACACCTTATGAACTTCTCACTGAGAAAGTGCCACACATTCATTACCTTAAGCCTTTTGGATGCAAGGTGACTATTCTGAATACTGCTGATATACTGGGTAAATTTGATGGGAAAGCTGATGAGGGATATATAGTTGGGTATTCAGCTCATAGCAAGGCCTACAGAGTGTATAATCTGAATGCTAAAAAGATTGAAGAGACCCTTAATCTGAGGTTACTTGAAGATCAGCCTAATATTCAGGGACAAGGCTATTCTTGGTATTTTGACCTAGATTATTTGACTGACTATTTGGGTTATACTAGGCATGCTTCTAATCCTGATGCAGGTGCCAAAGATTCAAGTTCTAACCCTGCAGGTTTCATGGATGATGACTCAAAATGTGAGTCTGAGCCAGAAGAGAATACTTTTGTTGTACCATCTTTTCCATCTAACCATTTTGTAGGTAATCATTCTGCTGCTGAACAAGATGATGAGTCACATTATGCAGAAGATCTTGCAAGATTGAAGAAGCAGGAACATGCTACTACTAAGGAAGCTCAGAAACTCAATGACAAGGTTACACAAGAAACTGAGGCTCTCCTACATCAATCAGCACAAGCAGTCAGTGGCAACAAGGATTCTGCTGAAGGCACACCTCTTTCCACTGATGATGTCCAAGATGCTGATTCTGCTGCTGTTCAATCTCCCATCTCTGCTGAAGTCTCTGCAGACTTTGCTAAGCCCTTTACCAGATTTCCAAGTCCATCTGATCTTGGGAATTATCAACCAAAGCCTGGCTTGTTTAACTCAGCCTCATATGATACTGAGTTTGAGCCCACTCTCACCAACATTGATGCCAACATTGAAGTTCCACCTACAACTGCCAAAAGGATTCACAATGCTCATCCCCTATCAAAGATTATTGGTGATCCTAATGACCCTGTTCGAACAAGAAGCACTGTCAAAAATACCAAATATGGAGAAGTTGCTTTTATCTCTTATGTCTACAATCAAAAGAGGAACAATCACACAGACTTCAAACATTGTTTATTTGCATGCTTTCTTTCTCAAATTGAACCAACTAGTGTTCCTCAAGCACTGGTTGATTCAAGTTGGCTTGAGGCTATGCAAGAAGAGATGCTGCAATTCAAGAATCAGCAGGTTTGGATTCTAGTTCCTCTTCCTGATGGGAAATATGCCATTGGGACTAAATGGATTTTGAAGAATAAAAGAGATGCCAGGGGTATTATGGTGAAGAACAAAGCAAGACTAGTGGCTCAAGGTTTTAGACAAGAGGAAGGCATTGACTATGATGAGGTCTTTGCACCTGTGGCCAGAGTTGAAGCAATTCAAATATTTTTGGCCTATGCCTCTTATATGGGCTTTATGGTCTATCAGATGGATGTTAAAGGTGCTTTCTTGTATGGAGAGATTGAAGAGGAGGTTTATGTGACTCAACCCAAGGGATTTGAAGACCCTGATCATCCTGACTATGTGTACAAAGTTGTTAAAGCTCTCTATGGATTGCATCAAGCTCTCAGAGCTTGGTATGCTAGACTCTCCACATTTCTGCTGAAGAATGGCTACAGAAGAGGTACCATTGACAAGACTTTATTCCTGAAGAAAGATTCTAGGGATATTATACTTGTGCAGGTGTATGTGGATGACATTATCTTTGGTTCTACCAAAGAAGCCTGGTGTAGAGAGTTTGAGGATTTAATGAAGGGAGAATTCCAGATGAGTGCCATGGGAGAACTCACTTTCTTTCTGGGGTTGCAAGTTCAGCAGAAACCTGATGGGATATTCATACATCAGGAGAAATATGTAAGAGATATGTTGTCCAAGTTTGCCATGGAAAATGTCAGGACTGCCACCACTCCATATGAGGCTCCCAAAACAAAGAACAATCTTACTCCTGATCTCCCTGTGAATGTACATTTATACAGATCTATGATTGGTTCTTTGATGTACTTGACTGCCTCAAGACCTGACATTACATTTGCTGTGAGTGCATGTTCCAGACACCAAGTCACTCCACTTACTTCTCATATGAATGCTGTCAAGAAGATTTTTAAGTATCTGAAAGGCCAACCAAACTTAGGTCTTTGGTATCCTAAAGAGTCTCCATTTCAGCTAGCAGCTTACAGTGATAGTGACTATGCTGGGGCCAATCTGGATAGAAGATCCACCACTGGAGGTTGCCAATTTCTTGGAAGAAGACTGATTTCTTGGCAATGCAAGAAACAGACAATAGTTGCTACCTCTACTACTGAAGCAGAATATGTTGCTGCTGCCAATTGTTGTGGTCAGGTTCTATGGATTCAGAATCAATTACTGGATTATGGGTATAACTTCATGAATACTACCATTTTCATTGACAATCAAAGTACCATTTGTATTGTCAAAAATCCAGTTTTTCATAATAGAACCAAACATATTGAAATAAGACATCATTTTATAAGGGATGCTTATGAAAAACATTTGGTTAAAGTGGTCAAAATTCACACAGATGAAAATGTGGCAGATTTGTTAACCAAGGCATTTGATGGACCAAGGTTTCAATATTTGGTGGTCCATATTGGCATGTTAAACCCTTAACTGCAAAGTTTAAGGGGAGGCATAAGCCTCAGGGGAGGCATATGCCTCAAGGGAGGATGATATCTGTATAAACTTTGTAATATCTGTAGAAGTTGTATATTTTATGAATTTCTAACACTAACCCTAAACTATTGTGCAAGAAGTTTGGTGTATTTGCTTGTTTGGTGGTTGTGTTGCAGATGATCTGAGTATGAAAGTCCAAAGATAAATGTCACCAAGAGCTAAAGTCAAGGGAATATGGTCAATATGCTGAATATGGTTTCTACTGATTAATTGAAACATGCTGAAGGTCTGATACATTGAATTAATTCAAAGAAGATCTTTTCATTCATTCATAGAAACAAGTTACAGCTTACATTCGAGATTACAAATGAGTTACAATGACCATTCCTAAACTATTAGCTAACTCAGTACTACTAGCTTCTATCAATTATTACAAAATACTTGAGGCTATGACAAGTACAATGAAGAAGCTGAAGCTGAAAATGGAAAAAGAAGAGAAGGAAGATTGGGAAGATGCTCATGAATTAAAGCCAAGAGGATACTCAAGAACTTTGCCTCATGGTTACATTCCTCAATCACCTACTTCAGCTTCTCCTTTCCCTTACGTGTGATCTCAGACTTCTTGCTCTGTCCAATATGTTCTTGATGTGGAAGACCAGGTCCTGGAGCAGGAAGATTCAACACCAAATTCTGTGATGTTGGAAGAGATGGATCCCAAGTACTTGATCTTGGTTGGGATCTCTCTGGAGTGGAAGGATGGAGAAAGACTGGTTCTTCATGATCTTCCTCTGAAGAGTCTTCATCAGAGGTATAGATGAAGGGAGAGACATGCTCTCTCTCAGCAGGATTGGGTACATTGCTGGAGTAACTCTTCAAATGAGCATTCCACCGTCTCTCTTCTGCATCCCAACGTTTCTCCAATGCTCTTTCAAAGTCAGAACCTTCCAGCCCTCATGGATATGGTGGCACATCTTCTTCTGCTGATGGAGAAGAGGAATTTGCATATGAGCTTTTTGGGTCGGAAGACATAATTTGGTTGCTGAATTGGGGATAATTGAAATTAGGGTTTGAGAGTTAATTTGGGAAATTTGATGAATGAGATGTGTAATTTGGGGTGATTAAATAAGGAAATTTTAGGGGTTACGAAAACTAATGCGAGTTGGGTGGCACAGTAAAATGAAGATATTGACTGAAGATATTTTTACCTTTGGTTGATTCTGCTGAAATTTGACTATACTTCAGCAGGTTTGACTTTCATTGCTGCTGAAAGGTTAATTTTCAAAATTAGAAGTTGTGTCAGACTTGGTCAATAAGCTGTTCCGATATTTTTGACCACGATTGGGTAACTTCCGAATTTAACTCACTTTGCATATCTTTTCGAATAAAAGATTATTCGCTTAACACTTCAAATAATCCCATTATTCTCTGGAGTAATTCATAACCCTCTCACACACATTCAATCAAATGGCTCAACTTGAATTGAAGGGTGATCATAATAAATATGCTTTTCTGAAAACTAAGAAGGGACATGAAGAATTTGATTTGATGGTGGAGTTTCTTCAAAGGTCAAAGATTAATTATGCTTTGACTTATTGTCCTAATTTGGTGTGTGAATCCCTGGTGAAGCAATTTTGGGCATCTGCTACCAAGAGATCTGCTACAGAAATTGTAGCTGAAGTAGATGGTGTAGAATATGTGGTGACAGAAGGGTTGATAAGGACAAAGCTTAAGTTGGATGATGAAAATGGTGTGTATCATTCCAACACTGCAGTTATTCTTGCTGGGCTGAGAAAAGCTGGTTATCAAAGTACTGACACATCCAAGTGGCACAAGAATCAATTTTGTCCAAAGTGGAGGTATTTGGTGCATCTGCTGCTTCAATGTATGAGCAACAAGTGTGGTGGATGGAATCAGTTCTCTTTGCAACTGGGTTGTGGTATTGTTTGTCTTTCTAAGGGTGAAACTTATAATTTTTCTAAGTTTATTTTTGAAAATATGCTAGAAAATATAGATAAGGAACAACATAAGTTTCTCATGTACCCTAGATTTTTACAAATAATATTAGACATAACCACTGAGGATACAACCCATATACCCATTAAAAGTCTAGGTTCTAAGTTGTTTGCCTCAATGAAAACTAATTATACTGGGGAACATCACCCTATGTTGGAAGCTATGTTGTCTCAAGGCAATGCCAATGTAGTTGAGGGTGATAATGCTGGTAATGTGCCTGCTCCTAATGCTGCTGAGGATGGTAATCCATCATCTTCTGGTGTTGCTGCTGATGGTAATCCTTTAGTGGTAATGGAGGAGATGCAAGCTACAACTGCTGAACCTTTACCTGATTCTACTGACTTACCACCACCTACCCCTGTACAAAGTCCTACCATCTCACCAGTTCAGGTTGCTCCAGTTGAGCAAATTCATGAGTTTGAAGATGACTTACAGACTTTTGAACCTGATACTAGACTGCCTTCACCCAGTTCAATGGGAGAACAAATTAATGTAGGTTCTCCTAATGTTGTACATGAGTCTGCTTATCCTACTGGGTTCAATGAAGCTCCTCATACCACTGAGCAATCTGCTAGTGGAGTAGAGGACCCAATTACTCTCACCATTGTATATGATTCTCTTTGCAGGTACATGAAAATGACTGAAGATCTTCAGAAAGAACTTGCTGAGACCAAGATCACTCTTGGTAATGAAATTCAAAGTCTGAAATGCAAAGTCAAAGATCTTGAGTCAAAGCTAAGTAAGCAGATGGAAAGCAAAGATGGATTGGATTCTACTGAAGCAACAAAGGAGACTAACTTGGATTCTCTTGAAATTCTAGCTGAAGTTGCTAGACAATCTAATGTTGCTCCCTCTAAAGCTGCTGCAGCACCTACATCTAAGCCAATGATACTAGTTCAAAGAAGAAGTACAAGACAATATTTGGCCAAGAAAGCTGCTGAAGCTTCAAGAGTATCTGGTGGTGATAATGATGTGCTGATGTCTGAAGCTGTGGATACAATTCAGGAGAAACAATCATTTAGTGGGGTTACTGCTGCTCAACCTGCTGACAAAGGAAATACCTCTGGAGACACATACTTTGTAGCAGGGAGAGAATACATGAATTATCCTGTTCATCATTCCTCTGAGAACATACAAGTATCTGATGATAATGTTCAAGCTGTACATGATGAACATATGGCTGATGTACAGATGGATAATGTTGATGTTGCTGCTGATAATGTTTCTCATAATGATGTCTTTCATGATGATTTGGATGAGCTTGTAACTGCTGAAGATAGAGCTGAGCAAGGTAAATTACTACAAGAATGGGAAAATTATATGAAGAGTGCAAATCTAGCTGAGGAAGTACAAGCTCAGTTTAATGCAGAATTAGATTCAGAGACTCAAAGATATGTTTCTACCTTACCTATTGCCAGACAAAAGGAATTGGATGCAGCAGTTCTAGAATTTGATGAGTCTGACTGGCAGATGATTGGAAAACAGATGCTTGCAAATCCAACAGTTACTGCTGACATTATTGGTAAGAAAGTAGAGAAACAAGATTATGAATCTGAGATTGTAAAAATGTTGAAGATGAGAAAAAGGGCAGCTGATGAAGTGAAAGCTAAAGCAAAAAGGGATAAACCCATGACTCAAGCACAACAAACAGAGTATATGAGAACCTTTGTGAAAAATCAGAATAGTTCTTTGTATAATACTGCTTGGTCCAAGAAACATGTGTGGGGTCTTCCATTTGAAAAACTAGTTGAGATTTACAATAAGATCAAAGCTAGGAATGCCAAAGCTGGAATGGATACTTCAAAGAATATTCCTCTTGTCAATGTTGATAATGTTTCATCTGAGAATATTCATGTTGCTGCTGAACATGTATCTTTACCTAATACTTCTGCTGGTGCTGCTATTTCTGTGGATAAAGGTAAAGCTAAAGTGACAACATCAGATGCTCCAACTAGGAAGAGAACTAGGAGACAAGTGGAGCAAGAAAAAGTAGGTGAGGAAACTGCTAGAAAGTTAACTGAAGATCAAGAAGCTGAACAAAGGGATGCCCTTGCCAGATTTCATGAAATGAAAACAAGAGAAGTTGATATTCAAGCTGCCAGAAACAAACAGATAAGGAAGGCTATGGATGAACAATATGCCTCTGCTGCGCTTGAATCTTCTGAAGATTCTGCTGATGATCATTTGGATAATGAGGCTGCAGAAGGTGATTCTGCTGAAACTGCAGTTCCTGCTGCTATTTATATTCCTGGAAGAAGAGGAAAGAGAATGGATAGAAGGAAACAATGTTTAATAAATGTGAATGATTCTGATGCTTCATTTTTAAGGGAAGGATCATCTGATGAATGGCCAGAAGGTAATAGAGTTATGCTGGTAAGTTGGGAGTTAAGTACAGATGGTCAAATCCATACTATTTATAGATTGGATAAGACTTCCATATCATTTGCCTTTCTTCAGCAGATTTTTCATCTTGTGAATTATCAAGATTTGGTCACTCTATATGAGTTGGTTACTAAGTATTATGCCACTCATATTCCTGAGGGTTCTGGATTGTATTTGTTGGGTGATCTTCAAGTTTTGTTTGATTCTTCTACTCCTGCTGGTGCAAGTTATGATATCTGGAAGAACAATCAGAAATGGAAAGTGCACAGTTGGAAGTTCTATCATATGTCTTATGTTCATGTGTTGGAAACTACCACTGGTCTGAGGCTTATCATGGATATTATCAACAAATATCCTTTGAAGGTTTCATTGATGGAGAAAATGTTACACCAGAAGTTGGAAATACCTCCTGACCCAGCTGGTAATACTAGATTGTTTACTGAATCTTTGGTGAAGGTTTTCAAACAAAGGATTAAGACTTCTAAAGCAGGATCTGAGTAGGGAATTCATGTTGTATAGTTTTAGTAAAAAAAAAAAATTAAAAAAAAAATAAATAAAAAATTAACATGTTGTTGTATAGTAGTTGTTTGCAGGTTTGCTTATCAACTTACCTGATGTTGACTATTCCATCATAAAGTTGACTAGTCCAAAGGGTACAACTTTGGTAAAGACATGTCAAATCTGTTGATAGCTGTAATGGTTTGCTCAAAACCATAGGGTTTTCAACTCACCCATGCTTTGTTGCTGAGTAGTTGAAATGGTTGTCAATTGACCATGGATTTTTCCATTTATGGATTCTGAATAATTGGCTAGCCCACATGTATATGGCTTGTGGTAAAGGCAGTGAAAAACCATATTTGGTAATCAGTTAACCAAGATGATTTTCATCAAGATAATTGGCTAGTCCTGAGCAAACGGCTACAAGTAAAGACATCTCAAATCCGTTTATAGCTGATGATTTGCTAAAAATCATGTGGTTATCAGTGTACCTTTGAACACTTGGCTACTCCAGCAGTGATGGCTATTGGTAAAGAGACATCAAATCCATTATTTTCAATGATTCACCTCTCACAGGAGTTAACACACCTGGAAGTGATGAGAATAGTATGAAACTAATTTGTTTTGATGTACATTAAGTCATTTGTTGCTGCAAAGAATGGAACTTTCAAGTATATGCTGATCATAGAGATTTTACTAAAGATAATTCTTTGCTGGTGCTATTACAATCCTCTTGGTATGTTATTTGGAAGATCTATCAAGAATCTTGAACTTAACCAGGTCAAATTCAAGATTAGGGGAGGATTGTTGGGAATTCTGTGAAGTCAGAATTCTGCTGCTATTTCTGCTGAACAGATTCTACTGAAGGGTTCGTTTCTGCTGAAGTAGTGTATCTGCTGAAGACTAATTTCAGCTTTATTAATTTCTGCGGATATAGTAATTCCGTATTTTATGTAATATAGTTTGGATATGCATGAGTTTATTTAGGAAGTGATAATGCATATCTATTAGAAGTTTTAGAATATACGTTTCTTGTGAAACGGTTTAGGGTTCCTTGTGTATAAAAGGAACACACGTTTATGTATTGAACAACTTTTAGAGAGTTATTATCATTATTAAAAGATCCATAGAGGATCAAGAGTTCTTAGTAAAAAGCTTGTGTTTTGATTCCGCTTTATAAATACAAGTTGCAGAGATTGTCTATTAGTGTGTTATTGATTACAGTAACATTGCTAACGATTCTAGAGTGCTCAAGAAGATCTTTCAAGGTCTATAAGTTCAACATTTGTGTTGACCTTTTAAGCATGTATTTCAGGTTCATGATGATCAAGGATGGCACGGAAGGGCACGGATGTTCAAGAGGGCTATAAATTTTATTATCATTCAAAAACTCATCTAATGTGATTTGTAAACATGGAATCATCTGGGACCTCATTTTGTAATATCTGATATTTATATAATTTGAATGATAAATTTTTTAAAACGACTCCATTAGAGTTCGTTTTCTATTATTGTGACTATTGTGCCGTCGAGTAACACCCAGTTTGAATTCCGCTGCATCCATGAATTGGGGGTGTTACATATATGTAGATTGTATAAATTTTTGTTGGTTAGGTGATTTGCGTTCTTTTTTATGAGGGCTTCGCAATGAATTATTGATTGTCTAAAATATAGTTAATATGGATGAGGTATCATGTCTCAAAGTAAGTGACGTGAGTGACAAATTGAGTTTGAAAATGATAATTTGCAATCTTTGTACATGTTTTAGTATATGAATACGTTGAAAAGATTATTGTTGGTTAGCGGGATTTGTTTTCCTTGATGAGGTCTTCGCAAAGAGTTAAATAGTGGCCAAAATGATGTTACTATAAATAAGATATTGTGTCTCAAAGTGTCATATTAACTTCATTTTGGCCACTAGTTAGCTCTTTGTGAGGACCTCATCAAGGAGAACAATAATCTTTCCAATGTATACATATACTATAACGTGTACAAGATTGCAAATAATCATCTTCACTTTGAGACACGATACCTTATCCATATTAACTCCATTTTGGACAATCATGAGTTCGTTGCGAAGCCCTCATCAAAGAGAACACAAGTCACCTAACGAACAAAATTTTATACAACATATACATATACTATAATGTGTACAAAGATCACAAAAAATATCATTTCATAACGAGCTGCAAACAGTAATAAATCTAAAAATAAACAAAAAGCAAAAAATATTTATTTGGTCGCGAAAATAATTTTGTTCCCGTATGTTCTTCGAGACGTGACCACTTTTTCTCCTGAATTTAACACTTTGCAGACGATTTTACTATTGTATCTAATGCTAGGAAATTTTCATTTTTAGAAGACAACATTCGGTGCTTGGAAATTTCTTCTAGATTTACTTTTTATTCGATGGAGAGATGCTACAAAATATATTGAGTTTTACCTCTTGGGTATTTGCATGAAACGTTCACTAAAGTTTGTATCTTTGAATGAACATATATGAAAAATATTTATGATGAAACATCGAGTAAAGTTTGCAACTTTATAATAGTATCATAGACCGACTTTGATTAGACCATGTCAAACATGATTCAAAAGATGACACATTTTTAGTTCAAAAAATTTCGGCAACATGTCTATTTAATTTTTTATTGAAAAGCAAAACGGTGGCTTGCACGAATGGCGGCGCCATGGCTGCACAAGCATCGACGTCTGAGGCGCCATCGTCATTTAATGGCACCGATTTTTAGTGTGTGTCGTTTTATTTATTTATTTTATTTTATTTATTTATGGTTTTTAGTATAAAGTGAGGTTTTTACGGTGTGTTATAGGAAAGTTATTAGAGACAATGTTAATTTGTTTTGTGATACAAAAATATTATAAGGTACTTGCGGAGATGGCTAACTGCACCTAGTTCTCAAAAGACGGAAACTTCAATTTAGTGAAAACACAAGTAGGGCTGAACACAATGGCAACCTAGGGCGACCCTGCCACATCAGCTTTCTCTCTCCGGCGACCCGACGACGACTAAGTTGCTACAGTAATGACAAAGTTAATTTTTTTTCACTGTTTAAAGTATTTTATTATTATTATTTTTTACTTTGCAATATGAAAACAAAAATTAAAAATAATTACTTAAACTCTCATGCAAAAACTCGATAAAGTAAACAACCATCTTCTTACTTTTGTCAACCTATGACCGAGCAAGACCAAAACCCCACAATGGGGCGACCGACCAACGACCGACCATGACCATTTGCTTGACCGATCCATTGTGTTTAGCTAACAATTTACTCTACACGAAAATAGTTTTGTGGTACTACCGTCGCTATTGCGCTGCTATCTAGTCTAGGTTTACAGGCAATAGGCATGACTAACATGATGACTATAAACACTTTATGGTATCCAAATTCAAACCTCACATGCCTTACTTACACTTCCATTGTACTACCACAACCTAGAGCTTTATAAATTGATAAATTGTCATGTACTTTCAACATTTCAATTTCTTTCCGGCTTCCACCTACTTGCATCGAATATTACACTTTATTAGTACGTTTATCTGATCATTGAATACCATATAATTGAATACCATTTCACTCCATTTCTTACATTAAAGAAAGAACCTACTAACTTTCAATTTCTTTCCCCCTACTTTCATTAATTTCTTGTAGGGACTTCGAGAATCATTGAATATATCTTGAAGATTATGATTTATTATTGGTTTTGTGTTGGTAATCAAGAACCAAATAAACAAACAAAGGAAGCGGAAGCTTTATTCAAATTATATGGTTTCTCCTCTTCTCATTCTCATCTTTTGGGGAACTTGAGAAGGATTTAAAGGCTTTACTAAAGCGGATCCAAAAGTTCTCTGTAACTCAAGACATTGGGACACGTGCTGCTATTCATATCTTTAGCAGGATTGGATTTTCTATAGCTAGAGGAATATGGTCCCGATTGTATCTTGACTTCCACTAATTTCTTGTAAATCCTAATAATTTCTAAAGCGATGTTTATAAAAACAACAACAACAATAATAAATTAAAGGCTTAGAAGATTTAGCGTTGAAATGAAAATGAAGTGAAGAAGACTAGAAAGTACATAAATTGTGTTGAATGGTTATAGACTTATAGTCGAACACTCGAACCTAGATAGCACTGGGTGATTTATACTTCAAAGTTCAAACTACTTCGTAGTGTTTTTTGCATTATGGGCTCAAACAAAAAATCAGGCTAATTAAAATGGGTTCGAAAACTTGGGCTAACTAGTGAAATGGGTAATAGCAATTTATGTAGTGCATAATTTTTCTTTGGAAGAAGGCATTTAATTTAATTTTTTTTAATATATATATATATATAAGACAGCATGGCCCGTGCGATGCACGGGCTTCGATTACCATGAAGTAACATTAGCTAAAAACAGTATCATAGAGCGAAAACATTAAGGGGGTGTTTGGTTCAAGATATACAAATGGTGCTATTTAAAATTCTATGCAAATGTAAATGTTTCTCATGCGGAAGGAAATTAAAATGGCCCACTTTTAGTCTTATTCATGCAAATAAAATTCTTGGGCCTACATATTTATTTTGAACCAAACAAAACAATTGAAGCAATTTTAATTTCAAATCCCCTAAATTACCTTGAATTTACCCCAACCACACACCCCCAAAAGTTAATGCAAGAATGAAGTTGCTAGGCTAAGATATCATTAAACATGATTTTCATTACTCATTCGTGAATAAAGAATCAAAGTGTCATTCATTTTAATATTTAAAATATTTAAAATGACATAACAAACGTCTTTCTATAAACAATTTGTTTTGGCATGTTAACTATTATTTTATATCATACCAGCTCCTAAAGGAAAAAGTTTGCTGCATACTATGACAAAAACATAACTTGAAAGTATCGAGCATTTTTTTCCGATAAACTATTGAACTCTTTCTTATGTTTTAAACATAACTTTTTTAATTTGTTATTATAATTTACAAATGGGTTTGAGCAAAACTTAGGTACCTTTCCTTATATTCATTATTGAAGGTGCTAACCATAAGAAAATTATTTATTTATGGTTCTTTTTATTTAAGTTTGAAATTTACTAATGTGGTTACTATAATTTACAAATGGCTTCGAGCCAAAATTACATATATATATTTTTATTTTTTTATTCATTATTCAAGGTGAAACTTTAGATATGCCGTATTGTATAGTTGAGACAATTGAATTCACGTCTAAATATTTACAAACAAAGGATCATAAGTGCTCGGATTAAATTAATCGTTAGTCTTTCAATAAGTTCTTGTGTGAGCCAATTTGCTACATCATGTTGTTTGAATAAATTCGAATCGTAATCGAATATCAATTAATGCCATTCAAACCACGATTAACCCCTTTAACAATTAACAAAGGACTACCATTAACAAAGTCAAAACTTTTTTTGAACAATAAACAAAGTCCAAACTAATATGCCATTTATAATCAATTTTAACAACCCAACTAATAAGGAAAAAATAATAATAAGAAAATGCATGTATGTTTATAAGTAAATTTAAATTTGGTGGTTGTAATTATTATATACGGAGTATCTTATTTGATCATAACTCACATCCAATAAATGACGGATGATATAGATTTGTAACTCTTAATTAGTATATTTTTTTTGTATAATATTTAGTCTTGTTTCAGTATTGACGGCTAAATGGATTTGCCGTAGTGAAATGAAACTTTTTTAGTACAATAGTTCACAAATATTATGGTAAAGGAAACAACTTTAAAAGAACACACGAAAGTCGGCCCGATAGATATTAAACTAAAATACGGATTATGCAAAGGTCAAACCCAACTCCAACTCCAACCTAAACCTTAAATAAAAGGGATATATAATCCTCCTAACAATTTGTTAACCTAATTTTCCTATTCACTAAACACCCGCAGTCACATCTCTTTCTTTCTTAATAAAAAATGAAATACAACTCATCTCCATCTTCATCTTTAATCCATCCAATAAAAAAAAATCATCACCATCAACAAATCGAATCATTACAAACAAAAACAGAACCGGACCACTTTCTCTAATATATATGTTGCTCGGTCTCGAATCAAGAAGGTGTTTTAGAGTCTTCAAGATCCTTTGGAGGGTCGCGATTTCTAGTTATATTTCTTCTCTTTGTTTTGTGTTTAGCAAGGTTTTGGCTTCAAGATCTTATAAAAGAGGTCTCGGGTAGGTATTCCTGTCATCGAAACAAAGAAAGATTGTAACAGATTTGTTATTAGTCTTTCCTTAATTTCGTATATAAAAGAGAAGTACAAATTTTCACAGATCTATGATGATATACCTTTCGTATGTTTGATCTAATAAAG
Source organism: Artemisia argyi (assembly GCA_030686995.1). NCBI lineage: Eukaryota > Viridiplantae > Streptophyta > Magnoliopsida > Asterales > Asteraceae > Artemisia > Artemisia argyi. The sequence goes on from CM060680.1 coordinate 3,795,191, forward strand.
GTCTTCTTGAACTTGATCAATGATGGGTTGCTTGCATATATCAAGAAATGCAAAACATGTGATCTTTTGTTCTTGTTTTCACAGTGGGTCGTTGTTGGTCGTAACCGTGAGATGGATTTGCTGTTGATAGTCTGTTATTTATAATGTTAAAAAAATTTAACTGAAAGCAACTGAAAAGATGAGGTTTGTAATTAATGGAGATGGTTCATATTCTGGAAACTGAAAAGGGACTCTGTATTTTATTTGGCTGCAATTGATGGAGAAGACTCAATTCGGCAAAGTTGAGTTTTACACATGTATGTGTTTAATGCTACGAACTTTTATTGAGAATATACCATAAAAGCTCTTAAAGATCATAAACTCCACCTTAAAAGCTCTTAAAGATCAAAATAAACACTGAATGTACAATATCTATTAGCCAAATGTACAATATCCATTAGCTTAAACCACTTATTTACATTAGCTTAAACCACTTTTTTGAGTTTCTTAGCTTGTGGCATTAATGCTAACATTCAATATGGGAACTCATTTTTTATATATAATAGATTATTACATGAATAAAATGAGTGTACCATATTAATGATTAAAAACAATAGTTCCAACTGTTTATTAAAGCGGGACATGAGATATATGATACGTTTGATAAAACTGAAGATGAAACTAAATATATTTTATTATAAAAGCTACTCGAAGTAGCTTTTGATTTTAAGATCTTATCTGAGCCAATTATATTAAAGTTTTGAAAAGCATTGTCAACCAAGCAAATATTCGAAGTAGCTTATAATTTTAATGAATAAATTTAGGGTATTTATAATCTTATGCGCTAAGTCTATACTTTTTTATGCATATTTTACTTTAAAAAACACATACTTAACATAAGAAAAATAATTGCAATGACTAATTTGCATGCTTAGTTATATGCTTAAAGAGAGATTAAGACATGTCTCAAGATTAATAGCAAACATGAAAAGTGAAAAAACAAACAAAATATATTTTTTACATATTTAATAAACTAGAAATAGAAATTAGTCATAGATTTTCACATGTTATTCACGACTCGTCCAATCACTCAATGTTGTAACTATATCACTAAAATTTGAGATGTCTCAAAATTTAATTCATGTTATCTGTAAACAAGCGTCAAGTAGCTACGGTCAACCTTCTAAAAAAAACAGTTCTACCCGATTTAAAAATATGTGACAGTAGGTTCAAACTCTATAAATAAATTGGTAAAAGCTTAAAAACCGTTGTTAAAAAAATAATAATCACCACTCTTAAACTGAAAACTGAATACTTGAATAGGATGACAACTTGGGCTACTAGTAACGAGTAAGAAAATGGCCACCTTCGCTGCTGCGGGCGTAAGTACAGTACTCCTTTTATGCATAAAGGAAATTGAATTTTAGTTCCACAATAAGAAAACTACACAACGTAAAACAATAGGGTCAATGATCGACTTGCGTTGGCTTCATGTTTTGTGTTTTTGATACCTGCCTCATCTGCACTTTGTGGATTATACTGGAACAATGCTCTTGTCGCCGTTTTCTTTGCTGGTTCACTTCTTACACTATCTTTTTTTGCCGCAGTAATTACTTATTTACTTGCTGGTGTCGTTGTTCCCATTGATTCACTACTGGGCGGCATCATCGATAGTTGCTTCACTTCTCTTCTTTTCTCTCATGGGTATATCAATCTTTATGGAAGCCCTCTATAATGCGTTAGATAACATTTTTGCCTGTTGGGTTTGCATTTTTAAATGTCAACGTAAATGGTGCACTTTAAAAGTATTATTTTGGTTGGCAAATAATAATTAACAGTCCGACTTTATGATTACTGATATTAGACTTTGTATAGAATATCTGTGACCCCGAAACGATGAATCCGAGTCAATTAGTTGAGAAAGCTCTGGAAGAATTCTGAGGAGCTCACGACCACTTGCCTCCAGAATGGAACCCTAGAGTTCTGGTTGAATCAGTCCTCCCCCGGCCCTACACCAGGTCTCTTTGAGTGACGGTGCAATGAATAGATGCAGAATAGTGGTCTAAGAACCCTTGTACCAATCTTTCTATGTTTGTGAAGAAAAAAGCCTTCTATGCTTATGATTATATCTTAAGCTACTAGAAACCCTAATGGACCCAACCTACATTTGAGTTTGGGCCGTTATATCATCTAACAAAATTTGTTTTCTAACCATATAATATCTCTAGTTTTCGTTTCATAGTACGTAGTTTCAATTATATAATTTATTGTATTGCGTTATGCCATTATCTTACTGTCACAAAAGTGTTTTGGTACATGGATTAGAGATTGTTTTTTAAATTAATTGATGTAGAGACATATTTAGTTTAGGTTTTTACACTTTCTTCTTGAGTTTTTATCTTGAGAGAAAAGAAGAGAATAGAAGAGAAAAAAATTATTAGTTTTTTTTATATTTTATTTTTATTTTTTTATTTTATTTTATTTATTTATTTTTATTTTTTGACAGAAGAGAAGAGAGAACTAAATTATGACAAATTTCCTCTCATAATCTTTTTCCTAAATTGAGATGATATAGAAAGAATATGGTCTGTGCAAGCTCTTCAAAAGCCAGGCGTGTAGCCAAAGGACGATTCTCACAGTTTTTGCAAGCTCCTCAAAATGATGCCAAGCGTATAGCCGAATGAGTTGAGTCGTTTATTTTTGAGTGTATGCAAATAAGCTTTTTTCACATGTTTTTTTGCAAAACAAATCCACATGGATCTGTACATATAAACCATGAGAATATATATTACGTAAAAAGATAGTTCTAGCAACTAAAGAAGCATGTTTTAGCTCAATCTAGCAAGATTCAATTTTTCAATTTCATTAATTCTACTAAATGAATGAATTAACATTACACTAATAATTTTGGGCCTTTAATTTTGAGCTTTTTTTTGGGTAAAAGGTCAAAAGACCCGGTAAATATATTACTCCAAAAAACGTTTAAGAACAAATGATATGGGTGAATCACATATCTCAGACCGTTACATAGGCGGAAAAGCTTACATAACAAGATACTTCTTATTCTCTAAACAAGAAAATAAACCACTACTTAAAAGATAACATTAGACTCCTATGAAACAAACTCACTTCCTTCGAGGACTTGAAGCTTAAAATTCCCTGGAAGATCGTAGAATTAAGCCGCATAGTTGTCATACGCATATTCATCATAATCATCTTCACGATCATGACCACCACCAAATAGGTTTGTTGACTCATCAAAAGTGTTCTCAACGTCCTCATCATCACTATCAGAAACATCAATCCTTCCCACCTTAGAGAATGGGTTAACCCTCTTAGTAGAAGAAATAGGCGGAGCCGGATAATCAACCTTTCTAATTGGATGACCATCATCATCCACGAGAGTCGATTTCCCATCAATAAGTAACTTTTCAAGCTCTCCAATTTTATCAACAATAGGCGTAGACTCATGATCCTCACTAGGCTTAGGGGTCCCAACCTAGTCCTTCTCATTCAAATCACTCACAATAGGTTCTTGTGAGGTAATGCCAGTCTTTAAAGACCCATCCTTTGTAGCCTCTACTGTGGTACCAAATTCCACTTCCTTAACATAGGTAGGAATACCAAAATCATCCGTATCATCCATATTAAGGGCATCAAACTGATTAGAGGTAGTAATCTTTGTGCCACTAGTACCAATCCTTGTTCCACTAGTACATGGCACATCAACATTCTTCTTCTTGTTAGCATCCACATTCTTGGGTTCAGGAGGAGGCGCTTTGGGTCTATATTGCATCTTCTTACCCACACTAGGTTTTGTAAAACCTCCTTTATTAGGATCAGATTGACCACCACTATTACTCTTCCTCTTATTATTGATCGTTTGGAAACCATCATTAACACTCGGTGTAGGTTGAGTAGTAGTTCAGACAAAATTAGGACAATCAACAAGAGTATGACCAAATACCTTACATTTATCACAACGAGGCGGTTTCCACTCATATTCAACCAGAATCTTTTCAATAGTCGAACCCGTCCCATCAAGCAAAGGTATTTCAACAGTGAGACTATCCCGAAGCACCTCATCCGCCTTCACTTCAATCATGCACCTTGCAAAGCTACTATGTCCCCATGATTCCTTGCACATTTGGCTAGTATATGCATCTAACATTTTCGGCGTACCAATCAATGTAGCATAATTTTGAGCTTTATACACTAAGCTATACGGTTCAATATAATTTTTCTTACTGAGGCTTGTATATTATCAGTTAAAGGTAGCCCAACATGGCAACAAGATTATACTCAAAGTCACCAATGGATTTTTACTGTTTGCATTGGTTTTACTGCAAAAAAGATTATCGAGCTATAGACTGATTCTTAATTAACATATCATATCGCTGTTTGCATTGCCGTTGTTGGGGGTACATCATGTAAATTTTCATACTAGAATCGCTACAATGGTTAAATTTTCTTTAACGACTATGGCTTGCTAGAAAACATCAGGATATTGAAGCAACTGATGAATGGTCAATAACTGAAAGATAACACAAGCTAGAATGAATAAATTCACGTTTATTTTTTTTAATAATTTTTCATATATAAATTCACTCAAATATGTATATTAAAGATATTTCTCTCAATAAAATCAAATACTAAATGTACTAACATAGATCAATCAATGTCATATTGAACTTTTAATAGTATTTCGTAATTAAGAATGAAAAAATTCTAACTACGTGTTAACAATTGTGGTCTGTATTAAGTATAAATTTATAGTATACAATGACTTATTAAGATTTGTCAAAGTTATTAAACATTCCTTTACTGAGTCTTGTTTTTCTTCGTTTAGATAGTCAAGTATGGAGTAGGAACCTAAAAGCATGCGATAATTATAAACCATGGTCGCATCGAGGCTTTCCCCGGCGACTTTTTTAAGCCCTTTCTGTCGACATGTCGACGGAATAATACGTTACTGTCGACATGTCGACGGGAACACATTGACGGCTGTGCTTCGACGGGAACAGTGTTCCCGTCGACAATCACCGTCGACATTGTGGGTCCCACGTCGTTTTCCAGTCAAAGAAATTTGGTGTCTGGCAAACTGTTCCCGTCGACATGTCGACGGTACCATTTAACTAATTAACGATTTAATTAGTTGATTATAATTATGGTTTATATGATACCGTCGACATGTCGACGGTATCATTAAAACAAACGTATTGTTTTTTAATATAATGCCGTCGACATGTCAACGGCATAATATTAAAAACACTGTTTTTTTTAATGATACCGTCGATATGTCGACGGTATCATTAAATAACCAATAATTATGTTTCAATGATGCCGTCGACCTGTCGACGGTATCATTATTAACACTCTGCTAACAGCAGGCTGCAAATATTGCAATTTTCCAGATTTTTTCCGAATTTTCCGGAAAAAATCTACCAAAACCTGTAACATTACAAGCACCTATAACCACTCAATATCAACATGTCCTAAACGTATAACTCGCCATCGGCTATAACACTTGCAAAATATCGCTAAACACCCTCAAAATGAATAAAAACATATAAAGTCTACAAAACGGAGTGTGGTAATGTCTAAACCTAGCTGCCATATCCACAAATGTTTTAATATCCGCGACGTTCAAGTCGCCAAAAGGTTAAACTATACAATACTAACACATGGGTCGCCAAAATATTGTTTCAAGCATAAGTACAACACAAAATACCCAAGTTTGTACCTCTACATCCAAAATCACTCGTGATCATCAGTAGGACCCTCATCATCGCCAGAACCATCCTCATCACCTATGCGACTCCCGCTCCCTCCAGCTGAGCCACTGCCTCCAACGCCACTGCTTGAGCCATCCACGTGCTGAGAACCCGCCTGACTAACATACTCATTCCATCGCGGGTTGGAGGAGATAAAACCTGTGATCAAAGCAATCTCCGCCTTCAAGGCCTTACGCTCTTCAGCTTCTCGAAGGCGATTCTCCTCGGCCTCAGCAATCTTCTTCTCGGCCTCAGCAAGCTTTTTCTCCATCTCAGCATATTCTGAAAATGAAACAATCAAAATTAAAAAACATCTATTGCAATACTTAATTTGAGTCATGATCGAGTAATATATAATTAATATATTATCAAACTGTACATACCTGGAGGTGGAGGCGAGGTGTATGGTAACGGTGGCCTGGAGAGCCCGGGTATGACCCTACCCCGTCCGGCGATGTGGCCCCGCTGCTTGCCCTTCAAAACCTTAGCAAGTATCTGCTCCTCCGTGTACGCCACCCCTTCCGGCGTATTCGCTCCCAGATCTCGCAGCCGGACCATCTCTTCCTATTTAATTAAGAAAAAAATTGAGAAAATTTATATATATATGTAAGTGTATATATATATATATATATATATATATATATATATATATATATATATAAATTAAAAATAAATAAATAAATAAATAAATAATAAATTTAAAAAAATAAATAAAAGATACTTACATATTGAACACAAGCCTTATCCTGCAACCACATACCATCACTGTCGCTGTGTGTGTCATAAAACGACTGGATGAGGGACGGGTATTTTTTGTCCTTGCTGTTCAGAAACTGTATATACACATGCATATATATAAGATGAAACAAATTAAAAATGGCAAATCAAACACCATATTTATTTTAATTAAACTTAAATACTTTTATAAAATCAAAATTAATTACTTTTATATAATTATAATTAAATAATTTTATAAAAATAAAATACTTGTATAAAAATAAAATGTGTCTTACGTAGTCGTAGCGAATAGATGCCAATGACTTGGAACCGTGGCGGCTGTACACCTTCAACTTCTTTCGGTTCTCCTTGTTCACAGCAGCACGCTTCAGGGTCTTCTCATTCATGTAAAACTTGATATGCTCCTCCCAAACAGATGGCTCGATGTTCGGAGGAGGGTTTCTTCGTATCTCATCCACTTTTTCAGGCCCACCCTCCCCGTAAGTGTAAACCCTCTTCATCGTGCCCTTGTTGTCGGAGTAGACCTTAGAATTTTACGCATTGAGGCCCGCTAAAATGGTTTTTCAATCGGGTGATGTCACAACTCGTAAATTCTGGTCTTTTTCCCGAACTTTCACATTTACTATTCATCGGTTACTATTCATCGATCACTATTCATCATTTTACTATTCATCTTTTTCGGAGTCAGTTTGATATTCTGAGAAGCGTTTTAAAATTTTACTATTCATAAAACACTATTCACCTCCGGAGAAAAATTTGTCATTTATACGTGGGTTGCGTCATTTTTGTAAACATACGATTATCAACCTAATAAACGTTATCTTATGAGCTATTATTTTGAATAATTAATCCGATAATCTCAACTATGGTCCTAACACATTTTTATACTCATAATAATAATAAAAATTTTATTATTAATTTAACCAGTGTTTTGAAACCAATTGGTACATTGTACGGTCGGAGCTTATAACTCTGTCGGTTTGCGTTATTTCAATTCGATAATTATTTCAACACCCGATTCTTACAAGGAATAATATTTTACAACTTTTACAACTTCGTCGTATTTTATTTCACCTCGTTAACATTTATTTTTAGTTAACTCGGTACCCGATAACACATAAAATACAAAATATCTAACCAATACTTACACATTAGACAAGATTATTAATTGAGCACACAAACTTTCCTCCATGTTTCCTTCCACTTTTGCCCCCCCTAGCCACCCTAAACCATGTGCTAATTAATTGCAAAGACCAACTTTTGACTAGATCTAGCTATATATACATTTCAACCTCCCATTTCTCTCATTTCATACATTCCAAAAACAACTAGCACAAAAACATTTTCTCTCTTCCTCCCTTGGTGTGTGGATCGGCCAAGAAACAACCACAAGAAGAATCCATAAAATTTTGAAGATCAAGTGTTTAATCAAGTCCTAATCATGCTATACTTTCATTCCTTGTTGGGGTTTTGTGGTAAAACCCTAGGTTCTTTACATAATCATCTTCAAAACTCATCTATTCATCAAGTAAGCTTCAAGATCACTTGTTGAACTTTCCATACTTTCATTTTTTTAGTTTCATGTTGTTTATTCAAGATCTACATGCATATGTTAGTTATACCACTCATTTATATATATATATATAACTTTTGATCCCTAGAAATAGATTATTATTAGATCCTTGTTAGATCCACTTGGTTTATGATGTTTAGGAACCCATGACACCCTAAGAAGGTGTATGGTAAGATTAGACTAGATTTGTGGTGATTGAAAGTGGTTTGGTTGGATTAGAAACTAGTTTGGAACATTAAAAATGGATTTTAAACATATATAAAAACCTACTGTCCTTAAAATGAAAACGTGGCCAACTCAGTGGGTTTGGGGTAACTTTTGACCAAATATTTAGAAAATACATTCCGAAACGGAACTATGGCCGAAAACGGGGATGAAAACGAGTTAATAACGAAGGAGATACGCCAAAAACGAGTTTAACGACGAAAACTATATTTTCTGAAAACTGCATGCTGTTTGGCATTTTTAGATGGACAAATAGAGGCGTTAGACGTAACCTAGAGGAGCCGAGCTATTGAAAATATATTAGTATATACTAAAACGAATCCGTGGATATAAAGAACGAGTAAAATGAGCTTAAAACGACTAAGTTATACATGTTTTAAAATCGTCAAAACTATATATATATAGTCACTACTAGAAAATAATATAACTACGTACTAAATAATATATTTTCTAGATTTCTTATTCAAGGAGTTTATTTTTAACTAACGAAATACGTACGACCCAAGGTTTATTTATGCGACTACTAGACGATAGCTTAAGGTTTTCAAAACGAGGAATATAACACTAACGTTTTTTATATACGATATATTACGACAAGTTTTTATAAGCCTAGTTGGACTTATTTTTCCTAAGTATGGAAAAATACTTTACTTTGACTATAACAAATATTTCCAAGTTACGAGTGGTATAGGTATCATGTGCATGTGCATTCATTACAACCTTTCATGATCTAAGTAGATCCCTATCATTCATATTAGGTTGCGGTTTGAGATCGAACCTCATTTCTGTGTATCCACTTTGTCATCGTAGCTATTCGCACCAGGTGAGTCATAGCCCCACTTTTACTCTTTACACTTGTTTTAACTCTTTGGGGGAGATACATGCTCAACTACTTGTTTTTACTTGTACAAATATTTAAAACATTTATACTTGATTACTTTTATACTTGATAACACTTATACTTGATTTTATACATACGTGATTGTGTTATACTTAACTGTGTTATACTTACTTGATACTTGAAACGTTTAAACTTTCATGCTTTCGGAAACGACACCCAGTAATCTGTCAAAGGAGAGGTATTGATAGTACTATTATGGGGAAACACCCCCCACCCAAGTCCAAAACAGATGCGACGTTGGGTGACAGGTACTATTTGGGATGGTGGTTCCCCGCCTTTGTGTCTGTGCTTGACCTTGGGTGAATATAATCCTGAGAAACTATATATTGTAGCAGTGGGTTGTAAACACACAGGTTACAAGGCTCTTATGGCGGGACTTGTAACTGAGTGGATTTACGATGCCTTTGCTGGGAAACCTTCATACATATGCATAAACTTTATTTGTTAAACAAACTCTATGAACTCACCAACCTCGTGTTGACACTTTAGCATGTATTTTCAGGTATTAACCTATGGCACGCTACAGGAGGTTTTGGCAGGGCATGGCATGGTCATAGAAGACTCTGATTATTTATATGGGGACCGTTTTAAACTATTTTAAGGGCCTACTTCCGCACTACTTTTAACAATGTAAATTTAACATTTTTGATTAAACTATTTTATTCTAAATGATTCAAGTGAAAACCGTTTTTGAATTTGTGTTGTAATACCAATTGAGTTACACCCCAGCTACTTGTATGCTTCCGCTGGACCCGATTTTGGGGGTGTGACAGATTGGTATCAGAGCTTCGGCTATAGCGAACTAAGTGTTTTTTTAAAACCTAGACTATAGCTACTTTTACGAAAACTTAACCCTATGACCGTCACGTGCCTGCCTGACAAGCTGAAGCCTCATTGTGGTTTGTTGCTGACTTAGGTGATGAGATTTGTGTCTCATTATCTGGTATATTATACTCACTTATTCTAGTTGATTTCTATAATTGTCTTTCATATAAACATGTCCACGTATCATATATGTCACCCTGTTATGTTTCTCCTTGCATAGTTTCATCCTTTGACCTCGAGTTTGGTCACCTGCCTTAGTCTTTCTGAACGTTTTGGTATTTGTGAAGGACATAGTATTAGTATAACTGAGCTGAGTATTTCAAAATTCATGGAACCTCGGTGGAATATAGACTAGTCACCTATATTCAACCCGGGATAGTGGGACATAGGCTGACTACCTATATCCGACTCAGAAATGAATTTTGCAACACTGAGAATGGTTATAATAAAATTTTGTCTGGATTGAATTCTCTACTTAATTTCCGAATACTTCATCTATGTGTGTGTATACCCTCGTTGTCAGAATGCTTATACTTTTCCTCACCTTGTGAACCACCGCCTGAAAGCACGTCAACTAGCCATTTCATCTCATGAATCTTCACCTTTATACCACTTCGGAGACCAACGTTAACTGAACTTCGGGACGAAGTTCCCTTAAGGGGTAGAGACTGTCACAACTCGTAAATTCTGGTCTTTTTCCCGAAGTTTCACATTTACTATTCATCGGTTACTATTCATCGATCACTATTCATCATTTTACTATTCATCTTTTTCGGAGTCAGTTTGATATTCTGAGAAGCGTTTTAAAATTTTACTATTCATAAAACACTATTCACCTCAGGAGAAAAATTTGTCATTTATACGTGGGTTGCGTCATTTTTGTAAACATACGATTATCAACCTAATAAACGTTATCTTATGAGCTATTATTTTGAATAATTAATCCGACAATCTCAACTATGGTCCTAACACATTTTTATACTCATAATAATAATAAAAATTTTATTATTAATTTAACCAGTGTTTTGAAACCAATTGGTACATTGTACGGTCGGAGCTTATAACTCTGTCGGTTTGCGTTATTTCAATTCGATAATTATTTCAACACCCGATTCTTACAAGGAATAATATTTTACAACTTTTACAACTTCGTCGTATTTTATTTCACCTCGTTAACATTTATTTTTAGTTAACTCGGTACCCGATAACACATAAAATACAAAATATCTAACCAATACTTACACATTAGACAAGATTATTAATTGAGCACACAAACTTTCCTCCATGTTTCCTTCCACTTTTGCCCCCCCTAGCCACCCTAAACCATGTGCTAATTAATTGCAAAGACCAACTTTTGACTAGATCTAGCTATATATACATTTCAACCTCCCATTTCTCTCATTTCATACATTCCAAAAACAACTAGCACAAAAACATTTTCTCTCTTCCTCCCTTGGTGTGTGGATCGGCCAAGAAACAACCACAAGAAGAATCCATAAAATTTTGAAGATCAAGTGTTTAATCAAGTCCTAATCATGCTATACTTTCATTCCTTGTTGGGGTTTTGTGGTAAAACCCTAGGTTCTTTACATAATCATCTTCAAAACTCATCTATTCATCAAGTAAGCTTCAAGATCACTTGTTGATCTTTCCATACTTTCATTTTTCTAGTTTCATGTTGTTTATTCAAGATCTACATGCATATGTTAGTTATACCACTCATTTATATATATATATATATATATATAACTTTTGATCCCTAGAAATAGATTATTATTAGATCCTTGTTAGATCCACTTGGTTTATGATGTTTAGGAACCCATGACACCCTAAGAAGGTGTATGGTAAGATTAGACTAGATTTGTGGTGATTGAAAGTGGTTTGGTTGGATTAGAAACTAGTTTGGAACATTAAAAATGGATTTTAAACATATATAAAAACCTACTGTCCTTAAAATGAAAACGTGGCCAACTCAGTGGGTTTGGGGTAACTTTTGACCAAATATTTAGAAAATACATTCCGAAACGGAACTATGGCCGAAAACGGGGATGAAAACGAGTTAATAACGAAGGAGATACGCCAAAAACGAGTTTAACGACGAAAACTATATTTTCTGAAAACTGCATGCTGTTTGGCATTTTTAGATGGACAAATAGAGGCGTTAGACGTAACCTAGAGGAGCCGAGCTATTGAAAATATATTAGTATATACTAAAACGAATCCGTGGATATAAAGAACGAGTAAAATGAGCTTAAAACGACTAAGTTATACATGTTTTAAAATCGTCAAAACTATATATATATAGTCACTACTAGAAAATAATATAACTACGTACTAAATAATATATTTTCTAGATTTCTTATTCAAGGAGTTTATTTTTAACTAACGAAATACGTACGACCCAAGGTTTATTTATGCGACTACTAGACGATAGCTTAAGGTTTTCAAAACGAGGAATATAACACTAACGTTTTTTATATACGATATATTACGACAAGTTTTTATAAGCCTAGTTGGACTTATTTTTCCTAAGTATGGAAAAATACTTTACTTTGACTATAACAAATATTTCCAAGTTACGAGTGGTATAGGTATCATGTGCATGTGCATTCATTACAACCTTTCATGATCTAAGTAGATCCCTATCATTCATATTAGGTTGCGGTTTGAGATCGAACCTCATTTCTGTGTATCCACTTTGTCATCGTAGCTATTCGCACCAGGTGAGTCATAGCCCCACTTTTACTCTTTACACTTGTTTTAACTCTTTGGGGGAGATACATGCTAAACTACTTGTTTTTACTTGTACAAATATTTAAAACATTTATACTTGATTACTTTTATACTTGATAACACTTATACTTGATTTTATACATACGTGATTGTGTTATACTTAACTGTGTTATACTTACTTGATACTTGAAACGTTTAAACTTTCATGCTTTCGGAAACGACACCCAGTAATCTGTCAAAGGAGAGGTATTGATAGTACTATTATGGGGAAACACCCCCCACCCAAGTCCAAAACAGATGCGACATTGGGTGACAGGTACTATTTGGGATGGTGGTTCCCCGCCTTTGTGTCTATGCTTGACCTTGGGTGAATATAATCCTGAGAAACTATATATTGTAGCAGTGGGTTGTAAACACACAGGTTACAAGGCTCTTATGGCGGGACTTGTAACTGAGTGGATTTACGATGCCTTTGCTGGGAAACCTTCATACATATGCATAAACTTTATTTGTTAAACAAACTCTATGAACTCACCAACCTCGTGTTGACACTTTAGCATGTATTTTCAGGTATTAACCTATGGCACGCTACAGGAGGTTTTGGCAGGGCATGGCATGGTCATAGAAGACTCTGATTATTTATATGGGGACCGTTTTAAACTATTTTAAGGGCCTACTTCCGCACTACTTTTAACAATGTAAATTTAACATTTTTGATTAAACTATTTTATTCTAAATGATTCAAGTGAAAACCGTTTTTGAATTTGTGTTGTAATACCAATTGAGTTACACCCCAGCTACTTGTATGCTTCCGCTGGACCCGATTTTGGGGGTGTGACAGGTGAGTTCATGTGGGTCTGCAAGTCGAAGAATTCCTGCAAACAAATTTAAAAAAAATATACACAATTAAACAAATTTAAATAAATGTACACATTCAAAGAATTAAATATAAAGATATAATTAAAAGGAAAATAAAATAACTGACCCCGAGTCGGTTCATGAAGCCCTGTCGAGTCGTTTCGTCAAGGTTGTGCCAGGAGGGATAGTGCAACGGCAAGGACCTAACCAGCTCGCCAACATAGTTACCGAACCATGCGCGGTTGGGCCCAACATGATGAAATGTCTTCTGATCACGCCACTCGAACTCGATCGATTGCGGGCCCGAGGCAGTCACAGCTTTCCTGAGGTCTTTGTTTTTGTTGGCTTCACGGACCTGTGCCCTGCCGCCATCCCGACCTCCACCCCTGCCGCCAGCTTGTCTCGCTTTACCTCCTCGTCGAGGTTTTTGTGACGAACCTACAATTGAAGTGAGTGAAAACGTTAAAAAATAACAAGTAACAAAATTCAAATTTTCAAGTTTAATTTTCTTACCACTACGGTGACCGCTAGTAATCGAACGATAAGGTGGTGGTGGGTCATCGGCACCGTCACCACCGTGACCTCGCGCTACTGCTGCCATCTATAAAAGTACAAGTTGAATTAACATATAGAAATTCGGGAACAAATTAACATAAGCATGCACACATTCAAATACATATACATACACATTTAAAATAAATCCATAACAATTTCATTCAAACAAGCTAAGTGTCATTTTACAAGTTACAATTTAAGATCAATCTGCTACATCTACATCACTATCATAAACAGCATGAGTCGCATCTTCAACTTCATCATCAGAATTGTTTGCATCAGAGTCTGCTAAATCATAAGGATCGTCGTCCTCATCATCAATAAATTCACCGTCGTCATCAACTTGAATGATTCGTGGTGGTGCCTCAACTAACGCTGATTGACCATCGATATTTAAGGTTTGAAATGCCAAATCATACAAATTAGCAGACAGTTGGAGATTCGATGAGTTGTTGCCATGTGTCACATCATCATCGTCTTCTGTCACAATGACATCCCAGGTTGTGTTGTGATTCACTTCTTGGACGACCTTCCAATGGAGTGGTCGTCTGGCAGGATCTTCAAGGTAGAAGACTTGTTTTGCTTGTGTTGCGAGAATGTAAGGTTGATCTTCAAACGCTGTGCTACATGCCCAAATTTGTGTCATGTTGTTTCTAGTGTTATAACGTTCGCCTCTACCTCTTTTGACCAAGTCGAACCACTTAACTCGAAACAGCACAACTTTGAACTGGGTATACACGAACTCCAGAATTTCTTTTAGCTGACCATAATACATTTCTCCTTCCTTCTCGCCAGGAGAACAAATTCCGCTGTTCTGAGTTGTACGTTTTACATCGCGGCTGTGTACAACAAACTTCACACCGTTGACTACGCAAGTGTGAACTGAGGTTACGGTCGATAATGGTCCACAAGCCAAAGCGAATAAGTCTGGAGTACACCTTGGGTCATTGTCTGTGTAAAGTTTACCGATCTATGAACAAAGATAAGAATAGATGGAGATAAGTAATATATATATAGTCGTTATTTATACAAGGAATTACATATAATAAGTTTACCTTCGTCTGAAACCTTCTAGGAAATTCTTGTTGCATGTCGCTATCGGGATGTTCACTGAAAATGGACATGATATTAGAATTAATCGAAAACATAACTAGGGTAAAGAGGCTGGGTGGAACTGGCAAGTAACTCTTCATACTCGTTACGTACAGGAGGTGTCGTTGCTTGAGCTGGCTCGTTACTTGTCTCGCCAATATTTGGAAGAGTTGGCTCATTTTGTTCATTATTTGGAGGAATATCAAAAATATCAGTAATGCACGCACGCATGTCACTCATCTCACATTGTGTTGTGTTATCTTGTATAGGAAGAGGATCCGGTTCACCGTGTTCACGTCATTGTGTATAAGTTGGGTCCCACCCATTTTCGCTTATGTGGCTTTTAAGTAAGGCGAGAGATACCCATGAAACATTACAACAAAGACGACATGGAGATTTTATGTTGCCGTAACTATTCAATAACGGCTTGCAATGTTCAACGAATGCGGCAAGACCATCAAAAAACTCTTTGGAAACACGAGTGTCTAAACGGGTCCAACTCTTATCAAGTATCATAACTGCATATTGTTTTGTTCAACTCTTAGTTATTACACATTCAAAATAAAGGAAAGTTGTTTTGTTCACCTAGTGCAACTATGGAAGGCAATCCTAACCCACTCTTTGAATGATTCATCTCATATATGAATGCGTATAACTGATTTACTATCTGAGAAAATTTCGGCAGCATTTCCCCTCAACTCCCCAAATATGTACATTAAAGACATATTCGTAGGAGTAAAGGAGAAACACTGTCGAAATCATCTCAAATAGTAAATCAATTATACGCATCCATATCCTAAATGAGACAAAACATTCAAAAAGCAGTCCCAAACAGGGGACTTTCCGAAATTAATTTCTAATAAATTAATTTCGGACGGGTTTTCTATAGGATGATTAACTTCGGACGGGGACTTTCCGAAATTAATCACTAAAATCCTAAAACATTCATAAAAGTCTAACAATAGCATATATTTTAAGTTAAACAATTAGACTATAAACAATTGTTTGGTTTTCGGTTTATGTTTCATAAAACTATTTTGTTATTTTGAAACTTGTTTTTGTGACTTATTTTTGAAACTATTATGAAACATAAGCCGAAAACCAAACAATATATCTACGGGCTTATGGCTTATTTGGTTTTCGGCTTACGTTTCATAAGCTTTTTTTTTTTTTTTTTTTTTTTTTTTTTTTTTTTTTTTTTTTTTACTTATTTTGAAACTATTTAAGTTAAAAAGTTTCAAAATAAGCCATAAAAATTAAGCTTGTGAAACATAAGCCGAAAACCAAACAAACCATAAGCCCGTTATATAAGCAGAAACATAATCAATCCGCAAAAATTCTAACACAAAACATAACCAATATATTAAAAGTAGTATACTATATATATACTAACCAATATATACTAACCAAACGCCAACTAACATTTAACCAAACCCACCCAATATCCTACGGCTAGTTCAATACCAAGTCCCCCAAGGTGCTATTTGCACCGTGGGTACACAATATCCTACGGCTAGTTCACAATCCGCAACAATCCCTTTTATATCAAAACCTAATATACTAACCAAACTATACATACGGCTGCAATCACTAAACTAGTAACCAAACGCTACAACAAAGCATAAATATGAAAAAAAAAAAATTAAAAAAGGAATACATACCGTACGTATCAGCTGTGTTCTCGGCTGTGGTCTCGGCTGTGACTCGGCTGTGGTCTTGTCTTGGGCTCGGGCTATAATAAAAGAGATGCAATATATAATGGTTATATCAAAATTAAAAAAAAAAAAACTGTTGTCGTCGACATGTCATCGGGATACCAAAAGTTAATAAAAAAAATAAAACGAGGCTCTCACCCTGCTGTTACCCTCGGCTCTCACCCTCGGCTCTCACCCTCGGCTCTCACCTGCTGCTACTGTATCAAAAATTAACAAGATTTTAATAACAATTTTATTAACAAAATTTAATACCAATTATATTAACAATAATAATAACAAATTTTATTAACAAAATTTATTAACAATAAACGAGGCTCTCACCTGCTGCTGCTGCTATGTCGGAGTGAAGAAGAAGAGAAGTGGGGAAGAAGAAGAATTAAAAAATGGAGGGGTAGAGGAGAGAATTAAATAATGGAGGGGTAGAGGAGGAGGAGGAGGTGCACAGTGGTGCGAGTGTCGGAGTGGTGGAGTGGTGTGGTGAGCTGTGGAGGTGGTATAATGTGGTTGGGGTGGAGGAGTGGTGGAGGAGTGGTGGTGTGGTGGAGGTGTGGTGGAGGTGTGGTGGAGGAGTGGTGGTATAATCGCCGCCGAGAGGGGGGGATGGTTTAATTTGATGGTTCGAAGTTATGAGCAATAATTTTGACCAGATCTGATTTTGGTATTGCTTTTTATTATCCCGTCGACATGTCGACGGTAATATTAAGGAAATTTTTTATATTATTACTCATACCGTCGACATGTCGACGGTAATATTACAATATTTTGTCGTTTACGTTTGGCGGGACGTATTAAATTTTCACGAAATTTTTGGCGGTTTTATTCCCGTCGACATGTCGACGGGAAAATAACTTTTATTAAAAAAACAATTATTTTTAATAAATACTTTATAAAATTACTTTATTATAAATACTTGTATAAAATTACTTTAATATAATTAAAAAAAATTATTTATTATAAATACTTTTATAAAATATTAAAAAATAATTTTATAAAATTAATAAACTAAATTTATATAATTGAAAAAAATTATTTATTATAAATACTTTTATAAAATTAAAAAAATATATATTTAATATTAATTACTTACATTATAATTAAAAAAATCATTTACTAAAATATAAAATAAAATAATTAGAATATCACAAACGAGTCGAGATGCAATGGTTATACATGAGATGTAAAATGAACGAGTCGAGATGCTATGGTTATACATGAGATGTTAAACGAACGAGTCGAGATGCTATGGTTATACATGAGATGTTAAACGAACGCGTCGAGATGCAATGGTTATACATGAGATGTTAAACGAACGAGTCGAGATGCAATGGTTATACATGAGATGTTAAACGAACGAGTCGAGATGCAATGGTTATACATGAGATGTAAAACGAACAAGTCGAGATGCTATGGTTATACATGAGATGTTAAACGAACGAGTCGAGATGCAATGGTTATACATGAGATGTTAAACGAATGAGTCGAGATGCAATGGTTATACATGAGATGTTAAACGAACGAGTCGAGATTCAATGGTTATACATGAGATGTAAAACGAACGAGTCGAGATGCAATGGTTATACATGAGATGTAAAACGAACGAGTCGAGATGCTATGGTTATACATGAGATGTTAAACGAACGAGTCGAGATGCTATGGTTATACATGAGATGTTAAACGAACGAGTCGAGATGCAATGGTTATACATGAGATGTTAAACGAACGAGTCGAGATGCTATGGTTATACATGAGATGTTAAACGAACGAGTCGAGATGCAATGGTTATACATGAGATGTAAAACGAACAAGTCGAGATGTTATGGTTATACATGAGATGTTAAACGATCGAGTCAAGATGCAATGGTTATACATGAGCTGTTAAACGAACGAGTCGAGATGCAATGGTTATACATGAGATGTTAAACGAACGAGTCGAGATTCAATGGTTTTACATGAGATGTAAAACGAACGAGTCGAGATGCTATGGTTATACATGAGATGTTAAACGAACGAGTCGAAATGCAATGGTTATACATGAGATGTTAAACGAACGAGTCGAGATGCAATGGTTATACATGAGATGTTAAATGAACGAGTCAAGATGCAATGGTTATACATGAGATGTTAAACGTACGAGTCGAGATGCTATGGTTATACATGAGATGTTAAACGAACGAGTCGAGATGCTATGGTTATACATGATATGTCTCATCTCACTATATATCTCTCTCTCTCTCTCTACGTAACACCTTATCCTCACAATATAAACACACACACGCACACATACTCATCTCACTATATCTCTCTCTCTCTCTATCTCTCACTAGCAGTTTCTGTTTTCTGGCGACACCAGCATTTTCCGGCCGCCGGAATCTTTTTCTGGCCACCACCTTTTATCACCTCAACTTGTAGATCGGGCCACACCGGTCACGATTCAACCACTCAACCTCACAACCACAAACATACATAGTTATCATGGTTAAGAAGATGGCAGAATTTGAAGCTTTTCCTTGTCCTTGTGAACGAGGAGACGTGATTCTGCGAGAATCGTGTAAATCTCACTCCCGTGGTAAACTATACTATGCGTTTCCTTTCTCGCAGGTGAACAATTACATATTTTTTCTTTAAATAATTTGGTTGGTTGTTAAAAATAATAGTTTTTACTCTTTAACAGCCTGGGACAGAAGACCATGGATGTAATTTTTTTTTATGGAAGGAGGAACGACTCGCCAAAATGATGATCGGTTCTCTGGGAGCTTCAACATCAAGCGGTTCTGGATCTGCTCCAAAAAGGTGCTCAAACTGTCATGAAAAAAATCTTAGAATAAACTTGCTGGAGGCACAAAAACAGGTGTTGGAGGCACAAAAACAGGTGCTAGAGACAAAATTAATGGTGCTGGAGGCAAAACTTGACATGGCAACGTATCCCAACCACGACCACGCATGTCAGTCGGATGCAATACTCCGTGACCTTGTAGGTGACATGGATAAATTTCATATGTAGTACTGTTATCGTTGTTGTTGCTGTTGTTTGCTGTTGTTGTTGATGTTATTGATGTTTAATAAAATGTTGTTGTTGTTGTTGTTGTTTAATAAAATGTTGTTGTTGTGGAGCAATAATTAGAACTGAAGGAGCAATAATTATCAAACACAAAGGCAAAATGTTTATTTAAAACAAGCAAGAGTTCTTAAACACATGCATTTTCATACAGACTCAAACTAAACAACTCGACAACCAAACTAAACAACTCAACAACCAAAGGAAACAACTCAAACTAAACAACTCGACAACCAAACGAAACAACTCAAACTAAACAATTCGACAACCAAACGAAACAACTCAAACTAAACAACTCGACAACTAAAACAACAGATCAAACGAAACAACCCGTTTATTTTTTTTTGCGGCTACTTCCCACTTTACTCGAACTCGCACCATCTTTTCCCTTCCTTGCTCTCATTTCCTTGATATGTGCAAACGTAGCTTCAAGATTTGTGATCCTATTTCACAGATTATCAAGTTTTGTTTCCAACGTACTTTCAGCTTCGTCGTCAGCTCCAACAGCAACAACTTGAGCTTCAGCAGCAGCTTGAGCTTCAGCAACATCTAGCTCGTCCATGTACTCTTTGTAGTATGGCTTTTTCCTACACCATTCGATAATCTTGTCTCTCATCCAAGGTTCAGCATCCTTAAAATCACCATATTCCTCATAAACTGCATGAACAAAAGTTAACATAACTTCATTAAAGAGGAGATCGTGTGACAAGATTTTTGAGTACTCTTCTTCAATTGTGCAACCACGCCAAGTCTTGTGTGTCTTGTAAGAATTGACGATTGAATTATTTGTGAGATGTGTAAAATGAGACGGAAATAATTTTGTGAGAATGTATATATTGGTAAAAAAATGAGACGGGAATGTATTAGTGAGGATATATATAGCCTGATTTTTAAAGATATATTCCCGTCGACATATCGACGGGAACAATAAAGCGGGAAAATATCCCGCCCAATATTTTACCCATTTATTAAAAATGTTTATAATCAGTAATATACTCCCGTCGACATGTCGACGGGAATCTTAAAACATAATAATTATTATGCTTAATTACACGTTAATTGTGGGATAAAACGTTATTAATATATTCCCGTCGACATGTCGACGGGAATATATTAGCGGGTAAATTTCGCGCCCAACTTTGGTGAATTATTGAGGCTAAAAAAATATTCTAAAATTTTCTCGTCGACATGTCGACGGGAAAATACGATTATGAAAAATTCAACGCAGTTGGCCTGGGTCAATCGTTTTTTTTGTCGTTTTCTGCCTTATGCCGTCGACATAATGTCGACGGGAAACTGTTCGTCGCCTGTTCTCCTGATTCAGCCTTATGCCACCACCAAATGGGTTTGTTGACTCATCAAAAGTGTTCTCAACGTCCTCATCATCACTATCAGAAACATCAATCCCTCCCACCTTAGAGAATGGGTTAACCCTCTTAGTAGAAGAGATAGGCGGAGCCGGATAATCAACCTTTATAATTGGATGACCATCATCATCCACGAGAGTCGATTTCCCATCAATAAGTAACTTTTCAAGCTCTCCAATTTTATCAACAATAGGCGTAGACTCATGATCCTCACTAGGCTTAGGGGTCCCAGCCTAGTCCTTCTCATTCAAATCACTCACAATAGGTTCTTGTGAGGTAATGCCAGTCTTTAAAGACCCATCCTTTGTAGCCTCTACTGTGGTACCAAATTCCACTTCCTTAACATAGGTAGGAATACCAAAATCATCAGTATCATCCATATTAAGGGCATCGAACTGATTAGAGGTAGTAATCTTTGTACCACTAGTACCAATCCTTGTTCCACTAGTACATGGCACATCAACATTCTTCTTCTTGTTAGCATCCACATTCTTGGGTTCAGGAGGAGGCGCTTTGGGTCTATATTGCATCTTCTTACCCACACTAGGTTTTGTAAAACCTCCTTTATTAGGATCAGATTGACCACCACTATTACTCTTCCTCTTATTATTGATCGTTTGGAAACCATCTTTAACACTCGGTGTAGGTTGAGTAGTAGTTCAGACAAAATTAGGACAATCAACAAGAGTATGACCAAATACCTTACACTTATCACAACGAGGCTGTTTCCACTCATATTCAACCCGAATCTTTTCAATAGTTGAACCCGTCCCATCAAGCAAAGGTATTTCAACAGTGAGACTATCCCGAAGCACCTCATCCGCCTTCACTTCAATCATGCACCTTGCGAAGCTACTATGTCCCCATGATTCCTTGCACATTTGGCTAGTATATGCATCTAACATTTTCGGCGTACCAATCAATGTAGCATAATTTTGAGCTTTATACACTAAGCTATACGGTTCAATATAATTTTTCTTACTGAGGCTTGTATATTATCAGTTAAAGGTAGCCCAACATGGCAACAAGATTATACTCAAAGTCACCAATGGATTTATTACTGTTTGCATTGGTTTTACTGCAAAAAAGATTATCGAGCTATAGACCGATTCTTAATTAACGTATCATATCGCTGTTTGCATTGCCGTTGTTGGAGGTACATCATGTAAATTTTCATACTAGAATCGCTACAATGGTTAACTTTTCTTTAACGACTATGGCTTGCTAGAAAACATCAGGATATTGAAGCAACTGATGAATGGTCAATAACTGAAACATAACACAAGCTAGAATGAATAAATTCACGTTGATTTTTTTAATAATTTTTCATATATAAATTCACTCAAATATGTATATTAAAGATATTTCTCTCATTAACATCAAATACTAAATGTACTAACATAGATCAATCAATGTCATATTGAACTTTTAATAGTATTTCGTAATTAAGAATGAAAAAATTCTAACTACGTGTTAACAATTGTGGTCTGTATTAAGTATATAAATTTATAGTATACAATGACTTATTAAGATTTGTCAAAGTTGTTAAACATTCCTTTACTGAGTCTTGTTTTTCTTCGTTTAGATAGTCAAGTATGGAGTAGGAAACTAGAAGCATGCGATAATTATAAACCATGGTCGCTATACGTGATAACATGATAGTTGGAAAAGAAATGCAAATTAGGATATCAAAAATATCTTTTCATGTGTTGCTACGCTGGTATAGACAAGCTATTGGATTATTGGAGGACAACTTGGTAGACTCATGATGGATAAACATAAACATGTAGTTTAAGAATCAACTTAACTACTTCTTGTATAAATCATAAAAATAAATCCGGTCGTCGAATTGATATGTCACGCTGCTTTCCACTTGTGGGATTGGGGAATCATGCTTTTACGGCAAGTCAGACTGCTTTGAAAGCCGCTTCATGCAATGTAACCAAACACGAGAAAGCGTGCCTTGATAACCAACACGCGTTTATACCTTTTGCATTTGATACTTTTGGTTTCCTTGCATCGGAGGCTGTGGAGTTGCTCAAAAGAGTCCAACGGGTTATGCATGGCAATGTTACGACCCCAAGGTCTTTGAGTGTAGTTTTTAAAAGATTAAGTTTCGCTATTCAAAAAGGGCTAGCGGCGCAGCTTGTTGCCCGCTTGCATGTCGTTTCAGTGTAAAACTTTTCTTTGAATAAATTTTTCTTTCCATTAAGATCGCTAATGTACAGTATGATTTCGTAACTACGTAAACATAGATCCATGAATCTGCTCATTTAAATTTCCTAACTTAAGTTTAGAGTCTTTGATAAATATATATGACCAACATTGCTATTATGACAGGGCTATATATATCACCACTTGAATCCAAAATCATGCTTCCATGACCCATATACAACATTTTGACTGAAATTTACTTCATTTGATGTATCTTTTATGATGACTATTTTCTTATTAACTTCAGTTTTATAACCAAAGTTTTATGTGTATTGTAATGCTATAAGTTACCAAATAGCACATTTGGGCTGAAGCTTACTTGCAAGCCCAGTCCATCTTTTAGTTCTCACAAAGCTCATAGCAAATTAGCAATTGAATTTGACCATTTGAGGCTCTTTCTATTTTTCTGTAACCTATCTATATATTCGAACGATAAACTTTATAAAAACCAGTTGTATCGTATAAGCTAGCTAACTTTGGTCAACTAGTTACTATTGTTAGAATTTAAATAACTTGACAAGCAAATAAATAAACACATAATCATAATGCAAATGCAGAAGCGTAGAAACATATATAACAATCAAGAACGTACCTTTGGATTCTAGCTAAACAAGAATCACTTCAATAAACCTTGATTGATTGTGAAAGTGGATGAATGATTAACCCCTTACCTTTTTGTTAATTGATCACTTGATAATTACTATAGTGAGTAATTACCTCGTTCTTTTACGCACGAATTAAACCGTATTAAGTTTATGCTAGTAAAAACACAAAGCTATTTTCATGACTATAAAAAAAAAACCGACCAACCCTTAAAGAGGGTGTGTTCAATCGGTTATGGAGCAAGGAGACACTTTAGGGTTATTGTGTGTACAAAAGTTAACCAAACAATGAACCCTTGTGTTTGTATATATAGCCTTGTAAACTTAGTGTCCAAGTTTGAGTAGGAATGGGTTTCCCCACCCATTGATCGACCAGCCATAAGGCCCAAGGGGTCCTTCTGGATCCTTCTTGACTATATTTTACATTCTAGTCCTTTAACTTGACATTTAACGATAGTTAGCCAATTCCGTTAACTACTAACGACCGTTAGTCATATTTTGTGTTTAAATAATAAATATATATAACGTTTTATACACATTAATAATCATTCGTAACGTGTGCAATCCTGAGGTCTCGAGTTCGATTCTAGTCATATGCGTATTAATATTTATCCATAACTTTATAAACTATTTCATAGATGATTAACTTACATGACATTCATGTCAAGAAGTAGATGAAAAAAATTGCTAAAAACGAACTGTCCATCCACGTTTCCATTGCGTTGGTTGCTCTCTCTCAAGTATAGTTATTGAGGGCCGTCTCGTGATTTTCGATGGCCCTATGCTCTAAAAACAAAGAGGCCTTATTACACTTGTAAACTAAAAAGAAATTGCATATAAACTTTAATTATAGGACTCATATATGTATAATATTATGTATTTATATGTAAAACTAATAAAAATGAGGTCTTTTTAAGTGGAGGCCCTGTGCGACGGCACCTATTGCATACCCCTCCGAGACCCCTTTATGAGTAAATGTCTTTTTTTCTAAGATAATACAAAAGCTGGTTTCGTAGCGTGTATATACGAATTTAGATTGAGAACTCTTCAAGCTACTACCTAGTATTTTGCAATGGCAGTAAAAACTAATTTGGAATAATTATCTTCAGTATAAATACAATAACTTTTTCACCAAAAAGTATACATAAACGAGGCTACTGACTGCCCGGTATTTGTTTATCTTTATTTGGAAGATGATAGCTTCAATATCCTTCTCTCACAGTAGCACTATTTATATTAATTGAAGATCTTTTTGTTGTTATCACAACAGAGGCCCGCAATATAGTTAGGTCGCAAAGCTTTAGATTCGATCAACTCCAGGGATCGAGTGTGTATTCAAAGATCGATCTGAGATCGGGATATCATCAACTTAGAGTTCGCGAGGAAAATATTTCAAAAACGGCTTTTAGAACCCGTTATGGGCATTACGAGTTCCAAGTGATGCCGTTTGGTTTGACTAACGCACCAACGGTATTCATGGATCTCATGAATCGGGTGTGTAAGACTTACTTAGACAAATTTGTGATCGTGTTTATCGACGATATTCTGATCTATTCGAAGAATAAGAAGGAACATGAGGAGCATCTAAGACTTATCTTGGAATTGCTCAGACAGGAAAAGTTGTATGCTAATTTTTCCAAATGTGATTTTTGGATTCCGACGGTACAATTTTTGGTTCATGTGATTGTTAGTCAGGGAATTCATGTAGATCCCGCTAAAATTGAAGCTATTAAGGATTGGGCCGCTCCGACGACCCCAACTGAAGTTCGTTAATTTTTGTGTTTAGCCGGTTACTATCGAAGATTCATTGAGGGATTTTCGAATATAGCAAAGCCGTTAACCAAATTGACTCAAAAAAATGTTAAATACGAATGGGGAGATAAGGAAGAGGAAGCATTTCAACTACTTAAGGAGATGTTGTGTAGCGCTCCTATTTTGGCATTACCTGAAGGTAGCGAAGACTTTGTCGTCTACTGTGACGTTTCTCATAAAGGTTTGGGAGTTGTGTTAATGCAACGAGATAAAGTGATAGCTTTTACTTCACGACAGCTTAAGAAGCATGAGAAGAACTACACCACCCATGATTTAGAGCTAGGTGTTGTGGTTTTCGCTTTGAGGATATGGAGACATTATTTTTATGGTACCAAGTGTGTTGTATACACTGATCACAAAAGTCTACAACACATCTTGAATCAAAAAGAGCTCAACATGAGACAGCGACGTTGGATTAAGCTGCTAAGTGATTATGATTGCGAAATCCGCTATCATCCCGGTAAATCAAACGTCATTGCTGATGCTCTTAGTCGAAAGGAGAGAATACCACT
Source organism: Artemisia argyi (assembly GCA_030686995.1). Lineage (NCBI taxonomy): Eukaryota > Viridiplantae > Streptophyta > Magnoliopsida > Asterales > Asteraceae > Artemisia > Artemisia argyi. The sequence goes on from CM060680.1 coordinate 3,821,721, forward strand.
GTTATGAGTTAGGTCATTAGGAATGACTATCGTATCGCCGTTACCATCTCAGATATTTGAAGCTCAAACGGAAGCGTTGAAAGCAGAAAACCGACCTGCTGAGAATATATTTGGGATGGCAGAAAATGAGAAAGGATTTGTTAAGCGTGCTGATGGAATATTATGTTTTGGAGACCGAAGTTGGGTACCATTGTATGGAGGAATTCATGATTTGATTATGCATGAGTCGCATAAGTCGAGATATTCTATTCATCCTGGGCAAGATGTACCAGGATCTGAAGAAATTGTATTGGTGGCCAAACATGAAGGCAGATATAGCATTATACGTCAGTAAGTGTTTGACATGTTCGAAGGTTAAGGCAGTACATCAGAGACCGCCAGGGTTATTGACGCAGCCAGAACTCCCGGTTTGGAAATGGGAGCAGATCACTATGGATTTTATTACCAAATTACCTAAGACAGTTAGCGGTTGTGACGCTATCTGGGTAATTGTGGATCAATTGACTAAGTCTGCTCATTTTCTAGCGATTAGTGAACATGATAGTGTTGACAAACTTGCAAGGTTATATGTGAAGGAAATTATTTCTCTTCATGGTGTTCCAATATCGATTATTTCTGATCGCGACAGCCGTTTCACGTCATCTTTGTGGCGATCACTTCAAACCGCTTTGGGGACAAGACCTGATATGAGTACTGCATATCATCCCCAAACCAACGGACAAAGTGAGAGAACTATTCAGACTTTAGAGGATATGCTCCGTGCATGTATAATAGACTTTGGTAAAGGCTGGGAGAAGTATCTACCCCTTGCGGAATTCTCCTATAACAACAGCTACCATACAAGTCTTAAAGCTGCACCATTCGAAGCCTTATATGGTCGTAAATGCCGTTCGCCGATTGGTTGGGCTGAGGTTGAAGATAGCCAACTCACAGGTCCTGAGCTTATTTTAGAGACTACTGAGAAAGTGATTCAAATTCGTGATCAGTTACAAGCCGCCCGGGATAGGCAGAAAAGTTACGCCGATCAGAGACGTAAACCCCTAGAGTTACAGGTTGGAGACAAAGTGATGCTGAAAGTCTCATCGTGGAAAGGAGTGATACGTTTTGGGAAACGTGGGAAACTCAACCCCCGCTACATTGAACCATTTCAAATTCTGGAAAGAATTGGGCCCGTAGCTTATCGGTTGGAGCTACCACAGGAATTAAGTAAGGTTCATGATGCGTTTCATGTGAGTAATTTGAAGAAATGTCTTTCGGATGAGACACCAGTTATACCGATAAAGGATATTCGTGTGGATGAGAGTTTGAACTTTGTGGAAGAACTGATTGAGATTTTGGATCGAAAGATTAAGCGACTCAAGCGCAGTCGTATTCCACTCATCAAGGTTCGTTGGAATTCCCGTCATGGACAGGAATTTACGTGGGAATGTGAGGATCAGTTTCGGAAGAGATATCCTAAGCTTTTTACTTCGTAGATGAAATGTTCCGAGAGAAACCCGGGACGTGTTTCTTCTGAGGCTGGGAGGATGTGACAACTGGCAAATTAGGGAGACTTTAAAACCTGTATTACATTAAAAGTTTGAAGTTTTATTTTATAATTAAAATGTTATTCGTAACTAATTCGGGAAATTTGGACCGATGTTTGAATTTTGAAGTTTATGAGATATTGAATTTGAGTTATTGATTTATTATGAGATATATATGTCGTGAATTGTTGTTGAGACGTTTTAGTTGTACTACGTTGACTCCGGCACTAGGAAAAACCTAACGAGTTTAAATCTTTCGAATAACAGTCGCGGTTATACGTTAAATAAACGTTTTATCTTTTATATGAATCGGGAAGTGTTTTGGGAGTTAATGGTGACTTATAAAATATGTGTTGGCGACGTTTAATATTTTTGAAAGTAAATGATCGTGTTACGAGAAAACCGATTAGTAATATTTCATAAAACATTAAGGTTATTGTGGCTAGTTTGGAAAAGTGAAACTTTAGGGACCAAATTGTAAAATTCGAGTATAACTACCCTTTCCCCTGACCCTAACCCTCCTAATATCCAAAACAAACACCACCCTTCTTCTCCCTTTGCTAGCCGCCGGCTGCCACCCACACAACACCACCACCGCCGACCTCCACACAACACCACCACCATCAAAATACTCCCCCTCATCTTCTTGATCTCGTGGTGGGAAGCACGCGCCAAAAACGAACACCCCTCCCCTCCATTTTCCTTGTTGTCGCCGTGTACAAACACTACACACCACCACACCATCATTTTCTTGGTTTTCATTCGATTTGAAGGTGAGAAAACGCGTGTTACGCGTCGGGTTTGACCAATTCGAGTCAAACCCGGATGAAATCTTTGATTTGGGTATTGATTTAAAGATGAAAAATGGGTTTTTGATATAAAAATCAAAATGGTATCCTTGAGTGTCGACTTACATTCGTTTGGTGCTTGGATTTGATACTTTGGATGTGTTTTGTTTTGTTTTGTGGCTCGATGGAGCTTAGCCGAGACCTTGTGGTCTTGGTATTGTGGATTATGGCTCGTTTGTGAGCTCAACGTGACCCCCTTGGTCCGTTTGTTTGATTTTTTGCTCAAGTGAGCATAAGCCGAGACCAAATAGGCCTTGGGTTCGAGTCCTTGTGACTCATGGTTCGAGTCCTTGTGACTCTTGGTAAACCAACCCGGATTACATGTAATGTGGTGATTTTCTTGTTGTGTTTATATTGTATTATTATTGTTGTTGTGATATTTGGTTTTCGGCCGATGCATTTGGTTGGGTCGAGACCCTTTGTGGTCTCGACAATGGATTTATTTTGGATGATTGAGGAGTTGTTGACGAAGGTGATATGGGAACCGATTGTGAGACGGTGATTAGAATGACGGAGATAGGTTAGAAAGGTGCCGTAGACAGACCTTATTGTTGTAGCATGTGAAAATGGGACTTGATGACGGAGATGGATTACTTATGGTTGTGATTTGATTATATTACTTTGGTCTTTGGTTGTGCAAGTCGAAGTCACGTTGACTTTCCAGTCAACGGTTGATTTCGGCAAAACGCCTTAGCACTTGGATTTGGACAATGAGCCGAGAGTGATGACTCGGACATGTGACTCATCTTATATAACTCGACGATAAAAATAATCAAACTTAATAATAACTCGTAATGATTATATTAATAATATAAACGTTTATATAAATATATAAATGTGCAAAACATATATATATCTATATAAGTGCGTATATTAAGAATAAATTGATCACGAGTAATAAAACTAATAACGTTAACGATATATATTGGACTATGCAAATAGTATAATAAATATCGGAAACTTATTATAACTAAACTATTATAAATAAAAAATATAAATATAACATGAAATGTCTTACGAAATAAAGTGAGCTTTTGGAAAATAAAATGAGAACTTTCTAGTTATACGAGATCGAGGTCACTTAAGTCCGAGTGGGCAATATTATACATTTATTGACTTTTGTGCTTGTCACGGATATGCGACGTTAATATATTCATTTTCTATAATTATGTAACTATTTGATCGACGGATTAAATAGGACCTACATTGTTATATAAAAAGAATATATTAATGGTTATTGTATCCTACGACGCCCATAGGTTGTGGTATGTGTACAGGAATAATGGGTTACTAAATATCTCGTGAGGTTTACCAAATTGACGAATTTAGTAAGTTTGACGATTGTTGGGAATTTTGTGAAGTAAGAATTCTGCTGCTGTTTCTGCTGAACAGATTCTGCTGAAGAGTTGATTCCTGCTGAAGCAGTGTATCTGCTGAAGACTAGTTTCAGCTTTATTAGTTTTTGCGGATATAGTATTTTCGTATTTTATGTAATGTAGTTTGGATATGCATGAGTTTATTTAGGAAGTGATAATGCATATCTTTTAGAAGATTTAGAATATACGTTTCTTGTGAAACGATTTAGGGTTCTTTGAGTATAAAAGGAACACACGTTTTATGTATTGAATAACTTTTAGAGAATTCTTAATATTATTAAAAAGATCCATAGAGGATCAAGAGTTCTTAGTATCAAGCTTGTGTTTTGTTTCCGCTTTATAAATACAAGTTGCAGAGATTGTCTATTAGTGTGTTATTGATTACAGTAACATTACTAACAATTCTAGAGTGCTCAAGAAGATCTATAAAGGTCTATAGTTCAACAAGTGGTATCAGAGCTTCGAGAGAGTCTCTGCCATACTAAGAAAGACAAATCTTACACCTTCTCAAATCCAAACAAATCAACAAACATGCCTGGATCAGATGATGATGTAGATACAACCCAGAACATTAACACCACTTCTCTTCAACAACTTAATCTCTCGAACAGTAATGCTTAGTTTCCATACTTGAAGAATGCAGAAGATTATCATCTGTGGTCCATGAAGATGCAGAACTGGATCACAAACATTGATTGGAATCTGTGGGAGGTTGTTAAGAAAGGGAATAGTCTGAAGAAGCATGTTACAGATGCTGATGGAGTTGTTACTATTGTAGGACCCAAAACTGCTGAAGAGATTCTGGCTGTGCAGAGGGAGAGTAAAGTAAGAACAATCTTGCTACAAGCTATACCAGATGACCATATGGGTGACTTTCATTTTATGGAAGATGTCAAGGATATTTGGATGGCTATAAAAGCAAGATTTGGTGGGAATGAGGAATCAAGAAGGCTGCAGAAGTCTATGTTGAAGCAAAAGTTTCAAGAATTTCATATATCTGAAGAATAGGGTATTCATAAAGGTTATGACAGGCTTCATCGTATATTGAGTCAACTTAATCAGTTGAAGGCTAGACCTGACAATGAAGACTGCAATTCTAAATTTCTGAGATCTCTGCCACCATCTTGGTTACAAGTTTGTATTGCTCTCAAGACCAAAGGTGGGTTGGACATGATGTCTTTTGATGACCTCTACAATAGGCTTAAATCACTTGAGCCTGATGTGAGAAGTCCCATACGTCCATCCACTCATTCTGCATTTGTTGGTGCCTCTACTAAACCTGTGCATCAAGCTTCAAGTTCATATTCTTCAGGAACATCTTCTCAAACTTATAATCAAACTGCTCCTAAATCAAGATCAAGTAATGTGTTGGAGGATCTTATTCATTCATTTGTGGCTGAATATGAACCTCAGCAGTTTATTGCTTATGAGGACTTTGAACAGGTAGATCCATTGGAAATGGAGGAGATGCACTTGAAATGGGAGCTTGCAATGATCTCAATGAATATCAGAAGGTTTGAAGCCAAGTCTGGAAGAAAGTTTGGTTTTAATGGAAAAGAAGCAGCAAGGTTTGATAGAAGGAAGGTTAAATGTTACACTTATGGTCAGGTGGGACATTTTTCAAGAGAATGCAAAGATAGAAAGGCTGGAGATGAAGTTAGATATGGTTCTTATCCATTGGAAGCAGGGAATAACAAGACTGTACCTTCAAAGGCAATTGTGACTCTGGATCACCAAATTGATTGGGCTGATCATGAACCTGCTGGAGAGGAAGCTTCTACTTCTTCACAAGTGAATCTGCTGGCATTCACACCTTCAGAAGACAAGAAGGAGCAAGTCTCCTTGATGGGAATCTCTCAGGTAACCAACTGTGTGTTTGGATGTAGTGTAAGATACAATGAGCTTAAACAAGAATTTGATGAATTGAAACCAAAATACAATGAGTGTTATGTTGAAGTAGAGTCTTATAAAATGGCTTTAAAAACACTAGAGAAACAAAAAGTATGGTTTCAAAAGAATCAAGTTAAATATGATGAAAAAGTAAGAGTTCTAGAAAGTAATTTAGAGGTTGCTAAGATAGAATTAAAACGTACTGAAAAAGAGAAGTCTGATTTAGAAAAAGAAAAACAAGAGTTACAAGCTAAATTAGATAAAGAGATAGCTGGTCGTATGAAATGGCAGGAAGGGGCATCTAATTTGAGTAAATTAATTGATGGTCACCAATCGGTTAGGTCTAGAAAGGCATTAGGATATGACAAGTATATAGACCCTGAAGAGCTAACCTATCCTGATATGTCTAGTGTATTTGACCCTGAACCAGCCTTAGCTTATCAAACACCTGTTAAATATGTTAAGGAAGGGGGAATGAATGCTGTGCCTGGACCTATAAGAGGGGAACACATGCCTATAGACTTGTCCAAACCCTTTGACTTTGATGGATCACATCATTTATATGGCAAAAAGTCAACTGACTTACAAGACCCTATTGTGAAATCTAATGACTTTGTCTCTTGTTGTACCAGTGACAAGTCTTCTGATGAAGGGTCTACCTCATTTGCTAGCTGTGATTCAAGTGAGAAGTCGGACCTGCCCAAGACCATGCCCAAGAACACTACCAAATTCATACCAAAGACATCACCCAAGACTCCTCACAAGGCTTCTAGAGTTGGTGCTGATAACAAGACAGCTTCTACTGAAGACTTGTTTTTAAATTCTTTGCATAATAATACTTTTGGCTTTGTTAAAAACAATTCTGTTTGTCATGGTGATTTGAATACTTTTTCATGTTATGGAAATTCTTTTGGTTTAAATACATCTTCTAAAAGGAAGAAGTGTTTTGTGTGTGGAAGCAAATATCACTTGATTAAGGATTGTACATATCATGAGCAAAGAATGGGTGCAGGTGGTAGTCAAAGAAAAATTAGGCAAATGTGGAAAAATGTTAGTGAAATGCCATCTTTTGTTCCACATCAGCAGAAACCTAATTCTGCTGAATCTTATTTTCCATGGAGAAAAACCAGTACTAGATCATATGTTCGACCCACTAGTTCTTTCTTTTATAATGGTTATTGGCCTAATCATTTTGACTCAATGTGTAATGGTGGTGGGAAATGGAATACTGCTGTGAAGCCCTCAGCAGGTTGTTCTTGGACAAATAAGGGACCTAATATGCTTTACAGGCCCAAGAACAATGGTGGATCTAAAACATCTACATGGCCTATTCCTAATGATCCACAAGGCAGGCTCAAGTCAGCTATGACTTGAGTCTCCAATGTGTACTAATTTTGTAAATTTTGTTGTTATTGTAGGAACATCCTTTAAAAAGTACTGAAGTTGGGATTGTTGATAGTGGTTGTTCAAGAAGTATGTCAGGAAACAAGGATAAGATGCATGACTTTGAGCCCATTGAAGGAGGGGGCACTGTAACCTTTGGTGGTGGAGATGGCAAAATTACAGGGAAAGGAACCATAAAGACACCCTTGTTAGACTTTGAAAATGTTTACTATGTGAAGGAACTGGAGCATTTTAATCTTATCTCAGTATCACAAATTTGTGACACTAAGCATAAGGTTTTCTTCTCTGAAGATGAGTGTCTTGTACTTTCCAAGGAATTCAAACTCCCAGAAGACACAACTGTATTGCTGAGAGTTCCTAGGACCTTCAATTTATACACATTCAATCTGAATGAGGTTCAGCCTGAAGGTGATCTAACATGTTTGTTAGCCAAAGCTTCCCTGGATGAATCTAATAAATGGCATAAAAGAATGGCACATGTGAATTACAAGACCATCAACAAGTTATCCAAACTTGGTCTTGTTAAGGGCCTTCCTTCTAAACTCTTCACCAATGAACACAATTGTATTGCTTGCAACAAGGGTAAACAACACAGAGCCTCTTACAAAACAGTCTAAGCAGTGAGCAACATTTCAGAACCTCTTCAGTTGCTACACATGGATCTCTTTGGTCCAACCCCCATTAGAAGTATTGATCACAAGTAATTCTGCCTAGTTATTACAGATGATTATAGCAGGTTTTGCAGGGTGTTCTTTCTCAAAACTAAGGATGAAACAACTCCAATCCTGAAAGACTTCATTATCATAGTTGAGAACCAGCTGAATAAAAAGGTTAAAGGAATTAGGTGTGACAATGGTACAGAATTCAAAAATGTTGTCTTCTAAAGGGATTAGAAGGGACTATAGTACTCCAAGAATTCCACAACAAAATGGGGTTGCTGAAAGGAAAAATAGAACCCTCATTGAGGTAGCAAGATCAATGCTTGCAGACTCTAAACTCCCCACCATGTTCTGGACTGAAGCAGTCAGTACTGCATGTCATGTCTTGAACAGGGTATCCATCACTAGACTTCATGTCAAGACACCTTATGAACTTCTCACTGGGAAAGTTCCACACATTCATTACCTTAAGCCTTTTGGATGCAAGGTGACTATTCTGAATACTGCTGATATACTGGGTAAATTTGATGGGAAAGCTGATAAGGGATATATAGTTGGGTATTCAGCTCATAGCAAGGCCTATAGGGTGTATAATCTGAATGCTAAAAAGATTGAAGAGACCCTTAATCTGAGATTTCTTGAAGATCAGCCTAATATTCAGGGACAAGGCCATTCTTGGTATTTTGACCTAGACTATTTGACTGACTATTTGGGTTATACTAGGCATGCTTCTAATCCTGATGCAGGTGCCAAAGATTCAAGTTCTAACCCTGCAGGTTTCATGGATGATGACTCAGAATGTGAGTCTGAGCCAGAAGAGAATACTTTTGTTGTACCATCTTTTCCACCTAACCATTTTGTAGGTAATCACTCTGCTGCTGAACAAGATGATGAGTCACATTATGCAGAAGATCTTGCAAGATTGAAGAAGCAGGAACATGCTGCTACTAAGGAAGCTCAGAAACCCAATGACAAGGTTACACAAGAAACTGAGGCTATCCTACATCAGTCAGCACAAGCAGTCAGTGGTAACAAGGATTCTGCTGAAGGCACACCTCTTCCCACTGATAATGTCAAAGATGCTGATTCTGCTGATGTTCAATCTCCCATTTCTACTGAAGTCTCTGCAGATTTTGATAAGCCCTTTACCAGATTTCCAAGTCCTTCTGATCTTGGGAATTATCAACCAAAGCCTGGCTTGTTTAACTCAGCTTCATATGATACTGAGTTTGAGCCAACACTCACCAACATTGATGCCAACATTGATGTTCCACCTACAACTACCAACAGGATTCACAATGCTCATCCCCTATCAAAGATTATTGGTGATCCTAAAGACCCTGTTCGAACTAGAAGCACTGTAAAAAATACTAAATATGGAGAAGTTGCTTTTATCTCTTATGTCTACAATCAAAAGAGGAACAATCACACAGATTTCAAACATTGTTTATTTGCATGCTTTCTTTCTCAGATTGAACCAACTAGTGTTCCTCAAGCACCGGCTGATTCAAGTTGGCTTGAGGTAATGCAAGAAGAGATGCTGCAATTTAAGAATCAGCAGGTTTGGATTCTAGTTCCTCTTCCTGATGGGAAATATGCCATTGGGACTAAATGGATTTTGAAGAATAAAAGAGATGCCAGGGGTATTGTGGTGAAGAACAAAGCAAGACTAGTGGCTCAAGGTTTTAGACAAGAGGAAGGCATTGACTATGATGAGGTCTTTGCACCTGTGGCCAGAGTTGAAGCAATTCGAATATTTTTGGCCTATGCCTCTTATATGGGCTTTATGGTTTATCAGATGGATGTTAAAGGTGCTTTCTTATATGGAGAGATTGAAGAGGAGGTTTATGTGACTCAACCCAAGGGATTTGAAGACCCTGATCATCCTGAGTATGTGTACAAGGTTGTTAAAGCTCTCTATGGACTACATCAAGCTCCTAGAGCTTGGTATGATAGACTCTCCACATTTCTGCTGAAGAATGGCCATAGAAGAGGTGCCATTGACAAGACTTTATTTCTGAAGAAAGATTCTAGGGATATTATACTTGTGCAGGTGTATGTGGATGATATTATCTTTGGTTCTACCAAAGAAGCCTGGTGTAGAGAGTTTGAGGATTTAATGAAGGGAGAATTTCAGATGAGTGCCATGGGAGAACTCACTTTCTTTCTGGGGTTGCAAGTTCAGCAGAAACCTGATGGGATATTCATACATCAGGAGAAATATGTAAGAGATATGTTGTCCAAGTTTGCTATGGAAAATGTCAGGACTGCCACTACTCCATATGAGGCTCCCAAACCAAAGAACAATCTTACTCCTGATCTTCCTGTGAATGTTCATTTATACAGGTCTATGATTGGTTCTTTGATGTACTTGACTGCCTCAAGACCTGACATTACATTTGCTGTGAGTGCATGTTCAAGACACCAAGTCACTTCACTTACTTCTCATATGAATGCTGTTAAGAAGATTTTTAAGTATCTTAAAGGCCAACCAAACTTAGGTCTTTGGTATCCTAAAGATTCTCCATTTCAGCTAGCATCTTACAGTGACAGTGACTATGCTGGGGCCAATCTGGATAGAAGATCCACCACTGGAGGTTGCCAATTTCTTGGAAGAAGACTGATTTCTTGGCAATGCAAGAAACAGACCATAGTTGCTACCTCTACTACTGAAGCAGAGTATGTTGCTGCTGCCAATTGTTGTGGCCAGGTTCTATGGATTCAGAATCAATTACTGGATTATGGGTATAACTTCATGAATACTACCATTTTCATTGACAATCAAAGTACCATTTGTATTGTTAAAAATCCAGTTTTTCATAATAGAACCAAACATATTGAAATAAGACATCACTTTATAAGGGATGCTTATGAGAAACATTTGGTTAAAGTGGTCAAAATTCACACAGATGAAAATGTGGCAGATTTATTAACCAAGGCATTTGATGGACCAAGGTTTCAATATTTAGTGGTCCATATTGGAATGTTAAACCCACTCAGGGGAGGCATATGCCTCAGGGGAGGATGATAACTGTAAACTTTGTAATATCTGTATTAGTTGTATAATTTCTGAGTTTTTAACAAGTTTTTAACACTAACCCTCTAACATTGTGCAAGAAGTTTGGTGTATTTGCTTGTTTGATGGTTGTTTTGCAGATGTTCTGAGAATGAAAGTCCCAAGATAAATGTCACCAAGAGCTAAAGTCAAAGGAATGTGGTCAATATGCTGAATATGGTTTCTACTAATCAATTGAAACATGCTGAAGGTTTTATACAATGGATTAATTCAAAGAAGATCTTTTCATTCATTCATAGAAACAAGTTACAGCTTACATTCTAGGTTACAAATGAGTTACAATGACCATTCCTAAACTATTAGCTAACTCAGTACTACTAGCTTCTATCAATTATTACAAAATACTTGAGGCTAAGACAAGTACAGTGAAGAAGCTGAAGCTGAAAATGGAAAAAGAAGAGAAGGAAGATTGGGAAGATGCTCATGAATTAAAGCCAAGAGGATACTCAAGAACTTTGCCTCATGGTTACATTCCTCAATCACCTACTTCAGCTTCTCCTTTTCCTTACGTATGATCTCAGACTTCTTGCTCTGTCCAATATGTTCTTGATGTGGAAGACCAGGTCCTGGAGCAGGAAGATTCAACACCAAATTCTGTGATGTTGGAAGAGATGGATCCCTAGTACTTGATCTTGGTTGGGATCTCTCTGGAGTGGAAGGAGGAAGAAAGACTGGATCTTCATGATCTTTTCTGAAGAGTCTTCATCAGAGGTATAGATGAAGGGAAAGACATGCTCTCTCTCAGCAGGATTGGGTACATTGCTTTATTGACCCTTCAAATGAGCATTCCACCGTCTTTCTTGAGCATCCCAGTGTTTCTCCAATGCTCTTTCAAAGTCAGAACCTTCCAGCCCCCATGGATAGGGTGGCACATCTTCTTCTGCTGATGGAGAAGATGAATTTGTATCTGAGGTTTTTGGGTCTGAAGACATAATTTGGTTGGAGAATTGGGGTTAATTGAAATTAGGGTTTGAAAGATAATTTGGGAAATTTGATGAATGAGATGTGTAATTTGGGGTGATTAAATAAGGCAATTTTAGGAGTTACGAAATTTAATGCGAGTTGGGTGGCACAGTAAAATAAAGATATTGACCGAAGATATTTTTACCTTTGGTTGATTCTGCTGAAGATTTAACTATGCTTCAGCAGGTTTGACTTTCATTGCTGCTGAAGGGTTAATTTTCAAATTAGAAGTTTTGTCAGACTTGGTCAATAAGTTGTTTCGATAATTTTGACCACGATTGGGGAACTTCCAAATTTAACTCACTCTGCATATCTTTTCGAATCAAAATTATTCGCTTATCACTTCAAATAATCCCATTATTCTCTGGAGTAATTCATAACCTTCTCACACACATTCAATCAAATGGCTCAACTTGAATTGAAGGGTGATCATAACAAATATGCTATTCTGAAAACAAAGAGGGGACATGAAGAATTCGATTTGATGGTGGAGTTTCTTCAAAGGTCAAAGATTCATTATGCTTTGACTTATTGTCCTAATTTGGTGTGTGAATCCCTGGTGAAGCAATTTTGGGCATCTGCTACCAAGAGATCTGCTACAGAAATTGTAGCTGAAATAGATGGTGTAGAATATGTGGTGACAGAAGGGTTGATAAGGATAAAGCTTCAGTTGGATGATGAAAATGGTGTGTATCATTCCAACACTGCAGAGATTCTTGCTGGGCTAAGAGAAGCTGGATATCAAAGTACTGATACATCCAAGTGGCACAAGAATCAATTTTGTCCAAAGTGGAGGTATTTGGTGCATCTGCTGCTTCAATGTATAAGCAACAAGTGTGGTGGATGAAATCAGTTCTCTTTGCAACTGGGTTGTGGTATTGTTTGTCTTTCTAAGGGTGAAACTTATAATTTTTCTAAGTTTATTTTTGAAAATATGCTAGAAAATATAGATAAGGAACAGCATAAGTTTTTAATGTACCCTAGATTCTTACAAATAATCTTAGACATAACCACTGAAGATACAACCCATATACCCATTAAAAGTCTAGGTTCTAAGCTGTTTGCCTCAATGAAAACTAATTATACTGGGGAACATCACCCTATGTTGGAAGCTATGTTGCCACAAGGCAATGCCAATGTAGTTGAGGGTGATGATGCTGGTAATGTGCCTGCTTCTAATGCTGCTGATGATGGTAATCCATCATCTTCTGGTGTTGCTGCTGATGGTAATCCTTCAGTGGTAATGGAGGAAGTGCCAGCTACAACTGCTGAACCTTTACCTGATTCTACTGACTTACCACCACCTGCCCCTGTATATATGTCAACTAGTCCTACCATCTCACCAGTTCAGGATGCTCCAGCTGAGCAAATTCATGAGTTTGAAGATGACTTACAGACTTTTGAACCTGATCTTACTAGACTACCTTCACCCAGTTCAATGGGAGAACAAATAAATGTAGGTTCTCCTAATGTTGTACATGAGTCTGTTTCTCCTGCTGGGTTCAATGAAGCTCCTCATACCACTGAGCAATCTGCTGGTAGAGCAGAGGACCCTATTACTCTCACCTTTGTATATGATTCTCTTAGCAGGTACATGAAAATGACTGAAGATCTTCAGAAAGAACTTGCTGAGACCAAGATCACTCTTGGTAATGAAATTCAAAGTCTGAAAAGCAAAGTCAAAGATTTGGAGACACAGCTAAGTAAGCAGAAGCAAAGAAAATATGGATTGGATTCTACTGAAGTAGCAAAGGAGACAAATTTGGATTCTCTTGAGATTCTAGCTGAAGTTGCTAGACAATCTCATGTTGTTCCTTCTAAAGCTGCTGCAGCACCTCAATCTAAACCAATAATACTAGTTCAAAGAAGAAGTACAAGACAGTATTTGGCAAGGAAAGCTGCTGAAGCTTCAAAAGTATCTGGTGGTGATGATGATGTGCTGATGTCTGAAGCTGTGGATATACTTCAGGAGAAACAATCATTAAGTGGGATTGCTGCTGATCAATCTGCTGACAAAGGAAATACATCAGGAGAAACATACTTTGTAGCAGGGAGAGAATACTTGAATTCTCCTGTTCATCATTCATCTGAGAATATACAAGTTTCTACTGATAAAGAGGTTCAAGCTGTACATGATGAACCTATGGCAGATGTACATGTGGCTAATGTTGATGTTGCTGCAGATAATGTTCCTCATGATGATGTTCCTCATGATGATCTGGATGAGCTTGTAACTGCTGAAGATAGAGCTGGACAAGGTAAATTATTACAAGAATGGGAAAATTATATGAAGAGTGCAAATCTAGCTGAGGAAGTACAAGCTCAGTTTGATGCTGAATTAGATTCAGAGACTCAAAGATATGTTTCTACCTTACCTATTGCAAGACAAAGGGAATTGGATGCAGCAGTTCTAGAATTTGATGAGTCTGACTGGCAGATGATTGGAAAACAGATGCTTGCAAATCCTAATGTAACTGCTGAACTTATTGGTAAGAAAGTAGGGGAACAAGATTATGAATCTGAGATTGTGAAAATGTTAAAGATGAGAAAGAGGGCAGCTGATGAATTGAAAGCTAAAGCTAAAAGGGATAAACCCATGAGTCAAGCACAGCAAACAGAGTATATGAGAACATATGTGAAAAATCAGAGTAGTTCATTGTATAATACTGCTTGGTCTAAGAAACATGTGTGGGGGCTTCCATTTGAAAAACTAGTTGAGATTTATAATAAGATCAAAGCTAGGAATGCCAAAGCTGGAATGGATGCTTCAAATAATATTCCTCTTCTCAATGTTGATGTGGTTTCATCTGAGAATATTCATATTGCTGCTGAACATGTATCTTTACCTGATCTTATCAATTGGATTTCTTGAAGCCATTTGGATGTCATGTCACAATTCTGAATACCATTGATCATTTGGGAAAGTTTGAGGAAAAGGCAGATGAAGGTTTCTTTGTTGGTTATTCCATGATTAGTAAGGCTTTTAGAGTCTACAATTTAAGAACAAGAAAGATAGAAGAGAATTTGCATGTTCAGTTTCTTGAAAATAAAGCTAATATAGCAGGTTTCAGGATCTGAATGGCTATTTGATCTTGAGACTTTATCAAACACCATGAATTATGTTCCTATTGCTTCAGATTCAAGTGATGTTGATCTTGAAGATTCCGAAGAGTTCATTGATGATGATGAATCTTGTCAAGATGATGAGGGTGACAAAGATCAATTTGTTATGCCAATTTGGGACTTTGATGCTAATGCAGACTTACAACCTTCACAACCTTCAAAGAATACTAGTCAGGAAGATGAATTTGTGAATTTTGATGTTCTGCATGATGATATTCCTGAAGACAGTGGTAATCCTACTACCACTGCAACACATGATGTTTCCACTGAAGGTCCAGCTGTAGAAAATATAGCTCAGGAAACACAAATTGATGATGTTGAAATCACAAATATGCCATCATCATATGATATTCCTAACACATCACAGTCTATAATTCATAAAGCTCATCCAATTAAGAATGTTATTGGTGAAATTAATTCAGGTGTGAAAACAAGAAGGCAAACAAGGATGACAGATGTTCATGGGTTCATAAGTGAAGTCTATGAGTCCAAGAATCATATTACCAAGAATGAATGTTTATTCTTCTGCTTTCTATCACAAATGGAGCCTAAAAATGTTTCTATGGCTTTAGAAGAATCAAGCTGGGTTGAAGCTATGCAGGAAGAGCTATTGCAGTTTAAGCTTCAAAAGGTTTGGGTTCTTTGTGACTTACCTGATGGTATGAAAGTGATTGGTACTAAATGGGTGTTCAGAAATAAGAAAGATGAAAGAGGCATTGTCATCAGAAACAAAGCTAGATTAGTTGCTCAAGGATACACTCAAGAGGAGGGTATTGATTATGAAGAAGTTTTTGCTCCTGTTGCAAGGCTTGAGGCTATTAGACTATTTCTAGCTTATGCATCATTTATGGGCTTTACTGTCTATCAAATGGATGTTAAGAGTGCCTTTCTTTATGGTACTATTGATGAGGAGGTATATGTTGCTCAACCTCCAGGCTTTGAAGATCCACATCACCCCAACAAAGTTTATAAAGTAGTCAAGGCTCTTTATGGTCTACATCAGGCTCCAAGGAAGTGGTATGAAACCTTAGCTACTTATTTAATGAATAATGGGTTTCATAGGGGCAAGATAGATCAAACTTTGTTTATCAAGAAAGATAAGGGTGATATACTACTTGTTCAAGTATATGTTGATGATATTATCTTTGGATCAACTAAATCAGAGATGTGTAAAGAATTTGAGAAGTTGATGAAAGATAAAGGTTTTTGATCCCTATTTATATGCAAAGTCAAGGTTTATGGTTAATTAATGAAGATTATTTACTTCCATCCGTTTTGGTAGGTTGAAGAAGTAATTATGAAAGATATCAAGTTGCCTTTAGAGCAATAAATGTATAAATAGTAACTTGGGTTTACTATTTTTGGTTAAGATTGGATGGTTAATTTGATTGGAGTTATAAGATGTGTATCTTAAGACACATAACAAATGGTTATTGATTCACCATGTCTAATCCACATAAGAATCAACTAGTCCTGAGCAAACGGCTACAGGTAAAGACACATCAAATCCGTTCATGGTTGATAGTTTACCAAAAACTAGGTTATCAACTCACCATACATCTTTGTGATCAAGAGTTGGCTAGTCCATAGCAAACGGCTCATGGTAAAGACATATCAAATCCGTTGATAGCTGATAGTTTGCTAAAAACTATAATTAGAGCAGAAAATTTTACATGTTTTACTTATCATTGCTCTTTGAAAAACTCTTTTGATTTTTACCACTGCAGGTTCACAGTTACCACTGACTGTGTAAACTTTTTCTTTGGCAACACTTCATGTGTCTGATTCTCACGAATTAGATATAGGTTGTGCAGTTTCTATGCCTTATGATGCACCTCTCTCAGAAGGTAATACATCTGGAAGTGCTGAAGGTAGTATGTTACCACAAGGAATTGATGGAACTGTGTACCTCATTCTCTTAACAGGTGGATATTTATTGATGGAAGGACTTCTGAATTTTGTCTGATTATGCTGCTTATTGATGGAGATTCTCCCAAACAGGGGAGGATACAAAATTTTGATAATAATGATCAAATTCAGGGGAGGTTTGTCTTCAGCATGGTTTGCTCTCAGCAGGTTAAAATTAAGAGTGTATGCAGATAATGAGAAGGTTAGATCTTTGATTCAGAAGATTAAAGATCAATATGCAAGAGCTGATAAAGGATCAAGTAAAACAAGATAAGTGTTTGGAAGAATTCCCATATCCTCAGGTTTATTGTATACTTGAAGAAACTTATTGATTTACTAATAAATCATAAGTTTAGGGGAGGATTGTTGGGAATTATTCTATCAGTTACCACGGTGAGTGAAGATATTACAACTGCAAGAAGAATGTACTTGCAGTGGAAACTTATTACCACTGCAAGAACAAATATTACCACTGCTCACTTGTTAGCTGTTAGAGAAACGCGTATTGATAAACATAGAAAAGATTTTGTGTATATCTTATTCTATTAGTATTATACTTATCTTGTACAAGAGGACTCCTTGTTCTATAAAAGGAGATCCTAGATGATAACTTACATATATGTTTTTCTTAGAGCTTCAAGGTGTAACCCTAGTGATATCTCAGATCACTCGTATTATTATTATTAATAATATTGGAGCTAGTTGTTTTGTTATATTCATTGTTCATACATTGTTTCACTTACAATTAATCTTCTAAGTATCATTAAGTAGATTCCGCATACTTAGTGGTATCACTCAAAGTATCATTATCAACACAAGTTCAAGGTGTACACGATCCAACATAAAGGTAAAGCCAAAGTGACAACATCAGATGCTCCAACTAGGAAGAGAACTAGGAGACAATTAGAGCAAGAAAGATTAGGTGAAGAAACTGCTAGAAAGTTAACTGAAGATCAAGAAGCTGAACAAAGGGCTGCATTTGCCAGATTTCATAAACTGAAGACAAGAGAAGTTGAAATTCAAGCTGCTAGAAACAAACAAATCCGGAAGGCTATGGATGAACAATATGCCTCTACTGTACTTGAATCTTCTGAAGATTCTGCTGATGACCAATTGGATACTCCATCCGTGGATACTGATGCTGCAGAAGGTGATTCTGCTAAAACAGCAGTTCCTGATGCTATTTATGTTCCTGGAAGAAGAGGAAAGAGAATGGCTAAAGTAGGACCATCACATTCAAAACAAAGTTTAATTAATGTGAATGATTCTGATGCTTCATTTTTAAGGGAATGATCATATGATGATTGGCCAGAAGGAAATAGAGTTATTCTGGTGAGTTGGGAGTTAAGTAAAGATGGTCAAATCCATACTATTTATAGATTGGATAAGACTTCCATATCCTTTGCATTTCTTCAGCAGATTCTTCATCTTGTAAATTATCAAGATTTGGTCACTCTATATGAGTTGGTTACTAAGTATTATGTCACTCATACTCCTGAAGGTTCTGGATTGTATTTGTTGGGTGATCTTCAAGTATTGTTTGATTCTTCTACTCCTACTGGTGCAAGTTATGATATCTGGAAGAACAATCAGAAATAGAAAGTTCACAGTTGGAAGTTCTATCCTATGTCTTATGTTCATGTGTTGGAAACTACCACTGGTCTGAGGCTTATCATGGATATTACCAACAAATATCCTCTGAAGGTATCTTTGATGGAGAAAATGTTACAACAGAAGTTGGAAATTCCTCCTGACCCAGCTGGTAATACTAGATTGTTTGCTGAATCTTTGGTGAAGGTTTTCAAACAAAGGATTAAGACTTCTAAAGCAGGATCTGAGTAGGGAAATCAAATTGTATATTAGTAAAAAAAAAAAAAAAAACTAACATGTTGTTGTATAGTATTTGCCTGCAGGTTTGGTTATCAACTTACCTGATGTTGACTATTCCATCATAAAGTTGGCTAGTCCAAAGGGTACAACTTTGGTAAAGACATGTCAAATCTGTTGATAGCTGTAATGGTTTGCTCAAAACCATAGGGTTTTCAACTCACCCATGCTTTGTTGTTGAGTAGTTGAAATGGTTGTCAATTGACCATGGATTTTTCCTTTATGGATTCTGAATAATTGGCTAGCCCACATGTATATGGCTTGTGGTAAAGGCAGTGGAAAACCATATTTGGTAATCAGTTAACCAAGATGATTTTCATCAAAATAATTGGCTAGTCCTGAGCAAACGGCTACAGGTAAAGACATCTCAAATCCGTTTATAGCTGATGATTTGCTAAAAATCATGTGGTTATCAGTGTACCTTTGAACACTTGGCTACTCCAGTAGTGATGGCTATTGGTAAAGAGACATCAAATCCATTATTTTCAATGATTCACCTCTCACAGGAGTTCACACACCTGGAAGTGATGAGAATAGTATGAAACTAATTTGTTTTGATGTACATTAAGTCATTTGTTGCTGCAAAGAATGGAGCTTTCAAGTATTTCCTGATCATAGAGATTCTGCTAAAGATGATTCTTTGCTGGTGCTATTACAATCCTCTTGGTATGTTATTTTAAAGATCTATCAAGAATCTTGAACTTAACCAAGTCAAATTCAAGATTAGGGGAGGATTGTTGGGAATTCTATGAAGTAAGAATTCTGCTGCTGTTTCTGCTGAACAGATTCTGCTGAAGAGTTGATTCCTGCTGAAGCAGTGTATCTGCTGAAGACTAGTTTCAGCTTTATTAGTTTCTGCGGATATAGTATTTCCGTATTTTATGTAATGTAGTTTGGATATGCATGAGTTTATTTAGGAAGTGATAATGCATATCTTTTAGAAGATTTAGAATATACGTTTCTTGTGAAACGATTTAGGGTTCCTTGAGTATAAAAGGAACACATGTTTTATGTATTGAATAACATTTAGAGAATTCTTAATATTATTAAAAAGATCCATAGAGGATCAAGAGTTCTTAGTATCAAGCTTGTGTTTTGTTTCCGCTTTATAAATACAAGTTGCAGAGATTGTCTATTAGTGTGTTATTGATTACAGTAACATTACTAACGATTCTAGAGTGCTCAAGAAGATTTATCAAGGTCTATAGTTCAACAAGTGGTATCAGAGCCTCGAGAGAGTCTCTGCCATACTAAGAAAGACAAATCTTACACCTTCTCAAATCCAAACAAATCAACAAACATGCCTGGATCAGATGATGATGTAGATGCAACCCAGAACATTAACACCACTTCTCTTCAACAACTTAATCTCTCGAACAGTAATGCTAAGTTTCCATACTTGAAGAATGCAGAAGATTATCATCTGTGGTCCATGAAGATGCAGAACTGGATCACAAACATTGATTGGAATCTGTGGGAGGTTGTTAAGAAAGGGAATAGTCTGAAGAAGCATGTTACAGATGCTGATGGAGTTGTTACTATTGTAGGACCCAAAACTGCTGAAGAGATTCTGGCTGTGCAGAGGGAGAGTAAAGTAAGAACAATCTTGCTACAAGCTATACCAGATGACCATATGGGTGACTTCCATTTTATGGAAGATGCCAAGGATATTTGGATGGCTATAAAAGCAAGATTTGGTGGGAATGAGGAATCAAGAAAGCTGCAGAAGTCTATGTTGAAGCAAAAGTTTCAAGAATTTCAGATATCTGAAGAAGAGGGTATTCATAAAGGTTATGACACGTTTCATCGTATATTGAGTCAACTTAATCAGTTGAAGGCTAGACCTGACAATGAAGACTGCAATTCTAAATTTCTGAGATCTCTGCCACCATCTTGGTTACAAGTTTGTATTGCTTTCAAGACCAAAGGTGGGTTGGACATGATGTCTTTTGATGACCTCTACAATAGGCTTAAATCACTTAAGCCTGATGTGAGAAGTCCCATACGTCCATCCACTCATTCTGCATTTGTTGGTGCCTCTACTAAACCTGTGCATCAAGCTTCAAGTTCATACTCTTCAGGAACATCTTCTCAAACTTAGAATCAAACTGCTCCTAAATCAAGATCAAGTAATGTGTTGGAGGATCTTATTCATTCATTTGTGGCTGAATATGAACCTCAGCAGTTTATTGCTTATGAGGACTTTGAACAGGTAGATCCATTCGAAATGGAGGAGATGCACTTGAAATGGGAGCTTGCAATGATCTCAATGAATATCAGAAGGTTTGAAGCCAAGTCTGGAAGAAAGTTTGGTTTTAATGGAAAAGAAGCAGCAAGGTTTGATAGAAGGAAGGTTAAATGTTACACTTGTGGTCAGGTGGGACATTTTTCAAGAGAATGCAAAGATAGAAAGGCTGGAGATGAAGTTAGATATGGTTCTTATCCATTGGAAGCAGGGAATAACAAGACTGTACCTTCAAAGGCAATTGTGACTCTGGATCACCAAATTGATTGGGCTGATCATGAACCTGCTGGAGAGGAAGCTTCTACTTTTTCACAAGTGAATCTGTTGGCATTCACACCTTCAGAAGACAAGAAGGAGCAAGTCTCCTTGATGGGAATCTCTCAGGTAACCAACTGTGTGTTTGGATGTAGTGTAAGATACAATGAGCTTAAACAAGAATTTGATGAATTGAAACCAAAATACAATGAGTGTTATGTTGAAGTAGAGTCTTATAAAATGGCTTTAAAAACACGAGAGAAACAAAAAGTATGGTTTCAAAAGAATCAAGTTAAATATGATGAAAAAGTAAGAGTTCTAGAAAGTGATTTAGAGGTTGCTAAGATAGAATTAAAACGTACTGAAAAAGAGAAGTCTGATTTAGAAAAAGAAAAACAAGAGTTACAAGCTAAATTAGATAAAGAGATAGCTGGTCGTATGAAATGGCAGGAAGAGGAATCTAATTTGAGTAAATTAATTGATGGTCACCAATCGGTTAGGTCTAGAAAGGCATTAGGATATGACAAGTATATAGACCCTGAAGAGCTAACCTATCCTGATATGTCTAGTGTATTTGACCCTGAACCAGCCTTAGCTTATCAAACACCTGTTAAATATGTTAAGGAAGGGGGAATGAATGCTGTGCCTGGACCAATAAGAGGGGAACACATGCCTATAGACTTGTCCAAACCCTTTGACTTTGATGGATCACATCATTTATATGGCAAAAAGTCAACTGACTTACAAGACCCTATTGTGAAATCTAATGACTTTGTCTCTTGTTGTACCAGTGACAAGTCTTCTGATGAAGGGTCTACCTCATTTGCTAGCTGTGATTCAAGTGAGAAGTCGGACCTGCCCAAGACCATGCCCAAGAACACTACCAAATTCATACCAAAGACATCACCCAAGACTCCTCACAAGCCTTCTAGAGTTGCTGCTGATAACAAGACAGTTTCTACTGAAGACTTGTTTTTAAATTCTTTGCATAATAATACTTTTGGCTTTGTTAAAAACAATTCTGTTTGTCATGGTGATTTGAATAATTTTTCATGTTATGGAAATTCTTTTGGTTTAAATACATCTTCTAAAAGGAAGAAGTGTTTTGTGTGTGGAAGCAAATATCACTTGATTAAGCATTGTACATATCATGAGCAAAGAATGGGTGCAGGTGGTAGTCAAAGAAAAATTAGGCAAATGTGGAAAAATGTTAGTGAAATGCCATCTTTTGTTCCACATCAGCAGAAACCTAATTCTGCTGAATCTTATTTTCCATGGAGAAAAACCAGTACTAGATCATATGTTCGACCCATTAGTTCTTTCTTTTATAATGATTATTGGCCTAATCATTTTGACCCAATGTGTAATGGTGGTGGGAAATGGAATACTGCTGTGAAGCCCTCCGCAGGTTGTTCTTGGACAAAGAAGGGACCTAATATGCTTTACAGGCCCAAGAACAATGGTGGATCTAAAACATCTACATGGCCTATTCCTAATGATCTACAAGGCAGGCTTAAGTCAGCTATGACTTGAGTCTCCAATGTGTACTAATTTTGTAAATTTTGTTGTTATTGTAGGAACATCCTTTAAAAAGTACTGAAGTTGGGATTGTTGATAGTGGTTGTTCAAGAAGTATGTCAGGAAACAAGGATAAGATGCATGACTTTGAGCCCATTGAAGGAGGGGGCACTGTAACCTTTGGTGGTGGAGATGGCAAAATTACAGGGAAAGGAACCATAAAGACACCCTTGTTAGACTTTGAAAATGTTTACTATGTGAAAGAACTGGAGCATTTTAATCTTATCTCAGTATCACAAATTTGTGACACTAAGCATAAGGTTTTCTTCTCTGAAGATGAGTGTCTTGTACTTTCCAAGGAATTCAAACTCCCAGAAGACACAACTGTATTGCTGAGAGTTCCTAGGACCTTCAATTTATACACATTCAATCTGAATGAGGTTCAGCCTGAAGGTGATCTAACATGTTTGTTAGCCAAAGCTTCCCTGGATGAATCTAATAAATGGCATAGAAGAATGGCACATGTGAATTACAAGACCATCAACAAGTTATCCAAACTTGGTCTTGTTAAGGGCCTTCCTTCTAAACTCTTCACCAATGAACACAATTGTATTGCTTGCAACAAGGGTAAACAACACAGAGCCTCTTACAAAACAGTCTAAGCAGTGAGCAACATTTCAGAACCTCTTCAGTTGCTACACATGGATCTCTTTGGTTCAACCCCCATTAGAAGTATTGATCACAAGTAATTCTGCCTAGTTATTACAGATGATTATAGCAGGTTTTGCAGGGTGTTCTTTCTCAAAACTAAGGATGAAACAACTCCAATCCTGAAAGACTTCATTATCTTAGTTGAGAACCAGCTGAATAAAAAGGTTAAAGGAATTAGGTGTGACAATGGTACAGAATTCAAAAATGTTGTCTTCTAAAGGGATTAGAAGGGACTATAGTACTCCAAGAACTCCACAACAAAATGGGGTTGCTGAAAGGAAAAATAGAACCCTCATTGAGGTAGCAAGATCAATGCTTGTAGACTCTAAACTCCCCACCATGTTCTGGACTGAAGCAGTCAGTACTGCATGTCATGTCTTGAACAGGGTATCCATCACTAGACTTCATGTCAAGACACCTTATGAACTTCTCACTGGGAAAGTTCCACACATTCATTACCTTAAGCCTTTTGGATGCAAGGTGACTATTCTGAATACTGCTGATATACTGGGTAAATTTGATGGGAAAGCTGATGAGGGATATATAGTTGGGTATTCAGCTCATAGCAAGGCCTATAGGGTGTATAATCTGAATGCTAAAAAGATTGAAGAGACTCTTAATCTGAGATTTCTTGAAGATCAGCCTAATATTCAGGGACAAGGCCATTCTTGGTATTTTGACCTAGACTATTTGACTGACTATTTGGGTTATACTAGGCATGCTTCTAATCCTGATGCAGGTGCCAAAGATTCAAGTTCTAACCCTGCAGGTTTCATGGATGATGACTCAGAATGTGAGTCTGAGCCAGAAGAGAATACTTTTGTTGTACCATCTTTTCCACCTAACCATTTTGTAGGTAATCACTCTGCTGCTGAACAAGATGATGAGTCACATTATGCAGAAGATCTTGCAAGATTGAAGAAGCAGGAACATGCTGCTACTAAGGAAGCTCAGAAACTCAATGACAAGGTTACACAAGAAACTGAGGCTATCCTACATCAGTCAGCACAAGCAGTCATTGGTAACAAGGATTCTGCTGAAGGCACACCTCTTCCCACTGATAATGTCAAAGATGCTGATTCTGCTGATGTTCAATCTCCCATTTCTACTGAAGTCTCTGCAGATTTTGATAAGCCCTTTACCAGATTTCCAAGTCCTTCTGATCTTGGGAATTATCAACCAAAGCCTGGCTTGTTTAACTCAGCTTCATATGATACTGAGTTTGAGCCAACACTCACCAACATTGATGCCGACATTGATGTTCCACCTACAACTACCAACAGGATTCACAATGCTCATCCCCTATCAAAGATTATTGGTGATCCTAAAGACCCTGTTCTATGTGCTATGTAACTTAGGTTTTGGGAATTTATCAAGGTCTATAGTTCAACAACGATATATTTAGGGAATTTATTAGACTTAGATACTTACCATATAGTGTTCTATGTGCTATGTAACTTAGGTTTTGGGTATGATCTTAGAATGATATATTAAATAATAATTATGGGGGATTAACAAGTCGACGGATTTGATAAGCTTCGATGATTTATTTAAATAATATATTAGGCTTATATTAGACCTGTTGTTTGTTATTATTATTTCTTTTCGTTGTGACTTCTTGGTTTGATTTGTGTCGACCCTCCACCCGCATGGATACCAAACGCCAAACTAATATGAGAATAATACGAGAAATGGATTTTTGAAAAGTAAAATGGAATACGTTCGGGATTGGGAGTATTTAATTTTGAGTAAATGATTCTGAAAAGAGTTTATATGGTTAGAAGTGCCGAGTCCGTAGTTGCTGTCTTTTGAGTTGTGATACTTCTTGATTCTACTGTTTTCATTGTGTTGATATCTGGACTTGAGCTGAGTCATAGCCCCACTTTTACTTTTGAACTTTGTTTTCAATACTTGGGGTGAGAAACGTGCAAATTGTTTTATGTGGACTTTTATCGCTTTTTGCTTAAAACTTGCTATGCTTATAGAACTAGGTAGTGTAGAGCATGTCACATCCCTGCGAATGCATATTTAATTGATTTGTTGAGAAGCATGTCGTATCCTTACGAATGCAAAAACATGTCGTATCCTTACGAATGTTCGGCATGTTGCATCCTTGCGAATGCATTTTGATTTGGTTTGGTTTTTGGACTATAGTGTGTGCACCTATAGGTTTGGTTTAGTGAGTTGAGGCCTAGTCTACCTAGCAAGCGTTTTGCGTATATGTCCACTTGATTGAATTAAGAATTTAAACCTATGATCTCACCAGCGAAAGCTGACTTTTAGCGCGTTTTCTCAGGTAATTAAGTGATGGCTTTGGATGCTTGGTTCTTAAGGCTTGGCTTTCGCACCTGGTTTAATGATCTATTTTCTCAAACTCTGATATGTATTTATGGACCTACGTTTGTTTCTTTTGGGCCTTACTTTAGATAAATTTGGGATGAATGTAAACTTTAAAACCCGTTTGGTTGTGTTTTACTTATGTTTACTTTATCTCGTTCTTTTATGACTTGTGTTGGATACTAATCCACGTAGCACCCGGAAAGCTTGGTGAGTCTTCCGCTGTACCAAATTTTGAGGGTGTTACATATTTTGATGCCATTAAATTCAGTTTCATAAAAGTTATGTTGATGTAATATAATTTTAATTTCACTAAAGCAAGATTGCTCGAATTTCAATACTTATGATATATTTTTCATCATTATGTTTAGTTATTGCCCAAACTTTTGGACAATGCTTTCGTTAGCTCATCTGTGGCCTTGCGTGTTAACATCAAAGATTGAGATAAGAGAAATGAATAGTGGATCACGCATATTAAAGTTTATGTCAAGAGAAATAAATAGATGATAGTACGTAACAAGACTTGAAATTGACTTAAAAGCTATATTTCACTTTCTTAGTAATTAAATATTTTAAAATAATAATTACATAATATTTATGTAACATATGAAAATTAATATATCTGTGTGTACATTTGAAAATGAAATTTATGTGATAAAATAAAATATATTATTTCACTTCAATATGAATTATAAAGATGTGATTTTTATTTTATTTTATTTTTTTATTTTTCTTTTATTTTTTTTTGTAAATCATATTATCATGTTAATCTAACCCGAAATACACACGACATTACCTCAAATAAATAATATTGCATAAAATACATGCTTTAAACATCCTTATAACGCACGGTCATATATAACACAGCTTCTGAAAATTGATTCATATGAAGTAGAAAGATGTTAAATATAAAATTATGCATTTTTTTTTGTAACACATTGTTAACAATATATGACGTTTGAAAAGATGTTAAAGATAAAAGCGTGTAACATTATTTAAAAAGCGTTCAAACCTCATATGTTATTTTCATCTTTTCTTGTGATGAACTTTAATTTAGTGCTCAAAAGTTTTCAATTTAAGTAAATGCAACTTTCAATTATTTTTGTGCTTTTTATCCTGTAGGGTATTCTCTTATGTGATTTTGTGCGGCTATTTTTTTTAGGCCTACTATGTCTCATGAGATATTTTTCTTTCTGTTTCTTTTTGTTTAGTTTTTTCATGTAGTCTTCAAGCACTACAACAAACTGGAGGACGGGCGAGGACACTTTCGGCGGCGACGCCCTTGTCCCCGCCGAAAGTCGCTAAACGACAAAAACAGCGCTGAGCTGGCACACAATCTCGCTGACCACCCATTGCATTTTCAACGCAAACTTTCAGCGGGGACATGTCCCCGCCGAAAGTAGTTTTGCAGACCACAACTTTGACTAAAATAGTCACACTTTCGAATCCAACTTTTAGCGGGGACTGTCCCCGCCGAAAGTGTTGCCTAATATTTGACCAAAATAGTTGCACTTTTTATTGTCCCGGGCATTATTCCCGCCATTACTTTTGGCGGGGAAATGCATAGCTTTTGGCGGGGACATGTCCCCGCTAAAAGTTTAGGCGCCAAATTTCCCACCAAGCTGCAACTTTTTCCCAAAAACTTTTTAATATATATTATAACATACACCTAATACATATTAAATCATAAATTCGGCAAAAAAATTTAGATGAATCATAACAATGGATGGTTTGACGCCGGAACAGGAGTGGGCAAAGGCTTTATCACACGAGCTCTTGTATAATAAAATTATAAATCATTGAGGCGTTGAAATTTTTGATGAATATGGTTTGTACGCGAACTGTGCACTGTGGTAGAGAGACCGGATTCTGGTATGGTTGAGGAAAAAGTCATACTATATAGAGTTTTTGGAAGAGGTAGATACTGCTGAAGCTCAACGTGCTGCTGAAGCTCAAGCTGCTGCTGTTGGAGGTGAGGATGAAGCTGAAAGCACGTTTGATGAAGCTGCAGTTGTTGATAATCTGGAAAATAGAATAACAAGTCTTGAAGCTACGTTTGCATATCTCAAGGAAATGAGAGCAAGGAAAGGAAGAGGTGGTGCGAGTTCAAGCAAAGCGGGAGTTAGCCGCAAAAAAAAGTAAACGGGTTGTTTCATTTGGTTGTCGTGTTGTTTAGTTTGAGTTGTTTTGTTTGGTTGTCGAGTTGTTTAGTTTGAGTTGTTTCGTTTGATCTGGTTCGTTTGCTTGTCGAGTTGTTTAGTTTGAGTCTGTATGAAAATGTATCCGGTTTACAACTCTTGTGTGGTTTGAATAAAATGGTTCGGATTCCTTTATAAACTGCTTAGGTTCTTACTGTGGACGTTTTTTTAGATTAATGATTACAATCTTGAGTGTTTGGATAGAAGTTTACGATTTCTAGTGGTAAAGCAACAACAACAACACAACACAACAAACAACATTTTATTAAACAACAACAACAATAACACAAGAAACAACAAACAACAACAATAACACAAGAAACAACAAACAACAAGAATAATACAATAAACAACAAACAACGAGAATAACACAAGAAACAACAAACAACAACAACAACAACAACAACAACAACAACAACAACAACAACAACAACAACAACAACAACAACAACAACAGCATTACATACGAAGATTTTCCATGTCACCTAACAGGTCACGGAGTATTGCATCCGATTGACATGCGTGGTCATTGTTGTCGGGATTCGTTGCCATTGCAAGTCTTGGCTCGAGCAACCTGACTTTTGTCTCTAACACCTGTTTTTGTGCCTCCAGCATATTTATCCTAAGATCTTTTTCATGGCAGTTTGTGCACCCAGAACCGTGAGATGTTGAAGCAGAATATATTACTTGTAATTGTTCATCAAATTCAGTCTTCCACATAAAATATCCACATCCATGACCTTTCTCTCTTGGCTTCGAAAGAGGACATGCATAATACTCCAATCCAAATGTATCTTTTTGATGTGACGTTCTTTTTTTTATATTTCCTACTCCACAAGTACACATAAAAGGATTATATCGCTGCATTCTGGTTGACAGTGTGTGTTTGTAGTTGTGTGTGGTAGAATCGTGATCGAGGTGGCCCGATCTACAAGTTGAGTTGATAAAAAGTGGTGGCCAGAAAAAGATTCCGGCGGCCGAAAACTGCAAGTGTCGCCGGAAAATGGAAACTGCAAGAGAGAGAGATATATAGTGAGATGAGTGTATGTGTGAGATGATATGGGTTAGATGAGTGTGTGTGAGTTTATATTGTGAGTTGATAAAAGTTGTTAGGTGGGAAAATATCTCGTGTATAACCCTATCATCTCGACTCATTCGTTTAACATCTCATGCATAACCGTATCATCTCGAATCATTCGTTTAACATCTCGTGCATAACCGTATCATCTCGACTCATTCGTTTAACATCTCGTGCATAACCATATCATCTCGACTCATTCGTTTAACATCTCGTGTATAACCATATCATCTAGACTCATTCGTTTAACATCTCATGTATAACCATATCATCTCGACTCATTCGTTGTTTAACATCTCGTGTATAACCGTATCATCTCGAATCATTCCTTTAACATCTCGTGCATAACCGTATCATCTCGACTCATTCGTTTAACATCTCGTGCATAACCATATCATCTCGACTCATTCGTTTAACATCTCGTGTATAATCGTATCATCTCGACTCATTCGTTTAACATCTCGTGTATAACCGTATCATCTCGACTCATTCGTTTAACATCTCGTGCATAACCGTATCATCTCGACTCATTCGTTTAAAATCTCGTGCATAACCCTATCATCTCGACTCATTCGTTTAACATCTCGTGCATAACCGTATCATCTCGAATCATTCGTTTAACATCTCGTGCATAACCGTATCATCTTGACTCATTCGTTTAACATCTCGTGTATAACCATATCATCTCGACTCATTCGTTTAACATCTCGTGTATAATCATATCATCTCGACTCATTCGTTTAACATCTCGTGCATAACCGTATCATCTCAAATCATTCGTTTAACATCTCGTGTATAACCCTATCATCTCGACTCATTCTTTTAACATCTTGTGTATAACCGTATCATCTCGACTCATTCGTTTAACATCTCGTGTATAAGCCTATCATCTCGAATCATTCGGTTAACATCTCGTGTATAACCCTATCATCTCGACTCATTCGTTTAACATCTCGTGCATAACCGTATCATCTCGAATCATTCGTTTAACATCTCGTGCATAACCGTATCATCTCGAATCATTCGTTTAACATCTCGTGCATAACCGTATCATCTCGAATTATTCGTTTAACATCTCATGCATAACCCTATCATCTCGACTCATTCGTTTAAATTAATTATAAATGATTTCAGTTAATTAAAATTATTTAAGAATAAAAATAATTTTAAATGATTTAAATTAATTATAAATTATTTTACTTAATTAAATGTTTTGGTGCTCACTTTTCGCGGGGACATATCCCCACTAAAAATATGATTTTTCATTTAGGAAACTTTTGGCGGGGACATGTCCCCGCTAAAAGATTTCACCAATATTTTCGTTTTTCCCTCTATGCATTTACTTTACCCGCCAAAACTTTTTGCGAATTATTAAAACTTTTGGCGGGGACATGTCCCCGCCAAAAGATTTGCTAAAAGACAAAAGCACACTTTCAGCGGGGACATGTCCCCGCTAAAAGTAAACGCAATAACACACTCAATTATTAGCAATTGGATCTAACAGTACACTTAGAAAAAAAATTAAACCATCGCTGAGACCACAGATGACCAACAGCACCACCATCTCCACTACCACCACAGCACCACCATCTCCACTACCACCACAGCACCACCATCTCCACCACCACCACAGCACCACCATCTCCCCCACAGCACCCACACTCGCACCACTGTGCACGATGCATCTCCTAAACCTATCTCCTTGTTTAATTCTCTCCTAAACCACTCTCCTTGTTTGATTCTCTCTACTCTCATCTCCTTTCTTACTCTCCTTGTTTGACCCAGCCAAGACACAGGTTAATTTTTTTTTCAATTTTTGTTATTTTTTTAATTGTTGTTAATTTGTGTGAATTTTTGTTAATTGTGTTAAATGTATTATGTTTTTGAATTTTATTAATTTTTTTCCTTTGGAGACCACATCAGCCAAGACCACAGTTGAGTCAAGACCAAGCCGGGACCTGTCGAGACCAAGCTGAGACCACAGACGAGAGCCCACCAAAAGGTATACATGTTTAATTTTTTTTGTGTTTATGTTTCTACCGGGGACATGTCGCCGCCAAAAGTTTATACTAAGTAATTTATGTTTATGTATTTTTTTTAGCCCCTTGAATTGATGTTTTGGAACACGACACACCATGGGGTGTGCTCGTGATGTGTACCACGACACAAGTAGTGTCGTGGGGACTTGGTATTAGGTTAACGACAACGCAACCCCATTATATAAGCCGAAAAAGTTTTAAAATAAGCACAAAATGTGAGCTTATGAAACATAAGTCAAAAACCATAAGCCATCCGCCACTGCTAAAACAGCCCCGGCTTATGGCTTATATGGTTTTCGGCTTATGTTTCATAAGCTCACAGTTTGTGGCTTATTTTGTAACCTTTTCTGCTTATATAAGCTTATAAGCCACAAAAAAGTGAGCTAATGAAACATAAGCCAAAAACCATATAAGCCATAAGCCATAAGCCCCACTATATAAGCCGAAACAGCCCCGGCTTATGGCTTATATGGTTTTCGGCTTATGTTTCATTAGCTCACTTTTTAGTATTATTGTTGTTAACTTGTGGTTAATTCTGCATAATTAGTTCACTTTTTAGTATTAGTTTTAGTAAGAACCTTACGCATTCTGTATAAGTTTTAAGAAGTTCAGTGGCAAGTGATTATTAATAAGCACTTGTCCTAAGCTGCTTTTAGCCCAATAAGCATTTTTCCAGCTTATTTTTCATTTTTTTCTATTTTTCTTAGATTTTAATAAATATTTTATTATTTTTCTGAAAATTTCATATTTTCCATGAGGGCCGTTTGGTTTATGTTGTCCAAACAGGGGTGTGCTTGGGATTGCTCATTTGATTTCGGCTTATATTTCATAAGCTTCAATTTTCCAGCTTATATGGAGACTTGTGGGCTTATATAAGTATATTATGATATAATAAACTTATATAAGCCCACAAGTCTCCTAATAAGCCGGAAAATTTAAGCTTGTGATTTATAAGCCGAAAACAAATAAGCTCAAAACACCCCCTTAATTTATAAGCCGAAAACCATGGCTGCTTGTATTTTCAGCTTATAAAGGGATCAGCCGATAGCCATGAGCAGCCGATAACCATGGCTGCTTGTATTTTCAACTTATATAAGCTCACAGTTAAATGTTTTATAACATTTTTCTATAACGTTTTACAGTTTCCTGTCAAGATCAGCCGATAGCCAAGAGCAGCCGAGAGCCGAGTGCCGAGACCAGCTAGCCAACTGCCAAGACCAGAAAAGGTACATTTGGTTAACGGCAGCCCAATCAGGGATTGCTTATTAAGATGCTAGGGTGTTTAGTTTCGGCTTATGGCTTATTTGGTTTTCGGCTTATGTTTCATAAGCTCAATTTTTTGTGGCTTATTTTATAACTTTTTGACTTATATCAGCTTATAAGCTTATATAAGCTGAAAAGTTTCAAATTAAGACACAAAAAGTGAGCTTATGAAACGTACGCCGAAAACCCAAAAATTAAACAAACACCCGCGTAAGCAGCTTATGAAATATAAGATGTTTTTTTTTTCTTTTTTTTTTTCATTTGTTGAAATATAAGATGTTGATTCTCTTTTTCATGTCGAGACCAGCCGAGACTACCCGAGAGCCGAGACCAGCCTTCTTCCAAGACCAGCTAGCCGAGAGCAAAGACCAAAATCAGTACGTGCGATTCTTAGTTTAGTTTGATAATTATGAGCTTATTATATGTCGGCTTATATTTCATAAGATTCAATTTTCCGGCTTATTCGGAGACTTGTGGGCTGATATAAGTATATTATGATATAATAAACTTATATAAGCTCACTAGTCTCCAAATAAGCCGGAAAATTGAGTCTTATGATATATAAGCCGAAATTGACAATGTGAATATGTTAGTATTATATGGTATTTGATCGTCTCATATATTGTAAATGTTTTTAGGACTTTAGTGATAAATTTTGGAAAGTCCCCGTCCGAAGTTAATCATCCCATAGAAAACCGGTCCGAAATTAATTTATTAGAAATTAATTTCGGAAAGTCCCCTGTTTGGGACTGCTTTTTGAATGTTTTGTCTCATTTAGGATATGAATGCGTATAATTGATTTACTATTTGTGAAAATTTCGACAGTGTTTCCCCTTTACTCCTACGAATATGTCTTTAATGCACATATTTGGAGAGTTGAGGGGAAATGCTGCCGAAATTTTCTCAAAATAGTAAATTCAGTTATACGCATTCATATATGAGACGAAACATTCAAAGAGTGGGTTAGGATTGCCTTCCATAGTTGGATTAGGTGAACAAAACGCACAACTCGTAATTGCATCATTAAAACGCACAACTTGTGAACATGTTTAATTCTACAGATGGCAGATGTTGTTGCTAGGAGCCACGGTGGCGATGGAGGCAATGAGCCACCCCGTGGTCCGACGAGGATAGGCAGTGATTGTTAGAGTAAGAATTTCTAGATTATTTTATTTGAACTTGATTATTATTTGAAATTGATAACTTGTTATTTTATATCATCATCACTTGAATTTGGTTACTTGTAGCATCTAAATCCAGACCTCCCAAGCCCAATGCCAAAATTGGGAAAGGCGGGAAGTCGGTGCGTGGTCCCACAAAGAACACGCGGCTCCACAATGAGAGGAAAGATACTGGTCGTCCGGTATCGATCAGATTCCGGAAGAACGACAAAGGGATGTGGGAGCATGTGGGCGAGCACGCGAAGTGGTTCTCCAAATTGGTCGGGGAATTGTTGCGGCAATCAATTCCTATGCATTACAAATCCTGGTCGGCTGTTCCTGCTACTGCGAAGGCCCACATCGACGACCAGCTTCACGTAAGTTTTTTTTATTTTTTTTATCTTTTATTTTTTTAATTATAGTGTTTGTTTATTTTAACTTTGCTATTTATTTAAATTTGATTGTTTATTTAAATTTGAATATTTATTTTAATTATATTTTATTGCAGCATTATTTTGATCTCGGTGAGCACCTTGCCAGTGCTGATGGAGTTGATATTGTCAACAGTATCGAATATTATCTCCAAAAGCGAAACGACGACAACAAGTGGCGGCACAAAAAGATAAATTTTACTGAGCAAGGTGAGATGGAGAAGCTGGAGGAGATCAAGGCAAAACGCCCGGAGAACATGTCGGAGTCGGATTGGGAACAATATGTAAATTTCTGGATCCACACTTTATTATTATTATTATTATTATTATTATTATTATTATTATTATTATTATTATTATTATTATTATTATTATTATTATTATTATTATTATTATTATTATTATTATTTCTATTATTATTATTATTATTATTATTATTATTATTATTATTATTATTATTATTATTATTATTATTATTATTATTATTATTATTATTATTATTATTATTATTATTATTACTATTATTATTATTATTATTATTATTATTGTTAATAATAATAATAATAATAATAACAATAATAATAATAATAATAATAATAATAATAATAATAATAATAATAAAGTGTGGATCCAGAAATTTACATATTGTTCCCAATCCGACTCCGACATGTTCTCCGGGCGTTTTGCCTTGATCTCCTCCAGCTTCTCCATCCCACCTTGCTCAATAAAATTTATCTTTTTGTGCCGCCACTTGTTGTCGTCGTATCGCTTTTGGAGATAATATTTGATACTGTTGACAATATCCTCTCCATCAGCACTGGCAAGGTGCTCGCCGAGATCAAAATAATGCTGCAATAAAGTCTCTCGGCTCCCCACTAATTTCTTGTAAAATCCTACTTGTTTTTCAATAAAGTGATGTTGATAATAATAATAATAATAATAATAATAATAATAATAATAATAATAATAATAATAATAATAATAATAATAATAATAATAATAATAATAATAATAATAATTCATTTATATAACATTTTTTATTATTTATAATACTCAGGTTAAGCACTGGTCGAACCCGGATAATTTGAAGAGAGGGGTGACCAACAGGCAGAACCGGCTCGCCAATCCGACTGCCAGCCTTCATGGATCGCATTCGTTAGCTGTTATACGCGATAACTTCGTAAGACGCTTTTTAATCATTTCATTTATATATATAGTAAGTGAGTCGTTATTGAGTTTATTTATAAACGGCTGAGAGAACCCACCAATGCTGTGGATGGTAAAGACTTGATCGCGATGTACAGACGCAACCATACGAGAGACGGCGTTTGGGAGTCTGCATTGTCCGAGACTAGATATGTAAGTATAATTTATTTCCATAAAACTCACCCACATTAATGCAAATATAATAAATCACGACTTATATATTACTTTGCTTATTTTTTTGTAAAACAGAACCAGATGATACAGATGCGGACGGAGAGCACCTCCGGGGGGACGACCATGTCTGACCTCGATATTATGCGCCACGTGATCGGTGGGAAGCAGCGAGGTCATATTCCTGGCGTAGGTCCAGTCTTACCCGGCGGTGGTCGTCAGACAACCCTCAGCGCCGCACGAGCTCGTGATCAAGCCTCCGCGTCCTCCCTACATGAAACAATCCAGAAGCAAACCCCGGATTTGTCCCAGCAAAGGACACTGATTGATATGTTGGTGGGGTGGGCTAAGACACAGCTGGGTTTCCCCGCTGAGCTAACGACTCAGGCGATGACATCGGGATCCCAGGAGGCTTCACCATCACCAGGTGAGTCTACAGGTACCCCGGAGGAGGGGGTGGGGCTAGTGGGGGGACTCAGGAGTAGCGTATGGGTTGTTTAGGTTGATTTATATTTTGTTTTGGGTTATGGACAAATGTGTGGATAGTTTCATGGATCATTATGTGTTTATGTAGTTTATGTGTTAGGATTCCCGCACGTATAGTTTTGTAGCGTATAGCGGATAGCTAGCTTATGTAGTGATCATGTGATAACGGTTTTTGAACCGTATTTTGCGAATTTGGATACAAACACATGATTATGTTAATTTTTAAGAAATTTGGATATGTATCATATTATGTTGGCGAATTTGTGATTTGAGTGTCTTGTGGTATTGTAATTAGGTTATATACAGGTTCTGGATTTGTAGTGATAGTGTAGATTTTTTCCGAAAAAATTCCGGAAAAAATCTAGAAATAACCCATTTTGCAGCAATTTGCTGCAAAATGGGCCAGACACTTTTCGCGGGGACATGTCCCCGCCAAAAGGCTGTTGGAATAATAGTGAGAACAACTTTCAACGGGGACATGTCCTCGCTAAAAGATTGCATAAAAACTTGAAAAATACTTTCAACAGGGACATGTCCCCGCTATAAGATTGCATAAAAACTTGGAAAATACTTTCGGCGGGGAAGTGTCCCCGCCAAAAGATTGCATAAAAACTTGAAAAATACTTTCAGCAGGGAGCCGTCCCCGCCAAAAGTTTGCATCATTTACTTGGAAAAGTACTTTCAGCGGGGAAGTGTCCCCGCCAAAAGTTTTGCCACGCTGGCAAGTCTGACCTGACCAATATTGTCCACGCTGGCAGCTTGGGTCCCTCGTGTCACCGCCAAAAGAGTGGAACGTCGCCGCCGAAATTTTACAGCGTGGGGCTTTGCGCGAGGCACTTTCGGCGGTTTGGGCGGGGAGAAGTCCCCGCTGAAAGCGAGGGAATTTCCCCGCTAAAAGCAGCTGTTGTTGTAGTGAAGCGTTTGCATTGTTTGAGGTCATTTCATTAAAAAAAAATGAAAAACATGTGATACAATTACTTTAGTATTACACCGTATCAGTCTAACATAAGATCAAGCCACTTAAAACTTTGTATTGGAATTATACCACCTTAGCACATAAATGTTCGACACATCATAACTAAAATTGATAAACTAATGTATAAATTTTTGTAATTTACTAGTATATTAATAAAGATGAAATACTACTTATAAGCAACTTTACTCCATTTTCATGCTAGATGCAAACAACCTTAAGTGGTTACGCTACTTTCTTGAAAATGGATGTTTTTACCTGGTTTGAGTATGTGTGGCGGTGAGTTCAAACCCTATGATTAGTCGGCCAAAAGATCGGAACACTATAAAAAAAAACATCCATTTAGTGGCATTTTTAGTGACTTACTAATTTATGTCACAAATATACGACTTTATTAGCGATACTTTTAGCGATTCCAACGACAATAAGTCGCAGCTTATGTCACTAAGCACATCGCTATTTCGCGATGCATGTTTCATGATGATAATTTTGTCGCAAAGTTTAGCGATGTGCAAGACAAGTCACTAATGTCGTCTCTATTTTACAACACGGCAAACCATGTTGCTAATGGTGTGACTAGTTTTGTGACATCCCACATGATGTCAGTAACATTGTCACTAATTTGCAACATTCAAACGGTGCGTCTCACGAAAATACCATTACTATTTTCATTTCAGATATATTTAATTGATATGCGGAACCTAAATGTCTATACAGTCAAACAGATACCAAATATTGAGTATCCTCATTTCAACAAAAAAGTAAAACTTGTAAGTTTATTTTTCTTCATAAAAATATAAAAATTACTTCATGCTTCATAAGTTTGGAACCATATTTTTTTGACACAAAATGTATAATAAAATAATTTAATAGATTTTACCCCCAAAAAGAATAGTAATTAAATACAACCTGAGTCTCAAAATAAGTGTCCAGTTTGACTTTTCAGAGTCAAACTGGTTCAACTTTGACCTAATATATATATATATATATATATATATATATATATATATATATATATATATATATATACATATATACATATATATATACATATATACATATATATATATACATATATACATATATATATATATACATATATATATATATATATATATATACATATATACATATATATATATATATACATATATATATATATACATATATATATATATATACATATATATATATATATATATATATATATATATATATATATATATATATATATATATATATATATATATATATATTTCGTTATATAGTATTCGATGAAAATTTGTACCACTGAAAAATACACTGAAAAAACGCATTCTATTTATATATTTTGAATCAAATATTATATAACACCCACAAAAATAGTTAAAGTCAAAGTTGAACTAGTTTGACTCTGAAAAGTGAAACTGGACACTCATTTTGGGACGGAGAGGGTAGTACTATATCAAGAAATTAAATAGTATTAGTAACTATGTATAACTTTCACAGTTCAAAAGTGACCCATCAACTATAAATAAACCCAGTTATCGTTTTTCTTTAAGACGTTGACCACCACACCTTCACCGCACGACCATCGAACACCACCATAAAACCACAAACCGCCACCGGGTTACTGATTTTATCATTCCATTGATTTTTCCATGAAATTAATCATCATGTTTAAATGTAGTGTAGATTTAATCAAATTAGAATGAAATGATTCAGTGGTTGGTTTTTGAAAGACTTTTTACTATTTGCAAAAGCTTTCCAAAAGACTTTTTACCATTATAGTAAAAGACTTATTCTAAAGCTTTTAGTAAAATGTTATGTGTTAGTAGCAAAACTTAGGAGGGTTAAATATGACTTAGACAATAATAAGGGGATTAATTGTATTTAGTTTAAATAAAGTTTAAGATTTTACTTAGATTAGGAAACTAGTTAATTGGCTTGCAAGCCAAGGTTTCTACCCCCTCATCTTTATAAATAGAGATGAGGGGGGATGCTAGTTATTCATTCTTCTTCCTCAAAGTGTATGCTTTATTAGGTTATTTAATAAAGGGGCGTTTGAGGGTAACGTGTGCATATATTTTTGTCGGTCCTTTGTAGTCTCGTGTTTGCTACGGGTGCTTGATATAACTCGCGATCTAGCGTTCCGCGATCGAACTTCGGGTTTGTTGTCGAGGTTTTATCCAACAAGTGGTATCAGAGCCGCGGTTATTGTGGTCTTGAAGTTCGAGTGCTAGTTTGAGGTACCGAGTTGGTTTCAAGGTTCGATTCGGGGTTCGAATCGATCGTAGCAGTAGCGACTTTGGAAAAGATTTCAATAATCTTTTATTACCTACGTGAAGAAGAAAAAAAATATGTAACAATAGGTGGTTTTGTTTTTCCCACGTGAAGTATACTACAAAGGTGTTTTGGTTTTTATTATAAAAATCAAGTTTATCGTTTTGTATAAACGACTTTTCAAAGGTTTCGTGTGGATAAATATCTGTTTTATATACTTCGATTAAATTGAAGGTTTTGGTTAATAATAAAACAACTTTAATTATCGGTTTTTTTTTGGTTTTTCCAAAAGATCGATTAAAGTGAAGGATTACTTGTTTGCGGTTTTCTTGCGGTACAAGTTTCGATCGTGGTTTGCTTGGAGCTCAAGTTTACGGTCGGGTTGGCTTGTTCGAAATCGAGGGTTTAGAGTTATTCTAATTAATTTGATTTGCAAGAAGGGTTTATAGCAACAAGGAGAATATTGCACACGGCTTGTGAGGCTTGTCGGTAAAGTTGGTTAAGAAACAACTTGACAAGGTTTTTAGCAAGGTAAAAGAAGAATGGCTAGTTCTACAACTAGGTTTGACATCGAAAAATTCGATGGGAAGAATGACTTCGGGTTATGGCAAATAAAGATGCGTGCTTTAATGGTACAGCTCGGATGTGATGCTGCATTAGAGACATTACCCGCGGACATGGAAGCAGGTGAAAAGGCTGCTTTGATGAAGAAGGCATACAGTACCTTGATTCTATGATTGGGAGACCGGGTTTAACGGGAAGTTACCAAGGAAACATCTGCTGCAGGAATTTGGACGAAGTTAACTAGTCTGTATATGACTAAGTCCTTAGCAAACAGACTGTATCTGAAGAAGAAGCTGTGCACGTTCTATATGAGTCCAGGTACGAAACTGGGTGATCATATAGATGAGTTTAATAAGTTGATACTTGATTTGGCGAATATTGATATCGAGATTGAGGATGAAGATCAGGCACTTATGTTACTTACGTCGTTGCCATCGTCTTACGAAAACTTTGTGGAGACATTGCTGTATGGGAGGGAATCCTTGACAATGGAGGATGTTCTGGCGACTCTGAATTCAAAAGAGTTAAAGAAAAGAATTGAAGGCACAAAGGAAGAAACTGGTGACGGGTTCTATGTAAGGGGAGGGTCAGATCATTCAAGGAAAGCTCATTCTGGTGGAAGTTCGCGGTTCAAGTCAAGGGGTGGAACTGGTAAACTCAAGTGCTTCATATGTCATTCAGAGGGTCATCTGAAGAGAGACTGTCCAAAGAAGAAGTCAAGTGGGTTCGTCAGGAAGGATAAGCATGATCAGGATTCTGATTCTTCTTATGAAGAGGGTAACGCCAACTTTGGAGAAGCTTTGATGGTAGTCGGGAATGATGAGATGACTGAATTGGTATTGGATTCAGGTGGGTCTTATCATATGACACCTAGGAGGGATTTCTTGTATGACTTCAAGGATATTGATGGTGGTTCGGTTCAGTTAGGTGATAACAGGACATGCACTATCAGAGGGACAGGGAAAGTGAAGATACAGTTGCATGATGGTTCAAGCTTTATACTGGAAGATGTCAGGTATGTTCCAGGGTTAAGAAAAAGCTTGATTTCATTGGGTACTCTTGAAAAAGAGGGTTATACTGTGAAGATGCAGATGGGTAGAGTCAAGGTGATCAAAGGTTGTCGGGTTATGATGACTGGGATCAGGAAAGAGAACTGTGTGTATACTCTTGAAGCAAAAGTGAAGACTTTTGGTGTACAAAAGCATGGAGGTTTGACTCCTCCCAAACCAACCAGTCAGCCGTGTGCAGCTGTTAGGCCCACCTAGGAGAAAGTGCAAGTTAATATTGACCGTGGAAGTACAGGGAAATCCCCGGGTCGTTAAGTCCCAACGAGATTGAAATTGTATTTGTAAACGATTAGGAAAGTGAGTGGTACTGAGGACAGTAACAAAGATGATTTGAGGGTTGATTATACTACTGATTGCTTGATATTTGGAAAATATGAAATTATAACAGAAATACAGATATAAGCACAAAATCAGATAATCAGATAACAGACAAAGAAAAGTGGTATTTAACAAGTTACAAACTACAGGGGTAAAAGTGAAACTTTTGAAAACTTAATATTAAAGAAAATAGAAAATGAAATTGAAATTATGAAAATGATTATTATAATATTTAATTATTATTTAATTAATAAAACTAATTAAAATCTAATTTAAAACTTAATTTAAATTAACTAAAAATGACAACTATTACAAATAAACCTAAAAATTTATAACAATAATTTCTAAACCTAAATAAGAACTTGAAGAAAGTATAAAAAATGAAAATTAATATTTTTGTCTTTTTATGAGTATTTTATTAATTATTAACTATTTAACTGAATTAATCTAATTAAACTATTTTAAATTACTATTATTACTAAATTACCTTAGAAAATTATGATAAAATTTATAAAACTATTTAATTACTACAGGAATACTACAAAATTATAAAAAGTTGCTAAAAATTATATTTAAGCTAATGGACTAATTAATTACTTATTAATTAATTTTAAACTAATTTAATTAAATTAAATAAGAAAATTATAAAATGGATAGTGGAATTTATGAAAATATTGTTTAAAAGTCTTAACTACTTTATAAAACTTAGGAAAAATATAAAATTCTACTTTTGTTAATTAAAATTAAAGAAATCTATTTAATTGTGAATATTACCTATTTAATTATTTAAACTAGTTTTAAATCTAATAATTAGTAAACTGCTTGAGAAAATTCTAAGAAAATTATTTTAACTACTTTAAGGTACTAAGTAATTTATAAAATTATAAAATTGGACAAGTGCTTATTAATAAGCTGAAATGAAAATTAATTAGATAATTTCTATTAATTAGAAGCTATCACTATTTTTATGTTTGCTTTTTCTGGTTTTTCTTTTATAAAAATATTTAAATACTTAAATAATGAAACTTTTACAAAAACAACTACTTTGGAAATCAAGAATAAGCACTGAGAGTGCTTATTTCCTTATACAGTTGACTAAGGTTGACCAAATTAAGAAATAAGCTAAGCTGAGGTTATGTGGGGTCCACTATGGTGAAATCTGGTTTACCTAAGTTACTTGCACTATTTTAAACTAAACTTGGTGAGATAAGCTCCTAGAATAAGCTGAGAAGCTCAAATAAGCACTTGCTTATTTGAGTTCTGACTCAGAAATAGGACAGTGTTTGGGGACAAGTTTAGGTGGGGTCCACTGATCTATAGGTCAAACTAAGGGTCAAGTTTTGAACCTGGGTAGGAGGGGGGTTGTAAGATGCTAATTAGAAGGTGTGGGGCCCACTGAGTTGGCCACAAATCACCACCAAAGTGGTGGTGATGGCTGTGTATCTGATGTGCAGGGCAGTTACCTTGCCCTGCAGGTATTTTTGGATGAGCTTATTTTGCTTAATAAAAATCTAAAAAATGAACTAGATGTGGGAAACTAAAGTTAAACTGGTAGGTTATACTCACAACAAATTTCAAGTTCCAAATCACAACACAAAATTCATGAAAATTACTACCATTTTGATGAAAATCTGAGGTGTGCACTTTGACTATTATTGAAATTAACTACTAGTTTGACTTTTATGAGATTCTACCTAGATTTAAACACTGATTAGGTTATAATAGGCTAGAATAAAACTAAAATAAGCTAGAACAACTACTTGTGAATTGATTTGAAGCTTGTGCTACTTTAATTCCAACACAGTTAATCACTGTGAGTGATTCAAAGTGATATTTGACTTTATTGATTAACTAGGTCTGAGTTATTGCTTGTTCTGAGTTGACATGAACCTATGTGACTAGTTTAAACAATAAACAACACAAAATCAACAATACAACTCCTTGGAGCACACTGATCCAAACACACCTTATACCTTAACTGTTTTGTGATTTCTTAAGTAAATGGCTTACAAAGTTGTTGAAACAGATCCACAATAGCTTATTATGTTATGTTAAGTATATTTAAGCACTTAGAAACAAGAAATAACTAGAGATACATACTAATACTAATTATACCATGTTGACTGTTTGATTTTTTTATTTTTTAGAAACTATTAATGACAACAACAAGATACTAATCTAAGATTATTTTATCACTATATAAGACTAAATAAGCATAATTTAACTGAGAAATCAAGCAATAAGCAAATCAATAGTACAAAGGTATAAATGAGATTTTTGATAACTTACAAGAATGCTTTCCTGATCAAACCATGAACCAAGGACACAGAAACTTTTCCTAATATCCACCAATGGATTCTAACCCAAGACCATCCACAATATGCCCTGCTCCAATTGCTTATCACCAAGGACCAACCAATTTGACTTTCGTTGACTTTTTTGGTATTTTTGAGTTTTTATTACTAAACTGATTTCAATGGTATCTAATAGCTTTAATGAGCTTCTTAGTAGCTTATGTGAGCTTATTGATCTCTATATCATAATAATAACAAGTACACAGCCTATTGAGAATTTTGATATGAAATTTAAAATGGCATTCACTAAGATAATAATACAAACTTGATTTTCATTAACTTAAAAGATCACTAGTACACTGAGAATACTTGAAATGAAACTTGAAAGCTTTAAATTACACTTAAACTTTTAAAACAACTAATACGACATACACTTTTTAAAAATTAAACTAGATATCATACTCCTCTGCTTCTCTTTCCTTTTATAAGCTTCAATTAGGTTTAGGAACATCTTCTGAGCTTTTCCCACTTCATCTGAGCCATCCATTTCTCTGAATTGATCAAGACCGTTTAAACCAACTTTTGGCGCCAAAGTCCTCCACGTTAACTTGGGGGCAAAGGTTTGCAATTAAAGATTGTTGGAGGTTTGTGGAGGTGTCAGGAGGCAAAGGGTGATGTTTTATGCAAGTTGGGGCTATTTTGAAGAAAACAGAGGACAAAAAGGTAGTTTGGAGGGAAAATTAGTGTAGATAGCATTAAATGAGGTATGGGATGTCTGTGAGGTGGAAAGGTGAGGTTAGGGGAGTAGGGGGTGAGGTGGAGAGGTGAGGTAGTGGTGGAATACCACCCTTGTTTCAAGTAATCAGGGGTGAGGGTGGAGGGTGAACAGTGGTGGCTGTTTGGCGGTTTTGGGTGGGTCAAACTGGGTCAACGCCCGTTCTAAATAATCAAAGGGTGGACTGGGCTGAGTTTTGGGCCTGGGTAAAGGGTAAGGTTTGGATTGGATTGGAATTTTGGGTTTGGTTTTAGTAACTAAAAGGGTCCGGTTTGTTGTGGTATTAAATCAAGGACCAAAATGTAATTTGGGTAAAATAGAGGGACTGAATATGTGATTTTCCCAAAGTAGTTTCAATTGCTATTTTTGCCAAATATGATAAACCAAGGACCAATTTTATTTATTTTTCCATTTAAAAACATCGAGGGACCTTTTCTGTAATTTTTCAAACTCCAGGGACCATTATTGTAAATTTGGATTTTTAAGGGACTGTGTTTGTAATTTCTCAAAAGTTTATCAAAATTGTTCCATTTTTTCATTCATGCATAGTACAAGGGTATTATTTGTAAATTTTTCAGTTTTGAATACCCAGGGACCATTTTTGCCAATTTTGTAACTTGAGGGGTAAAAGTTGCCAGTTTGTG
This sequence comes from Artemisia argyi, assembly GCA_030686995.1. Classification (NCBI taxonomy): domain Eukaryota; kingdom Viridiplantae; phylum Streptophyta; class Magnoliopsida; order Asterales; family Asteraceae; genus Artemisia; species Artemisia argyi. The sequence goes on from CM060680.1 coordinate 3,866,376, forward strand.
TAAACTTTCATCCAGGGATCATTTGTGAATATTTTTGGTTTCCCAAGGACTTAAGTTGACTTTTCATTCATTTTAAACCTTCAGGGACTAGTTTTGACAATATTTGAAACTTGAGGGATTGAAACTGCCAATTATGCAAACTTTGTACGTTTTTCATTTGTTTTTGCATATTTTGTATTTGAAACATATAAAACACACTTCTAAGATATTTTAAGTAATATGATGCATTTTTGAGTGTTTTTGTATGTTTTGGCAGTTCAGATTGGTACAAAATGATGAGTATTTAGACACTCATCAATCCCCCACACTAAACTATTGCTAGTCCCTAGCAATCTATTTGAGAAGAAAAAAAAATTAATGGATTTTTACTCTTTACCAAAAGCCATCACTTCTGGAGTAGCCAGGTGTAAGAACTGTGACACACCTGATAACCGTGTGATTTTAGCAAACCACCAGCTGTCAACGGATTCGATTTGTCTTTACCAGAAGCCGTTTGCTTCTGGACTAGCAAACTCTTGATGGAATAGTCAACATCTTGGTGAGCTGATTACCAATTATGTTTTTTCCACGGCCTTTACCACAAGCCATAATCTTGCGGGCTAGCCAACTCATTTGTTTTTGGGGAGTTGAGGAACCATACAATTTTTGGCAAATTGCAAGCCATCAACAGTTTTGAGATGTCTTTACCAAGAGCCGTTTGCTCCTGGACTATCCAATCCTGTTGTGGGTTAGACATGGAGGATTGATACCATTATTTGCATTTCTAAGTGTGAAAAAACTGGTAATTTTGATCAAATGGGGGTTCTTGATGGAACATGTGTTGTAATTTGCATTCGTGAGAACGCTCCCCCACACTTAGAACTGAATATTGCCCTCAATATTCACAGTACTTGGTGTCCCACCAAGACTTAGAACGTAAGAAGGTAATATTATTAACCGTTTATTGTACTCTATTTACATACAAACTCACTTTTTTCTTTTTATATGTCGTATACCATTTCTTTTTTTTTTTTTTTTTTTTTTTTTGAAAAGATATTTTACATATGTACAACATGTGGTTCGTCTCCCCCACACTAGGGTGGTAGAAAGGGATGAGAAGACATAAATATGGGTGAAAACCCATGCTGCTACTGTTTTTGATTACCGAGTCCCTAGCTTGACTCGACCTCGAATTTTATTTGTCCATGAGGTAGCTTGTTTTTGATTCCCGAGTCTCTAGCTTGACTCGACCCCGAATTAAAATTGTCCTTGGGGAAACTAGTTTTTGTTAACCGAGTCACTAGCTTGACTCGACCCCAAATTTATTGGTCCATGGGGTAAGTTTGGAGATCCGGGACAACCATTGGTTGTATGTCCCCTCCAAAATAGTGTTTTAACCGATGACCATTTACTTTAAAATTGGGACCGTCGGGTTGCAATAACTCAACAGTTCCATATGGGTATACTTTGGTTATAGTAAATGGTCCAGACCAACGGGTTTTTAGTTTACCCGAGAAAATTTTTAACATTGAATTGAAAAGAAGAACTCTGTCACCAACGTTGAAAACGCGGTTCTTTATTTTAGAGTCATGTATCTTCTTAGTCTTTTCTTTATAGATTAAAGAATTTTCATAAGCTTGATCACGTAATTCATTTAGTTCGTTTAGTTGAACTTTACGGTGATCACCCGCTGTTTGAAGGTCGAAATTTGCATGTTTTAAGGCCCAATAGGCCTTATGTTCTAATTCGATCGGAAGATGACATGCTTTCCCGTACACTAGCTTATATGGAGTACACCCGATGGGTGTTTTGTAAGCAGTGCAGAAAGCCCATAATGCATCATCCAGCTTATCCGACCAAGAGGCACGGTTTTCACCAATCGTCCTCTCGAGAATTCTCTTAATACCCCGATTTGAGACCTCCACCTGCCCACTTGTTTGGGGGTGGTATGATGTAGAAAGATGGTGAGTTACACCATATTTCAGCATAACTCTTGCAAATTGTTCATTGCAAAAGTGAGTACCACGATCACTGATAATGGCACGAGGAGTCCCGAATCTGGCAAAGAGAGACTTTAAAATTTTACAAACTACTCGGGCATCATTGGTGGGTAAGGCTTTTGCCTCAACCCATTTTGACAAATAGTCGACAGCCACGAGTATATACTTATTCCCTCGTGAAGACGGGAATGGCCCCATAAAATCAATGCCCCACATATCAAATATTTCACAGACTTGGATGGCGTTTTGTGGCATCTCATTCTTTTTAGAAATATTCCCGTGACGCTGGCAAGCCTCACAGGTTTTGATAAGTTCATGGGCGTCTTTATATATCGTAGGCCAAAAGAAACCTAAATCAAACACCTTTTTGGCGGTGTAGTTTGGGTTATGATGTCCCCCCGTGGGTCCATCATGACAAGCTTTAAGAATTTCCATGGCTTCTTGGCCATGGACACACCGTCGGATGACTTGATCCGCATATATTTTAAACAAGTAGGGGTCGTCCCAGAAGTAATGTTTTACATCTTTAAAGAATTTTCTTTTCTGTTGGGACGACATCCCTTTCACAACGAAATTTCCCGCACGGTAATTTGCAAAGTCGGCAAACCATGGGGTGGTGGTGTTATCCCGGATAGAGATTAGATTTAGAGTCTCCAGAGGAAAAGTTTCATTTATCTCTTTTCTCTCGAGAATATCCTGATGAGGATTTTCTAACCGGGACAAGTGATCAGCAGCAAGGTTCTCTGCTCCTTTTTTATCTCTTATGAGAATATCGAATTCCTGAAGGAGCAGGACCCAACGGAGTAGTCTTGGCTTTGCATCCTGTTTAGTGAACAGGTATTTCAAGGCCGAATGGTCTGTATACACCACGCTTTTGTTTAAGATTAAGTAAGACCGAAATTTTTCGAAAGCATATACCACAGCTAATAATTCTTTTTCTGTGGTGGTATAGTGTGTTTGAGCCTCATTCATTGTCTTACTTGCGTAGTGTATTGGCTGAAAATGTTTGGTTTTGCGTTGCCCCAGAACTGCACCAATAGCATAATCGCTAGCATCGCACATAAGTTCAAAGGGTAAGTCCCAGTCGGGGGCAACAAGGATTGGTGCCTCAGTAAGCCTTTTCTTTAAAATAGAAAAAGCTTCGATGCACTCGGGGGAAAAGATAAAAGGAGCATCCTTTTCAAGAAGATGAGTCATAGGCCGGGCTATTTTTGAGAAATCCTGTATGAATCTCCGATAGAACCCAGCATGTCCGAGAAAACTCCTTATTCCTTTAACAGTGGTGGGATGAGGCAGTTTAGCAATAACATCAATTTTGGCCTTATCGACCTCAATCCCACTTTTTGAAATTTTATGGCCGAGGACAATGCCCTCTTTAACCATAAAATGGCTCTTCTCCCAGTTTAGACAAAGATTAGTGTTTTCACAACGTTGAAGCATTTTTTCTAAATGGGAGAGGCATGAGTTGAAAGAATTCCCGATGACTGAGAAGTCATCCATTAATACCTCCATGGTTTTTCCAATCATGTCATGGAAAATAGCCATCATGCACCTTTGGAAAGTGCCTGGAGCATTGCATAACCCAAAAGGCATGCGACGATAGGCAAATGTCCCGTAAGGGCATGTGAAGGTAGTTTTATCTTGATCCTGTGGATCAATGGGAATCTGGAAGTAACCCGAGAAGCCGTCAAGGAAACAATAATACTCATTTCCTGCTAGTCTTTCGAGCATTTGATCCATGAAGGGCAGAGGGAAATGGTCTTTGCGGGTGGCTTCGTTAAGTTTTCTATAATCAATACATACTCGCCACCCTGTAACCAAACGAGTTGGTATTAACTCGTTGTCCTCATTTGTAATAACTGTAATGTCGCCCTTCTTTGGAACACAATGAATTGGGCTAACCCAAGGACTATCTGATATAGGGTAAATCAATCCCGCATCAAGAAGTTTGATAACTTCTGTTTTATAACTTCGTGGATTTTTGGATTTACCCTTCTTTGATGCTGCACGGCAGGTTTAAAGTCCTCTTCCATTAGGATTTTGTGTGTACAAAAATCCGGGTTTATACCTTTTATATCTGAGAGCTTCCAAGCAATTGCTTGCTTGTGGGACTTTAAAACCTTAAGCAGCGCGGTTTTCTCCTCATCCTTTAAAACTTTTGCAATAATGACCGGTAACTTATCGTTACCTTCCAAAAATGCATATTCTAGATGAGGAGGCAGGTCCTTAAGTTCAATCTTGGGGAAGTCATCATTTTTCTCAACATATTTGACTTCCATCTTATGAAGTTGTGGAGGTAGAACAGGAATGGGAGAGGGATCTTTGTTCAATAACTCCTCAAGGAGAAGTATATCCCCCTCCGGGTCAATCTCTTGGTAATCAATTCCTTCGGGAACTGAATCACTTTTGAGAAAGGCCTCTAATTCCTCAAGGACGAAATCACTTAACCCAAACGGAGTGAGGGAAGGAGAAGAATTAGCAATTACAGGACCAGAAGAAGTAGTGGGATTGCCACTCGAAAAATTATCAGCGAATCCAAGGATTTCCTGAGCATACTCCTCGGATGCAATGTCAATGACATCAATTCGGTTGACCAATTCAGCATCATAATTCGAGGAGTATCTCGAGGTTTGATCAAGGTTGAACGTTATAGCTTCATTTCCAACTCGTAACGTGATTTCCTCATCGAAAACATCGATTAATGCACGCCCCGTTCTTAAGAATCCCCTCCCAAGAATGAGAGGAACTCTTGAATCAGCATCGAAATCAACAACAACAAAGTCCGCCGGAAAATGGAACTTTCCCACTCTCACAAATACGTCCTCGGCAATACCGAGGGGACGTGAAATTGAACGGTCTGCAAGCTCGAGAGTCATGCATGTGGGACTAAGTGCCTGAAGAGAGAGCTTTTTCCAAACTGAATGAGGCATTAAGTTGATGCTTGCACCAAGATCGGCCAAGGCAAAGCATTCAACCATACCCGGGAAAGTACATGGTATTAGAAATCTCCCGGGGTCTCCTAGCTTTTCGGGAAGCTGTTTTAACAGAACCGCAGAGCAGTTCTCATTAAGTGGAGTTCGTGCCATTTCAAACATTTTTTCTTTATTGCTCAACAGGTTTTTGATTGTCGATGCGAATTTGGGCATTAAAAGAAGAGCGTCCGCAAAACTAATATCGAAGTGTAGTTCTTGGAAAGTCTGAAAGAATTTTTCCATGTGATGATTAGCTTTTTCACGGAGCTTTTGGTCTTACAGTCGTGAGGGATATGGAATTGTTGTTTTTGGGTTGGTTTTTGGATTTTCAATAGGACCTTCGGTAGTTTCAAACCTGACTTTTTTAAAGGGAGTTGGGACCGGGATAACTGGAGGAGGGATGTCATTGGTACCTCCGTTGTTTTTAGGAAGTACCGTATCCGTTGTATCCTCAGTTTCACATTCCTCTACAGGGATTGGAGAAGAGGTAGAGGGAGCTGTAGGTCCTTGGTAAGAAACTCCACTTCTTGTGGTGATCGCCTTTACATCGCCCCTCGAATTAGCGATCGTGTTGCTAGGTAAAGTTGTACCTGAGCCCGAGGGTCGATCATTTAAAGACTTCTGTAAGTTGGACATTTGATTAACCAGCATTTTGTTCAGTTCTTCTTGGGATTTCATAAACTGTTTTAATAACTCATCATGTGATGGTCCAGTTGGAACAATGGCTTGATTTTGGTTTGGAAAATTTTGAGCCCGATTGTTCTGGAAATTCCCATGTTGCTGGTTGTTATTACCCTGGAAGTGGTTTTGTTGTTGAGAATTACCCTGTGGGTAATTGTTCTGACCTTGATTTCTGTTATAATTCCCTTGGTTCTGATTTTGAGGAACCTGGTTTTGACTAGAGTTAAAATTCCCTTGGTTGTTATAACCTTGGTTCATTCGGTTCTGGTTCTGATTCTGGTTAAAGTTCTAGTTCCTATTCTGAGGTTGATTAAACCCTGGTGGTCCAATATAGTTATTAGAACGGTAGCTCAAAAGGTTTCGGTCTCCTTGCGGTTGGTAAGAATTACCTCCCGTATTATAGGAACCTTGAGCTGCGGATATGTTTTCACGAGCAAAGCCACCGGAGGCTGGGCACTCTGTGTAAGGATGTGGACCACCGCAAGTTTCACAACTTGGGTTAACAGTTTTGACCTGATTAGGATTATTCTGATGGATACGCAAAACTGCTGTAGACAAATCATCCAGCTTTTTAGCTAGGATTGATATTTCATTGATTGCCGGAGTGTCTGACTTAAATGAGTCGTTCCTCTCAGCAGAGGAGTCCCAAAAATTATGATGGGCAGTCATGTTTTCGATTAAGTCATAACACTCTTCAGGGGTCCTTTTCATAAAGGTGCCCCCAGCAGCAGCATTGATGGTGTCACGATGACGGAGTGTCAAACCATTATAAAAGGTATCAATAATGGTGACAAGAAGCATGTTATGATTAGGACACCGATCAATAGCAAGTTTGTAGCGTTCCCATGCCTCAAATAAGGACTCTTCGGGAAGCTGTCTGAAGTTGCTGACATCATTCCTCAGCTTTGTGACCATAGATGGTGGAAAGTATTTGACCAGGAATTTAGTGATCATCTCATCAAAAGTGTGGATCGAATTCTTTGGAAGTCGATCGAAGCATGAAGTTGCATGATGAGTGAGAGAATAGGGGAACAAGTATAAACGTAGGCCGTCATCGGTGACGCCATTTTGTTTCATGCTTTGGGTGACAGTTAAAAATTTGTCGAGATGCCTGTTGGCATCGTCACTCGGCAATCCGTGGAACTGGCACGTATTCTGGATCTGTTGTATCATGTGGTGTTTTAATCCAAAATCCATGGCTCCAATAGTGAGTGGTGCAATTGGTCCACCCCTCCCTTGCATAGTAGGTTGACACAGTTCCTCCATAGTTCGGGTGTCAGGAACTGGCTTGATGCGTGGGAATCGCACCTTGCTTTACCTCTCAAGGGATCTCGAGAAGCTTACAACCCCCACCAGGCAGTGTACCTGATCGTTGTAGTATAGTATAGTGACAAGTACCGGGGGATTGATCGTTCAGCTAGGAATAGTGTTGTTAGGATTGAAATTAATCCAACTAGGTCTAAAGGTGAAGGATGATTCTTTTTATATTTTTATATTTTATGAAAAGCAAGTAAAAATCTCGGTTTTAGGGGAATGGGCGGAATTAGTTGCTAATCAACTAACCCAAAAGCTACTATTTAAACTAATTAACAAGAAAACTAAACTAAGGTTCTACAAGATAAGTGAAGCATGTCTACCCATGATATGTTACTCCTTGCTAGCTATCCAATCCTACCTATTGAATTGTAACCTTGTTTTAAATGACGGGTTGTATTCGTTAATACCATTCATGGGGTGGCATACATAACTCCCCAATTCTATGAGCTCTTATCTCCTCCTACACCATGCCCAGCACAACTATAGGGATTGTAAACAGTGGCTCATGCATTAAATACAACCAATAAAGACCTAGTACGCCTCGGTTCATGTTTCTTAAGACGTTCAAGCATGTTACCATTTGGAGATCTGCCAGTTTTCTTAAGCCTAACATATAAATCATTCAATCAAAACAAGAATCAATAGGAAACAAGGATTATAAACTAAACCAACTAGATCTATTGAAGTTGTCACGCCTTAATTGATGGAGATAGACATAACATCAACAAGAAATCAATGAGATCTAATCAATTATATACAAGTTTCACATAATCATAAGTAGACACAAGGTGAATTAGCAAATCATCATCAAAGAAGAGCAAACAACAATGATAATGGAAAACATAATTAAGATAGAATCATCAAACCAATACATGATGTTTATGGAGTGATTGAAACCCTCTAAGTTGCTGGAAAAACACCCACCTAAACCCAGGAATCGACTTTAGGGTTTAGGGCTTACAAAAAGTGAAGTTATGAAGTTATATTTATAGGCATGTTTTCTGTCGGCCCTTCGTGACGGCATCAGCCCGTACTCTTGACGCCATCAAGACCATTTTTTCACCAAATTGTAGATCTCTTCGTCCTCTTCGCGTGGGCTTTTGAATCACCTAAATCCGAGTTCGTATGCAAAAGTTATGACCAAAACAATATCAGCTACTCCGCGCGCAAGTTTTGACAAGTTTACACGTGACGGCCTTGGTGACGCCGTCATCAACCATGGTATTTTATTCTTGCTATCTGACGCCGTCAAAAATTACTCTTGACGCCTTCATGCACTGTTCCCAGCATAGAAATTTTAGACTTTGCCGTTTTCTTTACTTTTATGCTCCAAAAACGTCCGAAATGGCTTCTTTTCCAGAATTCACTCTCCAAACACCTAAAATCACAAAAGGAACGATTTAGGGCAATATTTGATCAAATAAAGTCGGATTCGGGCTTAAATGACCCCCTAAAAACGGATCATTTTTCGCCTCATCATATACCCTTACACTTGAGATTTGCTTGTCCTCAAGCAAATGAGCTTTTATTCTACTCAAAAGACAAGTTAGGGGTCATTTAACACTAATATAAAAGTAATTACAACAAATAATCGTTCCACTAAAGACCAATAGACAAGCACGGAGGTCATACACAAGCACCTCACAAACAGTGTTTAGATACTCACATCTCTCGGGTGTAATAAAGTAATATAACATTATGGAAATGGAAGATATCTCTCACTACCTGTCATAGTAAAATAGATTACCATAGGCTTGGGAAAGGATCAAACCTCCACCACATGGCGTAAGCACCTAGGATAAACTATCAAAGAGGTCTTTTAAAGGGTTATAACGTTATGGGTAGGGATATGAATTACACGGTTTTGTTGGATAAAGGAAATTTTACTGGTGGCGAGTTAACAATCTTGGTTAATTACATGTACAAGATGGCGTTGCTAAGCCAAGACTAGACTCGACTTAAGCTAATAAATGAAAAATAACAAAAACAAAAAATGAACATAGAATAAAAACGGGATGGTAGTCCGTATGTTTTTTTCTCTTTTTCCTTTTTCTATTTTTTTTCTTTTTCTTAATTTTTTATTTATTTATTTTTTTTTTGTTTGCATACACTCTTACCCTACCATCCGAAATAATACATCATAGGGGATGAGAATTCCCCTTACACTTGAATCTTTACATACTTTACATTTGACTAATCTAATGACTCGAATTAAGAAAATCAAAACACTTGGAGCATTTTTAAGATTAACGTACATATGGGGGTAATATATGATGTTCTTCCCCATTACTCCATAAAATAAGTACTTACCCATGAGTCCCAATCGTCCCAAAACAATATGTACAAGGATATGACTCGACTTAGCAACCATGTAATCAATTAGAAAGTTAACTTAGGGTTTAACAAATAACAATAATGCACTAAAGATGAGCGCATACACGGAAGGCTAAGGCGATTTGGTTGTGCATTTAAGTGGGGTGTAACAAATTCTTCCTTTAAGTAAGATGCTTAAAGTTAGAAACGAAAAGATAGGCTCGGAGGGGTGTACTAGGGGTATCGTGTACTAAAAATGAGTACAACGCAAAGGGTGTGGGAAAAATTAGTTGACTTAACTAGCCAAGTAATATGACTTAAATGGTCAAGTAATTATAATACGGGTTTAACACAAGGGTGATCCTAATGCCTCTTATCATGTAGTAAATCCTACCACACGAATGTAGTCTCACTAGCGGTCTTGGGATGCATCACTAACGCAAGTTCTAGAATCTAAATGCTACCGGTACACTCATAAGCACCAATAACGAATGCTTTTCCTATCAAATCTAAAGGCGAACCTCACATTTTTGGGTGGAAAATTTTTCTGAATATACGGTTATGTGCTAGTCATACAACTTCCTATCCATGAGACGCTTGCTATGGCTAAAGTTTCACTCCTAAATGTTGTAAAAAATTTTGAATTTGGCGCTAAAATTGCACTAACAAGTATTTCTCATAGTTTTATTACACACCTACTATCAAACAAAACAAACTCAAGCGAAAGTGCATATGTAAGGTATCATCTTTTTACTCTCCCCTTACACTTAAGATGAACATTGTCCCCAATGTTCAAGTAAAGAATGTAAAAGTGAAAAAGTAAAGAGAATGAAATCAAATACTCCCCTGATTCGCTCGGTATGGATTATAGGTGGCCAGGTTAAATCTTCCTCCAAGAAAATGAACAATCAAAGCTTCCCTTCCAGAATATAAATCATCTTCTTGTCATACATAACCTGTTAAACCTGAGAAAACAACTACAAAAACCCAAAGCATCAATCCGAACAAAGATAACTCACAACTAGATGTAATTCCAGACTTAGGAATAAAAACAAAACAATTAAAAATAAAATGCTTGTGGAATGAATGTGTTAGGAATACAAATATTCCTGTAAAAGTCTCGGTCACCTAATGATTGTAATAGCATTAAGTTAGCTCGTAGTTAGTTAGTTTATTAGTTAATTAGTATTAGATTAAGTAACACCGTGGAAGAAGGAACGGGTCTTTACCCACTGTATGCCTGATCCACAGCCCAGGAGTGGGCGTTATGTTGTAACTATTAATACCCCTCTCCACATGTGGAGAGGGTTGGACCTTTCATACATTTTCAATCTAATCTTTTCCTTTTTCTTTCAAGGTTCCACTCTTTCTCTCCTCTCCTCCCTTCTTCCATTTCTACGCCTAACTCACCACCACATGAACATGTTTCCAACTTAATTAGTATTCTACAATTGGTATCAAGAGCCAAGGTTTCATCTTAGGGCCTTGTAGAATCGAATTTGATGATGTTTTGAGTGGTTTTGTGAGTTTGGTGCAACTTTCTTGGAAAACATCTTGGTTTTATCCCTCTTGTGTGGTTATACATGTTTGTGATGTCCTTTTATGTTCATTTGTGTTTGTGGAACATTGTAGTGTAGAGTGTGTTACAATATCATCAAGATATTTGAAGTTTGGAATTGTTTTTAGGCGAATTTCTAGGTTGCGGTTAAGTCCATTGTTCCATTGCCTGGTTGCGATTAAGTCCTGAAATCTGCGTTTGGATTGCTGCGGTTACTATTTCGAGAATACAAACAAAACGCAACGAAAGTGACAGTTTTGGACTTTTGTTTCTGCGGTTAGATTCTGCGGTTAAGTCTTCCTCAGCTTGCGTATTGCAGCTAGGTTCTGCGGTTAAATATTCTGCGTTTGGTTCTAAGCACTGCGGTTATATAATCTGCGGTTAGTGTCTTGCGGTTAGTATTATTGGTCTGCGGTTCGTGTAGGTTGCGGTTAGTTCATTTTGCGACTGGATTTTGTTGCGGTTTGGTATAACTTGCGGTTAGTACTCTGCGGTTAGTACTCTGCGGTTAGTATCTTTGGCCTGCGGCTTGCTCTGGTTGCGGTTAGCTTATACTGCGGTTGGATTGTGTTCTGCAGTTTGGTCAAGTTGTGGTTAAGTTGCGGTTGGTTTTTATTGTGGTTAAGTTGTGGTTAACTTATTTGTGATGTCGACTTCTTCCGATGACATTCAAGCTGCGGGGTCTGACACCCGACCTCCGATGTTGGACAGAACTGACTATGAATCATGGGCTCAAAGGATACGGCTGTACTGTCTAGGTAAAGATAATGGGGTTAACATTCTGAAATCCATTGATGAGGGACCCTTTCAAGTGGGTACTACTAGAGACACGATTTCAGAAGCAACTGATCAATCACCGGCCGTGTTTGGTCCTAATAGACCTCGCACTTACAATGAGTTGTCTGATGAAGATAAGAAACGCTATGATGCAGACATTAGAGCATCTAATATCATCATTCAAGGCCTTCCCAAAGATGTCTACAAACTGATCAACTTCAACACTGAAGCAAAGGCGGTCTGGGATAATGTCAAAATGCTTCTTGCAGGGTCTGAGTTAACAAAAGAAGATCGTGAGTCACAGCTTTACGATGAATTTGAGCATTTCAAAATGAATCCAGGTGAAAGTATCACTGACTATTACGTCAGATTTCACAAGCTGGTCAATGACATGAGAGCTATCAAGATGACAATGCCCAACATACAGCTTAATTCAAAATTCGTGAACAACATGGCACCGGAATGGGATAGGTTTGTCACGGCTGTGAAGCTCAACAAGGGTCTCAGGCATACCAATCATGAACAGCTGTATGCTTATCTCCAGCAACATGAGAAACATGCAGCTTATGATCGGCTAATGCGAGAAAAGCTCAATCCGTTTGCAACAAATGAATCTCTTGCTTTTGTCTCCAATGTTCAACAACCTAATCAAACCTCTAAAGATCAAGTTCAACCATTGCAATCATCCTCCAGGACTACCCCAACCATTAGTCAATCATCAACTCCCTCACCATCTGCTTTGAATACTCAACTTGATTCTGGGTATTCTCACACTGACATGATGATTGATAATCTCTCCAACCAAGTGTCTTTACTGGTCCAACAGTTCAGGGCTGCACTCCCATCTACTAACAACCAGCTCAGAATCTCATCTAATCCACGTAATCAGGCAGTCATCGAAGATGGTCGGGTAGTGGTGCAGAATGTGCAGGGAAGACAGAACTTCAACCAAAGAAATGCTGGTAGAGAGAATGGGCAGTACAGAGTTGGGAATGCTCTTCAAGCACAAGCTAGGCAACCAAAATGCTACAACTGCGGAGGGTTGGGCCACATTGCTAGGAATTGCACTATCCCAAAACGTCCCCAAAACTCTGAGTACTTCAAAGACAAGATGCTGCTAATGCAGGCACAAGAAAATGGGACTGTGTTGGATGAAGAAGCTTTGCTCTTTCTGGCTAGTAATGATGGGAACACCTTTGACGCTGATGTGGATGATCAACCTGTTCAGGACATGGCTCTTAATGATCCGAATATCTTTCAAGTTGAAGAGTGTGATGCATTTGACTCAGACGTGGATGATGAACCAACTGCTCAAACAATCTTCATGGCTAATCTGTCTGCAGCAGCATCCTCCTCACCGCATCCTGATTCATCCATCACGTCTGCTATCTCTGAGGTACCAACATCTTCTTTACATGATCTGAATGATTCTGCACCTGTACAGGGGGCATGTGGCTCTGTACAACTCAAGAATATTGTCAACACAGACATCACAAATATGGGTAATACCATTAATATCCCATATGAAATGTATGTGAATGACAATGGTTCCCAAGTTGTACCGAGTGATATGCCGTCTATTGATTCTAGTAACCATGAGATGTATGAGCACTCTATATACAACCCTGATGATTCTCTGATCACTAGAATTAACGCCCTTAAGGATCAAGTAAACATTTATGAGCAGCGTGCTAAGTTTGAGTTGAATGAACGTGAGCAGAAAATGGAATGGCAACTGCGTACTTACATATCTGAAAATAATTCCAAACAAGAATCATTGAAAAGGGAACTACTTTCTTTAAAGAGCCAACTGAATCAAACCGTCAAACAAAAACTTGAGGTTCAAAAATGTTTGACTACAATCAAACAAGAATTCAAGGATAAAGAAACTAAACTTCTAAATGACTTCTCAAAATTAAAAACGTTGAAAAATAAATTGGAAGATAAGTTGTACACACAGGGCCAAACCATTCAATCTGCTCAAATGTTGGAAAGCCACAGGAAGTTAAGTGATGAATTTAGTGAACATGATACCTCCAAACCCAAAGCAAGATTCCTTAAAATAGGTCCAGGTGCACAACCTGCATTATATGATGCAAAAACTATGCTTGAACCTAACCATGCACCTCCTGATACTCGATCCTATGACCACATCAATGAGGCAGAGGATAGAACTAGGGCAAAACTTGCTGAACGGTTAAAGGATCCTAAATGCATTGCTAAGAATCTCGTGTTTCACTATGATTATGCCAATGACAATCACACTGCAATTTTTGTTCCTCAAAAGAGAATTTGTCCTGAAAAAGTGTTTTGGAATATTGACATTGAGAAATTGCAAGCTGAAAGAGTTATAGGCAACACACGCACTATGTTTAGAATTGCTCACCCAACTGCCTACCCCCTGAACACACCTAGTCATCTTGTCCCTCTCACTCTTCCCACACAATGTAATACTCTAATTGGGCTGTATGTGCTAGGTCAATTGTTCAATGACTTTGAGAAAACCTGTAAAATAAGAATTACACCTACAGGGATTACAGAAGGGGAAAGGGGTTTTGAGCAAACAAAACAGTGTTACCTAACTGAAGTTATGCCATTTTTTAAACTTCTAAAAGAACATTTTGAGGGACTTAAAAACACCATTAATGATGATGTGAGTCAAATGAAAAAGGTTTTTGATGAAGTAAAAAGTGAGGGTAACCAACTTGCTATTGATCTCAAACACAGTGAAATTGACAGGAAAAACATTCTCATCATGAATGATAATTTGATTGCTAACTGCATTACTAAAGATGTGTTTTATACTGTTACCGACTCTGCGCTTTCTGCTCGACAATTTCATGAAATGTCAGTTACTCTGAATGTCTTCCAAAATCGTGTGATTGAGCTTGAGGGGGAGAATTACAAACTTATTAAAAAAATTCAAAACGATGATCATGATAACATGGTCAGGAATTTCTCAAAACTAGAAGTTGATAATTTGAACCTTCAATTAAAATATCAACATCTAGAAGAAAGTATAAAAATATCAAATGCCAAGATATCTTCGGATGTTCCTGAATTTGATACATGTTTTGAATTAGCCAAAAAGGATGAAGTAATTCAAGCTCACTCTAACACGATTCGGAAGTTGAAGGTCCAAGTTGCACAATTAAAATCGAACAGAAGCGATGTGATCAATACCTATTACCAGAAGTCTATGGATTCTCAAAATTTTCAAAAACAGGGTATTATCAATGAATTACAACATGAAAATGAGTGGCTTCGTGCTGAAATGTCCAACGCTAAACAACGTTATAAAGAATTGTTTGAGTCAATCAAAACAACACGTGACCAAAACAATGAGAAAGTCACTTCTTTGTTAAATGAAATTGAGAATCTAAAGACCATGGTAAAGGGTAAAATGCCCGTTGTTTCACTTGATCATGCAATGTCCAAGATACCTGCCTGTAATAAATATGCATGCGATGTTGTGAATGTTTCTCTTCCCCTTAGGAATAATAAGTTAGTTCATAATAACTATCTTAGAAATCTTAAGGATTGTCTGGCCATACTTAGAGAAACCATTGAAGATGAGAAGATTGCTAAACCACTTGATGATGGTATTATTGGTGCGTGCTTTCTCACTAATAGAGCCCAGGAACTGCTAGAATATGCCATAGGATCATGCCCCAAGAATGATACCAAGTCGGATAGGACAACTGCATTGCACCCTCTCAGTGGCAACAAGCATGTCACAGTTGACTTTCCCCAATACATGCCACAATCCTCCATCTTGATCACCAGTAAACAAGTAGCAACTAATCAGACTAATGTTCCCATCATTGCTTCTACAGGAGTAAAAGGTGTATCTAATGCTAGCAAGTCACAGCCTAAGGGCAATACAAAGAATGATAGGACTTTGCCGGCTAAGAGCTCACTTATGAAGGAAGTAGAAGAATCATCTAGGAACAATAAAGTGTTGCTTAGTGAAAGGAATCGAGTTATTTCAAACATTTGTGTGAACAATGATGTAATTAATTCGAATTCTGATGCTCTTTGTAAGACATGTAACAAATGCTTATTTTATGGTAATCATGATGCATGTGCTGTGCCTTTTCTTAAATCTATTATACGATCACCAAATATGAATGATTCTAGTGTTAAACGAGCAAAACAAGTATGGAATAAAACAGGAAAAGTGTTCACTAATGTTGGTTATCAATGGAGACCTACTGGAAGGAAATTCACTCCGAGAAAAATGTGCCCAG
This sequence comes from Artemisia argyi, assembly GCA_030686995.1. Taxonomy (NCBI): domain Eukaryota; kingdom Viridiplantae; phylum Streptophyta; class Magnoliopsida; order Asterales; family Asteraceae; genus Artemisia; species Artemisia argyi. The sequence continues at coordinate 3,882,223 of CM060680.1, forward strand.
TGACTAGGACTACTAACTCTAGAGATATGCCTATTAGGAAGTGGAGACCTACTGGTAGATTATTTCCTATAGAAGCAATAGATACCACTGCTAGTTCTAGTGCATCAAAATGTGAACACTCCAGTGAGATACCGGTTACTTATGATAATCCAATATTTGTGTGTTCTAACCAAACGGACCCCAATTGTGTGTGGGGCTCCAGCTTTTTCAGTTATCCACGATTGTCTGGTTTCAAATGCAGGTCGTACAAATCGTCCTTTGGTATTTGGACTCAGGCTGCTCAAAACATATGACTGGTGATCGCTCAAGGCTCAAGAATTTCGTGGAAAAATTTATTGGTACTGTTAGGTTTGGGAATGACCACTTTGGGTCTATAATGGGTTATGGTGATTATGTCTTTGGAGACAGTGTTATATCCAGAGTCTACTACGTGGAAGGTCTTGGGCACAATCTATTTTCTGTTGGTCAATTCTGTGACTCAGATCTCGAAGTCGCCTTCAGAAAGCACACCTGTTTTGTTAGAGAATTAGATGGTGTTGATCTTCTCAAGGGGAGTCGGGGCACTAATCTTTACACAATCTCCATCGAAGATATGCTACGGTCCTCTCCAATTTGTCTGCTCTCTAAAGCATCCAAGAACAAGTCATGGTTGTGGCATCGACGCTTAAACCATTTGAACTTCGGTACCATCAATGAACTTACACGTAAGGATCTTGTTCGAGGCTTGCCCAGACTCAAATATGAAAAAGATCATCTGTGTTCCGCCTGTCAAATGGGCAAAAGCAAAAAGCATACCCATAAACCCAAAACCATCAATTCAATCATGGAAGTTCTTCATACCGTTCATATGGATCTTTGTGGACCAATGAGGGTTCAAAGTATCAATGGAAAGAAATATGTGCTGGTTATTGTTGATGATTACTCTCGATTCACATGGGTGAAGTTTCTACGATCTAAAGACGAAACTCCTGAAACCATCATCAAACTCATCAAGATGTTGCAAGTCCGTCTTAACAAAACAGTTAGAGTCGTCCGTACTGATAATGGAACAGAATTTGTGAACAGACAACTTACTCTATTTTATGAAGGTGTCGGGATTTGTCATCAAAAGAGCATACCAAGAACTCCTCAACAAAATGGAGTTGTAGAAAGACGCAATCGCACCTTAGTTGAAGCTGCAAGGACTATGCTCATCTTTTCCAAAGCTCCTCTATTTCTTTGGGCTGAGGCAATTGCCACCGCATGTTACACTCAGAACCGATCCTTGATACATCCTCTCCACTGCAAAACTCCCTATGAACTGGTTCATGGCAGAAAACCCGACCTTTCGTTTCTTCGAGTGTTTGGTGCACTGTGCTATCCTACTAATGACAGTGAAGACCTTGGGAAACTCAAGGCCAAGGCCGACATTGGTTTCTTCGTTGGCTATGCTCCAGAGCGAAAGGGGTACCGAATCTACAACAAACATACCAGAGATATAATGGAAACAATCCACGTTACTTTTGATGAGCTGACTGAGCACCCGGTTCCTGGACAATCAAGTTCTGGACCCGTATCTAACCTTTTGTCCCCTGGACCAATTAGTTCCAGGCTTGTACAGAATCCCATCCCTGCTACTCCTTCTGTACCCCCTACGAGTGATGATTGGAAGAAATTGTTTGACCCAATGTTTGATGAATACTTTGAACCTCAACAGATGGATGCTCCAGAAGCTACAATGGTTCAACCACCAGATGGGGTGGTGAATGATCAAGATGACAATAACGGTCCAACCACTTCATTGTCATGGGATTCTGAAGCCCCCGCCATCAGTCGATCGGTCAGCACGTCCATTGTCCAACCTTCACTTGCACATAGAGCGGCAAATGTAGATAATTCATCTGAAGTTAATCCTTTTGCTCCACCTGATAATGAGCCATTTGTTAACATCTTTTCCCCTGAACCATCAAATGATGTAACATCCTCTGATGAATCTAACACGGCTACCTCAGTTCCACATTCTCAACCCCATGAATACCTTCGAAAATGGACCAATGATCATCCTATTGACAACATCATTGGGAACCCTTCACGTCCAGTATCAACCCGCAAGCAACTTGCAACTGACGCATTATGGTGTTTCTTCAATTCTGTTCTCTCTAAAGCTGAACCAAAAAGCGTCAAGGATGCAATGACTAAACACTCATGGTTCACTGCAATGGTGGACGAGATTCATGAATTTGACCGACTGGACGTCTGGGAGCTAGTACCACCTCCCGAGTGTGCTATGATCATTGCTCTCAAATGGATATTCAAGGTCAAACTTGATGAGCATGGAGATGTTCTGAAAAACAAAGCGAGGCTTGTGGCAAAAGGATATCGTCAAGAAGAAGGTATTGACTTTGAAGAATCCTTCGCCCCTGTTGCTAGAATAGAAGCCATAAGAATCTTTCTCGCTAATGCTGCAAGTCAAAACATGGTGGTTTATCAAATGGATGTCAAGACCGCATTTTTAAATGGGGATCTGAAAGAGGTGGTGTATGTATCTCAACCCGAAGGGTTTGTGGATCCAGATCGCCCTAATCACGTGTATCGATTAAAGAAGGCTCTGTATGGGCTTAAACAAGCACCCAGGGCGTGGTACGACACCTTGTCTAAATTTCTTCTGGTCAACAAATTCTCCAAAGGCACTGTGGATCCTACCCTCTTTACCAGAAAAACAGGCAAACACCTTCTACATGTACAAATCTACGTCGATGACATCATCTTTGCCTCGTCTGATCCCTCAGAATGTGATCGTTTCTCTCAAGAGATGAGCTCCGAATTCCAAATGTCTATGATGGGTCAAATGTCATTCTTTCTAGGACTGCAAATTTCTGAAAACCCCAATGGCATATTCATCAATCAATCCAAATATGCCAATGAAACGTTGAAGAAATTTGGATTCGACTCCAGTGATTCAGTTGATACTCCAATGATTGAACGTTCAAAGCTTGACGAAGATGATGTGGGTGTTCCGGTCGATCAAACCATGTATCGAAGCATGATTGGCTCATTAATGTACCTTACTGCAAGCAGACCCGACATTCTGTTCGCAGTTTGCATTTGTGCCCGGTATCAATCCAAACCCACCAAGAAACATTTGGAAGCTGTCAAGAGAGTCTTTCGATACCTTAAAGGAACAATCCACTTGGGCCTTTGGTACCCCAAAGAAACTTCTATGGCTCTCACAGCATATTCGGATGCTGATCATGCTGGATGTCAAGACACTCGTCGCAGTACATCTGGGGGCGCACAGTTTTTAGGAAATAAGCTAGTCAGTTGGTCTTCAAAGAAACAAATGAGTACATCCATCTCCTCCACTGAAGCTGAATACATTGCCATGTCATCATGCTGTGCTCAGATCCTCTGGATGCGATCTCAACTTTCTGACTATGGGCTCATTTGCAATAAGGTTCCTATGTACTGTGACAACAAAAGTGCAATTGCACTATGCTGCAACAATGTCCAGCATTCAAGAACTAAACACATTGACATTCGACATCACTTCATCAGGGAACAAGTTGAGAAAGGAATTGTGGAACTGTACTTTGTGAGGACTGAGTTCCAACTAGCCGATATCTTCACCAAAGCACTTTCTAGGGAACGATTTCACTTCATCCTCCCACGCCTTGGTATGAAGAGTCTCACACCTGAGGATCTCAAATGTCTACAGGAAGATCAAGAGGAGTAAAGGGGTTGCTTCACATATCCTTGTATAGTATTATATCTTAAAAAAAAAAAAAAAAAAAAAAAAAAAAAAAAAAAAAAAAAAAAAAAAAAAACCTCAAAAATATTTTTCTCTCGACATGTCTCTTGTATAATCGATATTATGTACGATTCTAGAAATGTCATTCAATAATGACACGGAATCATACATATGCTTGAGCAAGAGTTTTTCGGTTTCAAATAAAGTTCTTTTCAAAAACATGTCGTATCTCAAAACATTCTGTTAATATGGCTTGCTATTACTTCAGATAGCAACCCGGTTTTCACATTAAGGAAAACACGTCGCCAAAAAGACGGTTGTTCCTAACAAAGGGTGCCGTTCATCCGAGCGTGAATTACTTTATATTCATGCACCCTCGATCTAATGTACGCTTCAGTGCATTATTTCTTGATAAAGAAGAGAAATCTTCTTTTTATCGCCAAATACTTTCCCTTCTATGATTTTTCCGGAAAGTGTTTGTGCAAAACTTGGTGGTACCATGAAATTTTGAATGAAAATCAAATTGAACTCAAAAGTTTGATAAAATTTTCACTCAATCAATGCGGTTACTAGTTTATGAAAATATTTATGCTTCATCATCCGTCATTGATTGAGGGGGAGAGTGATTTCTCATAATTTTATGTATATCATAATTTTATGTATCATCAAAACTCCCCACACTTTGTACATACAACCTTGCAACAAAATGATTTGTGATGTGTTATGTGTCAGAATGAGTAAATTTTCAAAGAGTTTTCACTAAAACTTCGAATCTTTTTACAAACTCTTCAAATCTGACACATAACAACCTCCCTCACAGTTTGAGGGGAGCAAGTAAAAGTTCCTTTTATCAGAAAATATTAAAATTGACCGCATTTCTCTCCCAAAACGCTTTCTAAATTATTTAAATCAATTGAGATCAAAAATCTCGAAAGATTTGAAATTTTTGATCGGGGGAGAGAATGTGATTTAACTAAGAAATCTGATAATCAAATGTGATCTTTTCGACTCAATAAATGTGCTCCCACATATGTGCTAAACTCTTTCGAATATCGACGCACATATTGAGGGGGAGCAAAAGGCGTTTGTGGAAGCAATACCTAAGACCGACCATTTACTTTAATGCATGGAGGTATAAGGGTGGTTAAGGTTAGGTATAAGTTCCCATGATCCACCAGAACCGGAAGGATCTTCCCAGGGACAATCCATAGATAGATTAGAAGTCCTTAGGAATGATTATGAAAAAAGGAGTAAAGTGAGAAAGGGAAGAGTGCGGACTGAGATAGAGCTAGGACTGGAACAAACCCAACAAGGTTCCAGTGATGAAATCTCGGTAAGCACTGAAGGGGTTGAAGAATGAAAAAGAAATATAATGAGAAAGGGTGAAAAGAAATAGCCCTCCAATTATTCAACCTTAGGGCAGAAACCGGGTTCAATACATATGCTACTGGCGGTTACTAAGGTAACGCCGGTATTGAAGACAAGACGTCATGGACCCAGTGACGCACTGCACCAAAACTTCCCAACCACTCAAGTTCTCTTAAAAGGACTTGTTTCATTCTCACGGGGAACCCTGTGCAATGTATCGACCGCTCATTGCGAGCTATGTTGATACCTAAAATAGGAGACGCCTCCCCAGTCTCCAGGAGCGGATCAAAACGCACTATTGAGTCTAGAGCCATGAGATCATCCATAAATCTCGTTAGGACACATTCCAAATATGCTTATTGTTTCACACAATGTGGAAAATAAGATACAATATTTAGAGTCCTACGCATTATCCTTGGGGTATTGCCAGAACATCCGAGTGATATGAAAATATTCACAGTGAAGATGGAAATCCTTCTAGAGCGAACATCTTTCAAGCTCTTGGTAGGTGACATGTGAGATCCATCTTGGATCAATGATCAAGTGACAACTGGAAAGCAACGATGGTGCGATTCTAATTTGAATCACACTTGTTCCAGGATATGGATTGACGGATACTTTTGCCAAAACCTCTCAATGTGCTCACCAACTTATCTTTCGAGCACATTGATTGTGTATTATCTTTCAAACAAAAGTATTTTTTTGATGGAAATGTGATTCAAAGTATAAAACTCTCGTCGTGTCTCAAAAATGTTTATCATGTGACACGCGAGTGATTTCTATAAATCAATTTCTCATCAATCCGTGAATATCTATTCGTCGATTCACTCTATCGTGCTGTCTGCTTTGAGACGTTCCGGTATGAGAACATGCTATGTATGAAGATTCCGAAGTGGATTCTTTGGAAAATTCATTACTACAAGCTGGAAATCCCTGTCAAGGAGAGTCTTCTTTAAAAGGGTCTCTACCTGATCACAGGTCGGTTTTCACAAAACCGGAGGGTAGTCTGTCCTCGCAGAACGAATGACAAAGCCATATTCGTTCTCTATCTTTATTGCTAACTGTTTTATTTCAGGGACACATATAAAGATGGCGTTGATGGCTCCAGTTTCCAGCTGAGTCGGGTCAATCCATACCTCATGCTCACACATCCTCCACACTATCAATGTAGATGAGAGACTTGCTACAACAAATGTTGAGAGACTACCAACAACGTTTCCGCAACTCTGATGAAAAAGTCTCCTGATCTACAACTCTAATGCAACGTCTCCAGACACAGAAGGGTGTGAGCATGATGGTCCTTAGTCACTACATCACATGAAGGCAATACAACTATGGATGAGCTTGGAGATTTACTTTGGCTGATGATCTCAAAGGAAGCTCGAAGATTACATATCTCAAAGGAATTCAAAATCACAAGTTCATTGCTTAAAGTACAAAGTGTGAAGTAAAGTGAAGAATCAGATCCTACGAGCTACAGAGACGAAAGAATGCTTAAAGACCACAGAGCTTAATTTCAAAAGGTGACCTCGCTTAGGGGGAGATTGTTAGGAATACAAATATTCCTGTAAAAGTCTCGGTCACCTAATGATTGTAATAGCATTAAGTTAGCTCGTAGTTAGTTAGTTTATTAGTTAATTAGTATTAGATTAAGTAACACCGTGGAAGAAGGAACGGGTCTTTACCCACTGTATGCCTGATCCACAGCCCAGGAGTGGGCATTTTATAGATAACTATATATACCCCTCTCCACATGTGGAGAGGGTTGGAGCTTCCATTCACCTTAATCTAATCTTTTCGTTTTTCTCTCTACTCTTTCTCTCTCTAGGAAATCCTCCCAACTCTCTTCCTCTCTCTACTTCTCCTACTTCTATTTGATCCATAAACACAAGAACCATACACTTAATTAGTATTCTACAGAATGTTTGCAGATTTCCTGGAGATTATAAAACTTAATAATTCACAAAAACCATAAGACTCCGTTAGAAAAACAAAACTGGTAAAATTTCCAGATTTTTACACGTGACGCCGTCAAGAGTAAACTCGTGACGCCGTCAGAAGTGACCTGCAGAAATTCTTATGTTAAGTTTCCGGAAAATTTCTGGAAAAACTTCGTCCTACTTCCTGGAAAATCCTGCAAAACATCATTACGACTCGATACAAGCATTTGACTCTAACAAGTACTAATACACATGTCCATTTAATATTGTTGTGGTTCATGCTCAATTTCGTTCTTATAAACAAATTTGGATCTCCCTTACACTTATCTTTTGCAAAATACCTTTATATGCAATTAAGACGAAGTTAAAAACAAAATAAAGCATTTTCACAATTTACTTTGAAACATGAGCCACAAACAATAAAAATAAAACATGCATACGGAAACAAATAAAAAAAAACAAACAAACAAATAAAAACACACAAAACATGGGTTGCCTCCCAAGAAGCGCTTGTTTTTGTTCGAGTCACGAGCCTGACTCTACCCTTATTTAACGGAGATAGCGGAGGTTCTCGCTACACTTAGGATCAAGTGTGGGTGAAAGTAACGATACACACCCTTAGGGTGTGAATATGCCATGTGAGGTGAAGGGGTGAGTGAATGGCTTCCTTCATCCTAAAACTACCCGGATAATATTGGTTGATGGGTGGGTCGGTTCCTCTTTTGTCTCCTAGAAATATATCTAAGGATGGAAAGGTGTGTAAAGATTGAGGTTCCGGTTCATCAACACTAGGAAATTCTCTAGAACTAGGAGTAAGGTTATCACTACAAGTGTTCAAACCTATATCCTCAAGTGGTGCCTGGTCCAAGGGTTCTACCTCCATCGGAATTCCTAAAGTTTCTTCTACTTCTTCCGGGTAAGTCACGGGCGGTGTGTGTGCCTCAAATGATGGTTGAGTATTTTGTGGGCTTATGTTGTTCACCTCATCATTCCATGTGTCAGGATCTAGCCCTAACATTCTCCCAAGTATCTCACGTGCTTCTCTAGGCATCTCAACTTCTATGTCCGAATCATAAGGATCATCTTCAATTTTCTGACTGCTATATACAAATTGCCTAAGAGATTCATCATCTGTTTCTTGAGATTCATCATCATCGATCATAAAACCTAGGTCTTTTTGATCAATGTGATCATGCTCGGCTAAATCCTCCTCAATTGGTTTATTAGGTAGTGATAATAGCAAACCTAGTGCTTCATCCAACTTATGATTCGTTGCAATGGCTCTCTCCATAATTCCTTGGCAAACTAGGTCACATTTCCTATTGGCCTCACTAAAACTAGATCTTAAACATGGAGGTTGTTCATAAGAATCTATCCTAGGTGAAGGCTCATATGATTCATACGTGTCTCTAAATGAGGTATTTTGAACTCTTTGGTGTGTTAGCCGCTCAACCCTATCTTGCAATCTTAGAAGTCTAAGTGTAAGGTCCATTTGAAGCAAGTTACAAACAAAATCACAAAGAAAAGATAGACAACGAGAAAGCTACAAAATAAAAAGAAAAAATCTCACTTGATAGGAATCTAATGAGTAGACCTAATAAAAATCAAATTCAACCTAAACAATAACTATTCCCCGGGCTGCGGCGCCAAAAACTTGATGCGTGGGAATCGCACCTTGCTTTACCTCTCGAGGGATCTCGAGAAGCTTACAACCCCCACCAGGCAGTGTACCTGATCGTTGTAGTATAGTATAGTGACAAGTACTGGGGTATTGATCGTTCAGCTAGGAATAGTGTTGTTAGGATTGAAATTAATCCAACTAGGTCTAAAGGTGAAGGATGATTCTTTTTATATTTTTATATTTTATGAAAAGCAAGTAAAAATCTCGGTTTTAGGGGAATGGGCGGAATTAGTTGCTAATCAACTAACCCAAAAGCTACTATTTAAACTAATTAACAAGAAAACTAAACTAAGGTTCTACAAGATAAGTGAAGCATGTCTACCCATGATATGTTACTCCTTGCTAGCTATCCAATCCTACCTATTGAATTGTAACCTTGTTTTAAATGACGGGTTGTATTCCTTAATACCATTCATGGGGTGGCATACATAACTCCCCAATTCTATGAGCTCTTATCTCCTCCTACACCATGCCCAGCACAACTATAGGGATTGTAAACAGTGGCTCATGCATTAAATACAACCAATAAAGACCTAGTACGCCTCGGTTCATGTTTCTTAAGACGTTCAAGCATGTTACCATTTGGAGATCTGCCAGTTTTCTTAAGCCTAACATATAAATCATTCAATCAAAACAAGAATCAATAGGAAACAAGGATTATAAACTAAACCAACTAGATCTATTGAAGTTGTCACGCCTTAATTGATGGAGATAGACACAACATCAACAAGAAATCAATGAGATCTAATCAATTATATACAAGTTTCACATAATCATAAGTAGACACAAGGTGAATTAGCAAATCATCATCAAAGAAGAGCAAACAACAATGATAATGGAAAACATAATTAAGATAGAATCATCAAACCAATACATGATGTTTATGGAGTGATTGAAACCCTCTAAGTTGCTGGAAAAACACCCACCTAAACCCAGGAATCGACTTTAGGGTTTAGGGCTTACAAAAAGTGAAGTTATGAAGTTATATTTATAAGCATGTTTTCTGTCGGCCCTTCGTGATGGCATCAGCCCGTACTCTTGACGCCGTCAAGACCATTTTTTTTCACCAAATTGTAGATCTCTTCGTCCTCTTCGCGTGGGCTTTTGAAACAACTAAATCCGAGTTCGTATGCAAAAGTTATGACCAAAACAATATCAGCTACTCCGCGCGCAAGTTTTGACAAGTTTACACGTGACGGCCTTGGTGACGCCGTCATCAACCACGGTATTTTATTCTTGCTATCTGACGCCGTCAAAAATTACTCTTGACGCCTTCATGCACTGTTCCCAGCATAGAAATTTGAGACTTTGCCGTTTTCTTCACTTTTATGCTCCAAAAACGTCCGAAATGGCTTCTTTTCCAGAATTCACTCTCCAAACACCTAAAATCACAAAAGGAACGATTTAGGGCAATATTTGATCAAATAAAGTCGGATTCAGGCTTAAATGACCTGTTGGGATCATACTTTCAGTATTTAGTCAAGTCTCGGTCATTACATTTTGTAATAGGTTGCTTAGTTTATTTTACTTACTTAGTATTTGTTACAAGGCTTAAGTGTTAAAGCCCTATGGGCCTTAAAGCCCACGTTTAAAGAAAGGAAGGAGGAAGGGAGTGTTGCCCTAGTCCTCCTCCTATAAATACCATGCTAATGTACTCATTATAATTGTTGGTTATTTGATATTCTTAAAGAAACTCTTGCACTTTTATCTTTCTAATTATCTCTTAATCAACCAAGTCTATTTCTCATCTCATTTATCTTTATATCATACTTGTGTTTACTAAATGGTGACCTAACAAGTGGTATCATTCACCTACTAGAAGTTTGAAGTGTTGTTCTTTTGATATTTTTAGTTTTAAGGTTATTTTTATGTTTAATAGCTTCTTTGATATTGGAAAACTAGTTTTTGGTAGTTATTTCTCATAAAGTTAAGGTTTTTCTAAGTATTGGTGAAGTTATTTGATCAAAAGTACCTAAGTTTATGTCAGCCAACCTGAAGGCTTCGTTGATCCTGAGCGTCCTAATCACGTCTACCGACTCAAAAAGGCTCTCTACGGACTCAAGCAGGCCCCACGGGCGTGGTATGATAAACTGTCCACTTTCTTACTGGCCAATAAGTTTTTTAAAGGATCAGTGGATCCCACACTATTTACAAAAACCTACGGGGAGGACTTACTTGTTGTTCAAATATATGTCGATGACATCATTTTTGCCTCAACAAAAAGAAGTTATTCAAATGATTTTGCAAAATTAATGAAAGACAATTTTGAAATGTCCATGATGGGTGAACTTTCGTTCTTTTTAGGACTACAAGTTCATCAATCACCCCGTGGAATTTTTGTAAATCAATCCAAATATGCTCTTGAAATTTTAAAGAAGTATGGAATGATGTCTTGTGATACCTTTAATACACCAATGAGCTATACAACAAAACTAGATGCTGATTTACATGGGACTCCAGTTGACCCTACCAAATACCGAAGTATGATTGGGTCCCTCATGTATCTCACAGCTAGTCGACCTGATATAGTTTTTGTTGTCTTCATGTGCTCCCGCTATCAGTCAAGACCAACTGAAAAACACCTCAGTGAGGTCAAAAGAATCCTTCGATACATAAAGGGAACCATTAACTTGGGGATCTGGTATCCGAAGGATTCTGGCTTTGAACTAATTGCATTTTCAGATGCTGACCATGCAGGATGCTTAGACACACGCAAAAGTACATCTGGTGGATTACAATTTCTTGGAGACAAACTAGTGTCATGGCAATCTAAGAAGCAGGACTGCACTTCACTGTCATCAACAGAATCTGAATACGTAGCCATGTCTGCTTGTTGTGCTCAAGTCATCTGGATGAGATCACAACTTAAAGACTATGGCTACCTATTCAACAAGATTCCCATCTACTGTGATTCAAAAAGTGCTATTGCTATCTCCTGCAACACTGTCCATCATTGCAAATCCAAACACATTGATCTCCGGTATCACTTCATCAAAGAGCATGTGGAAAAGGGTACAGTTGAGCTTTATTTTGTTGGAACTGACTACCAATTGGCGGACTTACTTACCAAATCCTTGGCACCATCCAGGTTTGCTAGTTTAGTTCACCAAATTGGTATGCGATGTTTGACTCCAGAGGATCTGGAAAAGTTTCTCAAACACAAATAATTGTCAAACATCAAAACTATCTCTGTAAATATTTTTTAAAATACAAAATCATAAAAAAAAAAAAAAAAAAAAAAAAAAAAAAAAAAATGCAAGTGTAAATCTCTTTCAACACTATTTTTTTTCAAAAACGTCTTCAATCATTTAAAATTAGTGTTGAGGGGGAGAAAATGTAACATTTTTTAATATTTTATCTTTTATACTTGCATTTTTTACCAAAAACATTTATAGTTTTACTATAATAAATAAATCTTTTAAGTGTTGATTCAAAAGGATTTCGGGTTACTTTCCTTGATCAAAAACCTGTTTATTTTACAATGTTCCAAGGTCGAGGGGGGTACGACAAGTTGTTCTTATCATTTCTTGGAGTTACGATACGTATATGATATGTGTCTTATATGGTTAAGTATTGTGTTTAAATGTGTATTAAGGTTAAGGGACTGAAAGTGTCAACTAGTGAAACATGCTTTCACCACAGTCAAAACACCTTTGACCTACCACATTTAATTTTTTTCACCACACATTTAATTCTTCATCTACCATCATCTACGATCCACAATCAAGTGATTAATCAGTGTTATAATCTTCAAATCTGTAAGTGATTTTATGATTCAATCATTAAAACAAACATAGGTTTTTAATATCACAGCAATCCAACGGTTAAATCAAACACAATTGTTTAATTTGTTCTTGAAGTTATGCGTAAAATTAAACCCAGAATTTTGTGTTGTTTTGATTGAAATTGGTGATGGGAATTGTTAATATGATGTTATTAAACATGTTAGTTAACTCTAATCTTATCCAGAATCATCAATTGTGCAATTTAGGTTTTAGGGTTCATGCGTATGAATTAGGCGTTTTTGATTGAGGATGTTAGGATGTTAATTTGTGATGGGGTTAGTGTTTGTGTATGTCTAGGATCATTCTTACATGGTTTTATTGGATCTTTATCATGATTTGCTCTTGAATCTTAGGTTTATGGTTCGTAGGTCAAATAGCAGATTCAATCGTAAGATTGAGTGGATGTTATTTGTTATAACTTGGTCCACTTGATCATTAGGTTATATGAATCATTAGCCCCATGATCAATCTTACCCATAAACATGTTTGATTAAGATTATGATTAAGTGCTCATGCGTGTTTACGCGTTAAGTAGTTTTAAGCATGTTTACGCGTTAAAATGCATGAAATAAGTGTGTTGGATTGATGGTTGATCAGTGGTAATGTTTGTGCACTTTCAGGAAACTCATAACTCAAATTTCTAAAGGTGAATTTCTGGAAATGACGATCTTACGCGTTAAATGTTCATCCTACGCGTAAGATTGAATCTTACGCGTAAGATTCGACACGTGGACAAATTGTGTCTTGGATAAGACACAGTTTACGCATAATATTGTTCTTACGCATAAGTTCTGATCTTACGCATAAGTCTAGAACTTACGCGTAAGTCATTACCTACGCATAAGTTACAATTTACGCCTAAGGGGAATCCTACGCGTATCTTCAATTTTACGCATAAGACCTATCTTACGCATAAAATTGATCTTACGCGTAAGTTTCTCTTTTACGCGTAAAATTCTAACTTACGCGTAGATTTTGCACTTACGCCTAATTTCTTTACTTACGCCTAAGTCAGGTTACGCGTAAAACATCCACTTACGCGTAAACTTGTCAAAAAATCCAAATTTTTCCTAAGTGTTGAAATTTTTCCATTGTGTAACTTGTTGTAAATGATAAACTTTTGTTGTAATTGAATTGTCTCATGTTTATAGCAAGTTAAAGGACTCAAGTTTATCACTAATCAAAAGTTTTAACACACACAAACCCCCACTGATCAAGATCAAAACATGCTAATCTATGTTAACACATGCTTAATGAATGCCAATACTAACATCATCTACAATTTGCCATTTTTTGTGTGTTTCTGATCTATACAGATGGCAGAACATAATGACATCCCATACGGACCAGAACCTGAACCCATTCGTGCATGGGAAGACACATTTCCCGAAGACTACTCCAGGAAGATTGGAAAGAACAACCTGAGAGTCAACTTCAACAAAATTACATGCAATGAGTCTTCATGCCTTGTTGCTGTTGATGCACTCATCTATCACCCGTGCAAGGTTCTACTCACCAAATCTGCTGCTGTGGCTTGCTTCTACATTCATCAGTTTTGGCACACAATTCATCTGGACCTCCTGGAAGAGTCATTCACTTGCATGCTTCACATGAGACAAGTCACGGTAGACCAGGATATTCTCCGTAGTGCTCTGGGACTTCCCGAACTTGAACCCAATGAAGAATATGACCAAGTTCCCAGTGAAGAAGAGTTGATTGAATGGCTAAGAGATATTGGTTATGACGAGTCTGAAGGGGTCATTGTTAGGCACTCTAAGGTGAATATCAGGTTTCTTCCACAACCTTGGAGAACTCTCTACATCATCATAGCCAAGTCACTGTCTGGCAGAGACACCGGCCATGAACATCCCAAGCTTCAACATCTCAAGCTATTCTGGGCCATTGCTAATGTCAAGAAGGTTGACTATGCCAGCATCATCTGGGAAGACATTGTGTGGCATATACAACACAAGACAAGCAACATTCCTTTCGTCCGTTTCACCAAGCTTCTGATTGCCAGCTTTATCCATGAATATGATGACATCCCTCAGAGACTGAATGATGAGTTCCAGCACACTTACAAGAATGAGGACACACTCAAGGTCATCAAAAGAATGGATACAAGTACAAGGAAACAGGGAAAGAAACTTCCTGATTGCCTCCTCACGGACAAAGTCAAGGCTTGTAACAACTACAAGTACTACCTACAAGCTATTGAAGAAGAAAAGGTTGGATTCTTGGATGAAGCTGCACTTCCTGCATACATGAAGAAAGGCAAGAAAGGCAGCAAATCAGGCAGCTCAGAGAGTTCTACCAAGACCAAACCAAAGAAGAAACCATCTTCCAAGGTCAGAATTCCCACTAAGAAGCCAACTGCTGAACCTGGGTGGTTTCCCTCACCACCTGCTTCTCCCAAGAAATCTGATTCTGAAAGGACTGAATCTGATGAAGGTCCTCAGTATAGAGAAGCATTTGCCCAGCCTGAGGATGATGTAAATGTGGAAGACATCGATTGGGATAAGAACATCGATGAATTCGCTGATAATGCCGTTTATCCCCCACACCTCAGTCAAAAACCAATCACAGAGGCTCAGAGATTACTGGAGGAAGAAAGGTTGAGAAGGGAAAAGATGAAGAAACCCGCTACAGTTGCACAAGAGTCTGAAGGTCTGTCAGTAGAAGAAGAGAATGAGAGGGCACTTAACCTTGGTCTCCTTCACAGCAGAATCGACGACTTCAATGCTAACCAACCACCACCTCCAGAGTTCACCCATACCACCACAGAGGCTGGCACTTCCAGCAGCATTCCTGAGCCTACAACAAGAGTCCATACTGAGATGGTGACTTATGACAATCCCTCAGTATCTCCCACCCAGTTCGACACGACTATGGGAGAGGATGAAGAAGGAGATCCTATGGATACAGATGCTCCTAGGCTTATGTCTGTGGAAGAAATGGAAAGCAGAGAAAGGGCTCAGGAAGAAGAGCTGAAAAGAAAACAAGAAGCTGAAGAGGCCAGACTGGAAGAGTTAGCTCAAGCCAAACTTGAAGAAACAATCCGTATGGAAGAGAGCCGAAAAGCTGAAGAGGCAGCTAAGCTAGCGGAAGAACAGTTAAAGAAAGCAGAAGAAGCTAAGCTAGCTGAGGAACTCATACTTAAAGCTGAGGCTGCCACTCTTGCAGAGGAACAAAGGAAAGCCGATGAAGCTGCCAAACTGGCTGAAGACAAGTTAAAAGAAGAAGCCAGGGTTGCTGAAGAGCAAAGGCTGCAAGCTGAAGCAGAAAAACTGGCAGCAGATAAGAGAGTAAAAGAAGCTGCACAACCCGTAACCAAGAAAGGTGATGACAAAGTCTCCACCACCATCATTGAATCCACACAGTCATCACCTCCTGCTTCTGGATCAACACAAGGCAAATCTATTAAGAAACCAAGCTCTAAAGCCTCTGCTGCTGCAAAACTACTCAAGTCTGCTTTTAAGAAAGTGCATGAGAAGAAGAGAAGTAAGCTTGAAGATCAGGTTGCAACACTTGCATCCCAGGTTGCTGAGCTTTCCAAGCTGAACGAGAACGTCAAAGAGCTACAAGATAAAGTTGACATTTTTCTTGCTAAAGACGTTACAGAGAACCTGGAAGCCGCACTAGCAGCTCAAGCACAGGAATACATGTCACAACACTTAGTGGCTGAGCTGAAAGACCTGCTGGCACCGATGAGAGACGAACTCACCAAGTTCGCTGAGCAAGCAGTGAAGAAAGTCATCCGATCTACAACCTTCACTCTTCGAGCAGACAAGTCCACTGCTCCTCTGCCAGGACTTTCTCTGGATGAACTGGAAGCTCAACTCTTAGAGAAGCTCGCCAACAAGTTCACATTAACACCAGAAGAAGCTAAAGTACTGGAAGCACTAAAAGATAAGATGACCAAAGATACATGCAGCACAGAGGCAGAAAAGTTGAAAAGACGAAGAGATAACGAAGACAGGGACCCCAATTCTCAAGCTAAGAAACAGAAACAAGCTGAAGGACCCTCATCTCGCACACCGGTCATTCCTCCTACTTCTACCACCTCCTCACACCAACCGAAAGCTTCAGGTTCTGCCCCCAAAGATCATGATCACTTTGTATATACCGGTGGTGACGACATTCCTCAACCCGATCCAGTTCCAGAACCATCAAAGAAGAAGAAGAAAGAAAGGAAAGGAAAACATCCTCAACCGAAACCGGACACCTCATCTAAGGGTCAAGAACCCGAGAAGCCCAAAACCGTCCTACAATGGCTAGACAAAGATGAGACTACCGAGTATTCATGGTTCGAGAAGATGATTAATTCCCAACCACCACTGGAAGCTAATCAGGAACCACAAGATGGTCGCACAGTGGAATATGCTCAACTACTTCAGCACAGGTTCAAGATGAAAAAGATGAACAAGAAAGAACTGCGCAGAATTAAGAATGAAGCATTCAACCTTCTTAGAGATCGGTCTGCGAACTCCATCGAGCTGGAATATCATCTGGAAAACATCGCTCGCGCCATGTCAAGCGATATTGACTGGATCAATCCAGAGGCATTTGTCGACCCAGTCACGAAGAAGTCAGCACCATACATTACAGACTGGTCAAAACCACTACCGATGATTGGGAGGGCTCAAGAACCAAAGATCCCTTACATGTTCTTCTTCAACACCGATCTGGAATTTCTGAAACTCGGCAGTGCTACTGAGAAGAAGTATGTTACCTCACTCGCCTTTCTCCCGGCTGCTCGTTATCTTAACAATGCCATCGAAGAAGAAGCTACCGCATTATTCGTCGACAAAATTGTTGAGTATGACCGCAATGCACTTTATGGTATTCACCACTGGCCTAAAACCAGGGCACAATACTATCGTAGCAGCAGACTGAACCAGACTATGGGCGAAGTGGCAAGTGATCTGAAGATTGTCTCCATTCAGTTCATCTCAACTGTCACACATTTCGGGTACCCCTTCCTCAGCAAGATAACACTGAAAAGAAGTGATGAACAGTTCTACGACATCTCCGAGTCAGACTTTCCACGCCTGCTTCTCAACGATATCGAAGACCTGTACCTTCTCAAAGTGCAAGGCAAACTGTGCGGTTTACCCAAAGACATACAACTTGCCTTCATCCAAGCACTCCTCATCTACATAAGGCAAATCGTTATCCGAGAACGTGTTGAAGATCTTCAGTTAGGAGTTGAAAGTTACCAGAAGAAGCTCAATCTAACCAAGCCTAACATGTTCGACATTCCCGATCTTCAGCATCTGCCTCAGTACACCATGACCAAACATCCGTTCGGATTCACCTACCGCAGCATTAATGGTCGAAACTGCTTCATGGCTTACACCGAAGTACATAAGTTCTGTGATGAAACACTTAAGTTCGTCAGGGACGGCATCAAAAGCAGGGTAGATGATATTGCTTTGGGTAAATCGAAATGGTGGAATTCGACAGAGGTTAGGGAAGCACGCAGATTCATATCAAAGATCGAGAACCGATTAAGACGCCGGGATCGGTTTCGAAGGTTGGAGAGCTATGTGGGCGGCAGACAGAAATTCCCGGTATTGACATTTCAGAGGCCTGAATGGTAGATTTTGTAAGGATTTCATTTGATTTGTCATACTTATACTTCATAATGGCTTGTGCACGCATTACATTGCACAACCCGAACTTGTAAAGAAAGGACCTTGAGGTACGCGTCAGTGCCTCAATCCTAAATATAAGGAGCGAAGGCTTCTTACTTTTGAGTAGAATTAATCAAACATTTCTGATTTTTCCTAATTTTGCTCAAAAGGACAAGTATTTCACCTCAATAAGACCTAATCACTTGTTGAGGGGGAGCACTTGTCAAAACTTAACACTTTGCTCAATATCAAAAGTTCGTGGTAAATCCCCCCGTTAAACTCAAAAGGCATATTTTAATCTCAAAGTTTGTCAAAAACACCATTTGGTATGCTATTTTTGAGGGGGAGAAGATGAAAAAGTGATTAAAACATACAAAGTTAAAGCTTTAAAGGTGTATCATAAGCGAGCTAGACTCAGCACTGACCCAGGAATTGACGAGATAATACAAGTTAGTTATATCGAAAGGACAATTCCTCGACGGGTAATAACATCAAGTTAGTTACTAGAGCTAGTTGTCACCTAAAAGCTGACAATGCATCTCTTTAACTAACCACGTAAGCGTGTCTCGAAAAGGATTTGTCTTAGTAGAAAAGTACCATCTCGAGAAACCTTCTGTGGACTTGACCAGGCCGGGTAATAACTTCAAGCTAGTCTAACTAGTGATGTAAGCGTGTCTCGAATCGGTCTTGTTCTCAGAAGGTGGATCAATTCAAAAGTGTTTGCTCCTCCCGCATGTGCAAATTTATTAAATACTTATGAGCACATGTGCAGGGGGAGCCCTTCAAAAAGTGTACACAAAACTCTCAAAGTGTTAACCAAAATATTTGATTATCACAAACACTTTGAGAGATTTTCAAATCAAAGGTTTCTTGGCTACTGTCGGAGTTATAAGGTGATTAAGATAGGAATATCCGTCCTAGGATCCGCCAGAGCCGGAGGGATCTACCCAAGGACATCTCCCATAGTTAGAATTAGAAGTCCTTAGGTATGATACGAAAAAAAGGAGAAATAAATGAAAGGGAAAGAAGGAGTTGAAGAATTAAAAAGAAAAGCAAAAGTAAAGGGTGAAAAGAAATAGCCCTCCATATGTTCAACCTTAGGGCAGACACCGGGTTCAATACGTATGCTACTGGTTGTTGCTAAGGCAACACCGGTATTGAAGATTAAGTCATCATGGACCCAGTGACGCAATGCACTAAACCATCTTAACCACTCAAGTTCTCTTAAAAGAGCTTGTTTCATTCTCACGGGGAACCCGCATAATCTATCGACCTATCTCTTAGAGACGGTTGATATTGAAGCAGGAGTCACATCCCCAGTCTCCGTATAGGAAACCTAGGAGTGCACTTATAGAGTCTAGAGCCTTGAGATACATCAAAGATCTCTTAGGAACACTTAGTATTTCTACAACTGGTGTTCTACATCAATGGGCATCAGTTGTAAACTATTGAGTCCTTCGCAGATCTTAGCAATCTGCCAAGAACGTTTATGAGAGGATTACTTAGGTATTTCTCAATGATTGAACGGAAATCCTGCCAGGGTCAACATCTAACAGCCCTGACAGCAGGTCACTTCGGTAACCCCACAAGGGTTACGCTTAGTGTTTGCGGTGGTTCCATCTCGATCTACAGTCGTGGAGTGATCCCCAGCGACTCACCCAGTCATTGAGCTACTTAGTAGGTCTAGTAAGCTCCTTTGGGAGTATCTGATATGGGAACGGCCAGGATAAGGATTAGAAGGAGTCTTCACACTATGCTGTTGATGATCTCTAATTCCTTATCCGTAAGTACCGGTTGTATTATTGCTAACTGTTTACTCGCAGGTACATCACCTCCATGATGGCAGATTCCAACATGCTCATACATACATCTTAAAGTCAAAGAAAGCTCCCCCAAAGATCATTGCAACACAAAGTTAAGAGAAAGATTCTACAGCATTAAGCAGAATCTACAAAGTTTAAAGACAAAGATCCCAATGCATGAAAAGGAACTTCTTGTACGATAAAGTCTAAAGTCTTAAGATGTATGAGTATGTTGGAATGGCGGACAACCACCACAGACGCAGGAGTGACGAACGGCAGACAACTTCATAACCTAATCACTGCATCATCACCAAAGAACAATGACAAAGAGCAAAGCACTTTCACTATTATTTCACTCATTTTTGAAGACGTCTAGAGTTTCACATGTCACAAGTCAAAGACAAAGATGAAGACGTCAAGCAACCGTGATGACCGACCCTTAGGGGGAGATTGTTGGGATCATACTTTCAGTATTTAGTCAAGTCTTGGTCATTACATTTTGTAATAGGTTGCTTAATTTATTTTACTTACTTAGTATTTGTTACAAGGCTTAAGTGTTAAAGCCCTATGGGCCTTAAAGCCCATGTTTAAAGAAAGGAAGGAGGAAGGGAGTGTTGCCCTAGTCCTCCTCCTATAAATACCATGCTAATGTACTCATTATAATTGTTGGTTATTTGATATTCTTAAAGAAACTCTTGCACTTTTATCTTTCTAATTATCTCTTAATCAACCAAGTCTATTTCTCATCTCATTTCTCTTTATATCATACTTGTGTTTACTAAACGGTGACCTAACAAGTGTTGGGATCATACTTTCAGTATTTAGTCAAGTCTCGGTCATTACATTTTGTAATAGGTTGCTTAGTTTATTTTACTTACTTAGTATTTGTTACAAGGCTTAAGTGTTAAAGCCCTATGGGCCTTAAAGCCCACGTTTAAAGAAAGGAAGGAGGAAGGGAGTGTTGCCCTTGTCCTCCTCCTATAAATACCATGCTAATGTACTCATTATAATTGTTGGTTATTTGATATTCTTAAAGAAACTCTTGCACTTTTATCTTTCTAATTATCTCTTAATCAACCAAGTCTATTTCTCATCTCATTTCTCTTTATATCATACTTGTGTTTACTAAATGGTGACCTAACAAGTGGTATCATTCGCCTACTAGAACTTTGAAGTGTTGTTCTTTTGGTAACGTGGGGATTTGAGGCTTATTCTTCATCTTTTTGCATTTTTCTTTGTTTCTTTCACTCAAATCTTGAAGCTTGGATAAGTTTCAAGGTTGATATAGTGATTTGAAGCTTAGTTGTTGCATAAAGTTGTGATTTTTAAGGTTATTTTTAGGTTTAATAGCTTCTTTGATATTGGAAAACTAGTTTTTGGTAGTTATTTCTCATAAAGTTAAGGTTTTTCTAAGTATTGGTGAAGTTATTTGATCAAAAGTACCTTAGTTCAATAAAATGTACCCTGCTTTTGATGCCGTCCCTGACGAACTTAAGTGTTTCATCACAGAACTTATGTACTTCGGTGTAAGCCATGAAGCAGTTTCGACCATTAATGCTGCGGTAGGTGAATCCGAACGGATGTTTGATCATGGTGTACTGAGGCAGATGCTGAAGATCGGGAATGTCGAACATGTTAGCCTTGGCCCTGATTGGCATAAATATGTGACATTTGTTCGTCAGACGAAGAATCTTCATGATGCACCATATGGTTTGTTGTATGATTTTCTAAAACACCATGAACCTGAAGTGGAAAAAGATAGAGCTCTACGAGGAGGATACACACCAACATCAACTCCAAATTCTTTGGCTCTCGTAGCTCAATCTCACTATGCTCCACCACCAATGTCCAACCATGCATATGTTCAAGAGCAGAACTACTTCAGCTATCCACAATCTTCCAACTCGAACCAAATGGTCCCTTATGATTCATCTCCACACGATTCTTCTACTCAACTTGTTCCGTCAAACAACAATGATGCTGTGTACTACTCCAACTCCAATGATGATGACGATGATGATTTTAATACATTGAATCAGGGACTTGCTCTTATTGCTCGTGCTTTCAGCAAATTCTCCAACAAAACAAACAACCGTCAACGTTCATCTTCGAACACCAGGAATCAAGCAGTTGTTCATGATGGAAGAGTGGAAATTCAGAATCGTAGCTATGGTCGATCTGGTTCAGGAAGCTCTTCAGGAAACTATGGGAATGGTCAGAGGTTTGGTAACAATGGAGGGTTCAGGAACAACTCAGGATCTTCTCAGCAAAGGTCTGAACCAGTTGCTACTAGAAACTCCAACTCAGGGAACGCAGTGTGGTGCTATAACTGCAATGAACAGGATCATATTGCAACTGCATGTACTAAACCGCGTACTCGGGGTAGTAAGTTTCACAAGCAGGCATTACTCATGGCTCTCCAAGATGAAAAGGATGGACATTTCCCTGAACAAGACAACAACTTCATGGCAAATGTACACAATGATGATGACATGGAAGATCTAGAAGCTAATGCAGCTGTGATGCTTATGGCCAACATGCAGGAACTTAAGCTCAATGATTCAGGTCCAGTGTATGACACTGACGGCTTGTCTCAGGTACATGACCTTAATGCATGCTTTATAAATGATATTATTTCACCCTCTGCTTCTGAATCAGATATGGTGCAAGTTGTTCCATCTACATCATCTTCATCCTCTCAAACAGATGAACAAATAAGCACTGTTGTCATATTTGATGATGACACAGTTGTCTCATTTGATGATCCTATTGAGAACGATAAATATGATCAGCTAGAACAACATGAACCATCATTTGCTCCAGACCCTGACCTCATAATGTTATCTAAACAACTGAATGCTCAACAATTGCTAATTGCAAAGTGCAACGAGAAAAACAAAGTTTTAAAAGAAACTAATGCAGCACTTGCAAGAGACATCGAGTGTTATAAAATTCAGCTTTCTAATCAAGAAGAAAAGATTAAAAACACTAAAAGTTTTGAAAAAGCTTTTCAAGAGTCTTACAACAAAGAACAAGATCTTCAACGTAAAATACAAGATTTAAATGAGTCACATGGAAAGTTGATTTCGAAACTTGAAAGTGAGAAGCGTGAATTGAAAACAAAAGTTGAATGTCTTCAAAATGAACTTTCAAAAACAGCAACTGAATTGTCAAGTTGTAGAAAGGATTTTCATGAACATAAAATACGGAAAAGGAAGTACATTGATAACTTACTAGGTGATATTGTGGATCTTGAGAAACAACTCAAAGAATTTCGTCACATTGTTTACAAACACGGGAACTCAGTCACAACAATTCAGAAATTCACTTTAAAACCGAAACCCAATACAGGATATGCACTTGGTGATTACAATTCAATGTTTCTACACACGGCATTCAAAGAAATTCCTAAAATTTACAGTATGGATTATTTCTTTGATAATACGATTGTGCGTGCCGTTGTTTTTGATACTGAGGAGGAAGAAGAACTTGAAGAAGAGAGTCGGTCTAAAATGAGTCAAGTTCAATATTGGACACCATATGACTATTCAAAAGCTCCTCCACTTTCAAAATCTTTTGTCACTCAAAAGGAATTACCTGAGAAATCATGGTTTATTGAAGAGTCATATGTTTCATCTCACAATGCGGCTCCTGTCTCATCTGTAGCACAAATAAATGGTCCTTTACCATCATCCGGTGAACTTACACGTTTACCAAGATGTCGTGTCTTAAATTATTTCAAAACCTTTATGGAAGACATCGATATTTTGGAGGAAACAATTGAACGCAATTCTGAAATAAAAATTGAAACTTTTCAATCCGCTTACGAGCGAGAAAAGAGAGATATTTTTCAAAAACAAATGAAACCAATTGTTCAACACCTCCGTTTATGTGCTACACGTTGGGATCAGGAACTTCAAAAGGAGGTCAAAAATATGATAAACGTTTTTGATACTGCTGAATATGCGATTTTGGTCCAAAAGCTACAAACTAAAGTTTTCAAAAACGATGCTGATCGACTCTTGGAACAAGTTCTCTGTGCTGATATTTTGTCTGTTATCATGAATGATCTCTATAAATCTGGTACTTCTATGCTTGTGGATGATCTCTGTGTTGATAATAATTTGTTGAACGTGGAATTAGAAACACTTAGAAATGAGAATGTTTTTCTGATGAAAAAGAATGATGATGTGACAAAACAGTTTTCAAAAGAAATTTGTCTACTCAATCAACGGCTTGAATGGTGTCAAGCTCAGAGTCTTAAAATGGAATTGAAACTTCAAAGTCAAAACATTTCTAACTCTTGTCAGCTTTGCAAAACCAATGAGTCTTTCAAAAGTTTGTGTCTCAAATACGAGAATGAAATTGCGGATTTAAAAATTGAAAACGCCGAATGGCAACAAAACCGTGATGACATCAAATACTGCAATGGTTTACTTGAGTCTGAAATACAGGATAAGAATCACATCATCATTGATTTAAAAGAGAAAGTTAAGCTCCTTCAAAAAGGAAAAATGGTAGACACCACAGTGATTGCACCAGGATTGTATAAAGTAGACAAAACAACTAAAGGAAATGTTGTTCAAACCACTAATGTTGCTACCTCCACTTCTACAGGACTAGTCTCCACTAATAGCGTTAGCAGACCCAAGCGTAAAAGTAAAAGGAAGCATAGGCTCTGGCAACGTAAGAGAGAATCACTAGAAGCCCAAGAAGTAGAAGACCAACTTAGGAATTTGAATAAAACTCATGTTGCATCTGATTTAGATTCTAGTCTGGCAAATTGTAATCCAAATCTAAATGTAACGAATGATGAACCTTTGAATGTTTTGAATATTAATGCATCTTGTGTGTTTTATCGTAAAAGTGTATCATGTGGTGATCATACTAAATGTATTGCTAACTCTCTACTCAATCGTCATAAGAAACGTAGGACAAGCATTCCTCTTAGGCCCACTACTGCCTCTAAGTCTATCTTAGGAAAGCCGCCTTCTATGGTTTCTAAGGACGAGAATGTCACCATAAGTACAGAGAACAAGCCTAGGAATCAGCCAAACACTAGTGACTTCACAATTAAGAAAGCCCGTACTAGTTGGAATTGGCAGCATTGGTTACAGCACAAACCTGATTTTAAATGGATTCCTAAATTATTGAATACTTGTGCTTCTAACCAATTGGAACCCGCAGTTTCTTTGGGTTCCACCCTTACTTCTGCTCCATCTGTGTCCTCTTCTTGTGATGCAGGTGGTACAGATCGTTCTCTGGATTGTTGATAGCGGATGCACCCGACATATGACAGGCAATCTTAAACTGTTGAAAAACTTTGTCTCAAAGTTCATTGGCACTGTCAGATTCGGGAATGACCATTACGCTTTGATAATGGGTTATGGTGACTTTATCAGTGGAAACATCGAAATCAGCCGTGTTTACTATGTGGAAGGACTTGGACACAACCTTTTCTCAGTTGGCCAATTCTGTGATGGGGATCTAGAAGTAGCATTTCGAGAGAAAACTTGCTTTGTTCGTGACTTACAAGGAAACGACCTCATGACTGGCTCCCGTGGCTCCAATCTTTACACAATTTCAATGTCAGATATGATTGCAACATCCCCGATATGTCTTCTCTCCAAAGCAGAATCAACTAAATCTTGGTTATGGCACAAATGTCTTTCACACTTGAATTTCAAAACTATGACTGACCTTGCTCGTTACAAACTTGTTGAGGGATTTCCAAGATTCCGCTTTACCAAAGATCACTTATGTCCAGCCTGTGAACAAGGGAAAAGTACTCGTGCTCATTTTCCCAATAAACCTGAGCACAGTACGAATCATGTACTGCAACTGCTACATATGGATTTGTGTGGACCAATGCGTGTTCAAAGTATCAACGGTAAACGCTACATACTAGTAATTGTGGATGACTTCTCCAGATGGACTTGGGTTTATTTCTTACCAAGTAAAGATCAGGCTCCTTCGATGATCATCACCTTTCTCACTAAAATTCAAGTTCAGCTTCACAACACAGTACGAATCGTCAGAACTGACAATGGAACTGAATTTAAGAACCAGACACTTCGGTCTTATTATGAGAAAGTTGGTATTGAACATCAAACATCTATTCCTAGAAGCCCAGAACAGAATGGAGTTGTTGAAAGACGCAACAGGACGTTAGTGGAAGCTGCTAGAACTATGTTGATTAATGCTCAATTACCAGATTACTTGTGGGCAGAGGCTGTGTCAACTGCATGCTATACTCAAAACCGTTGTATGATCACAAAACGTCACCGCAAAACACCATATCAAATTGTTCACAAAAGGAAACCGAACATCGATTACTTTCATGTTTTTGGAGCACTCTGTTATCCGAAAAATGATCGTGATGATTTAGGTAAACTTAAAGCAAAGGCTGACATTGGAGTGTTCGTTGGATATTGTGAAAATTCTAAAGGTTTCCGGATCTGGAATCGTCGTACTCGAGAAATTCAAGAAACCATTCACGCTAATTTTGATGAACTCACCCATATGGCTTCTGAGCAACACAGCTTAGGACCCGAATTTAACCGTCTCAACTCACAGGCATCTTCAGCTGAACCTTTGCCACTTAACCGCAAAGAGTTAGAAACCTTGTTTGCTCCACTATTTGATGACACAATTGAATACCGTCCTACTGGAGTCTCACCAAATTCCGCTGCTCAACCTGATCATATTCAAGTACCAGACTCACCTCAACAAACTTCTACAAGTGTTGAGAAAGACGGTCCTCCAGTTGTATCACCATCTACAGCAGAACAAACTGGTTCTACTTCCCGTCTTTCAGCTGAAGATCCACCACAACTATCAGTTCCACAATCCGCAGAGCCTGATCCTGATGCGTTCTTTAATCCGTTTGCACCAGCTACTACAGTTCCTGATATAGCTGAGTCGTCAACACGCAACTTGGATCCTGCCAACATGCGAGATACATATCAACTACACCCGTCTACACATAAATGGACTCGTGACCATCCACTGGTTCACATTATTGGTCATCCAGATGCACCTGTTATGACAAGACAACGACTTCACACCGATGGAGAAACTTGCATCTACGCACTCACAGTTTGTCATGAAGAACCCAAGAACATTAAAGATGCAATGACTTATGACAACTGGATTGAATCTATGCAAGAGGAATTTCAGCAATTCATAAGATTAGAAGTCTGGGAATTAGTTGAAAGACCTGACGGAGTCTTTGTCATCGGGTTAAAATGGATCTGGAAGAATAAGCTTGATGCAGAAGGGACAGTCATTCGCAACAAATCACGTCTGGTAGCTAAAGGATACTCTCAACTTGAAGGTTTAGACTTTGCTGAATCCTTTGCTCCAGTGGCACGACATGAAGCTGTTCGGATCTTTTTGTCTTATGCTGCACATAGGAATATGGTGGTTTTCCAAATGGATGTGAAAACAGCATTTCTGAATGGAGATCTCCGTGAAGAAGTTTATGTCAGCCAACCTGAAGGCTTCGTTGATCCTGAGCGTCCTAATCACGTCTACCGACTCAAAAAGGCTCTCTACGGACTCAAGCAGGCCCCACGGGCGTGGTATGATAAACTGTCCACTTTCTTACTGGCCAATAAGTTTTTTAAAGGATCAGTGGATCCCACACTATTTACAAAAACCTACGGGGAGGACTTACTTGTTGTTCAAATATATGTCGATGACATCATTTTTGCCTCAACAAAAAGAAGTTATTCAAATGATTTTGCAAAATTAATGAAAGACAATTTTGAAATGTCCATGATGGGTGAACTTTCGTTCTTTTTAGGACTACAAGTTCATCAATCACCCCGTGGAATTTTTGTAAATCAATCCAAATATGCTCTTGAAATTTTAAAGAAGTATGGAATGATGTCTTGTGATACCTTTAATACACCAATGAGCTATACAACAAAACTAGATGCTGATTTACATGGGACTCCAGTTGACCCTACTAAATACCGAAGTATGATTGGGTCCCTCATGTATCTCACAGCTAGTCGACCTGATATAGTTTTTGCTGTCTTCATGTGCTCCCGCTATCAGTCAAGACCAACTGAAAAACACCTCAGTGAGGTCAAAAGAATCCTTCGATACATAAAGGGAACCATTAACTTGGGGATCTGGTATCC
Source organism: Artemisia argyi (assembly GCA_030686995.1). Lineage (NCBI taxonomy): Eukaryota > Viridiplantae > Streptophyta > Magnoliopsida > Asterales > Asteraceae > Artemisia > Artemisia argyi. The sequence goes on from CM060680.1 coordinate 3,910,312, forward strand.
GAAGGATTCTGGCTTTGAACTAATTGCATTTTCAGATGCTGACCATGCAGGATGCTTAGACACACGCAAAAGTACATCTGGTGGATTACAATTTCTTGGAGACAAACTAGTGTCATGGCAATCTAAGAAGCAGGACTGCACTTCACTGTCATCAACAGAATCTGAATACGTAGCCATGTCTGCTTGTTGTGCTCAAGTCATCTGGATGAGATCACAACTTAAAGACTATGGCTACCTATTCAACAAGATTCCCATCTACTGTGATTCAAAAAGTGCTATTGCTATCTCCTGCAACACTGTCCATCATTGCAAATCCAAACACATTGATCTCCGGTATCACTTCATCAAAGAGCATGTGGAAAAGGGTACAGTTGAGCTTTATTTTGTTGGAACTGACTACCAATTGGCGGACTTACTTACCAAATCCTTGGCACCATCCAGGTTTGCTAGTTTAGTTCACCAAATTGGTATGCGATGTTTGACTCCAGAGGATCTGGAAAAGTTTCTCAAACACTAATAATTGTTAAACATCAAAACTATCTCTGTAAATATTTTTTTTTTTTTTTTAAAAAAAAAAAAAAAAAATGCAAGTGTAAATCTCTTTCAACACTATTTTTTTTCAAAAACGTCTTCAATCATTTAAAATTAGTGTTGAGGGGGAGAAAATGTAACATTTTTTAATATTTTATCTTTTATACTTGCATTTTTTACCAAAAACATTTATAGTTTTCCTATAATAAATAAATCTTTTAAGTGTTGATTCAAAAGGATTTCGGGTTACTTTCCTTGATCAAAAACCTGTTTATTTTACAATGTTCCAAGGTCGAGGGGGGTACGACAAGTTGTTCTTATCATTTCTTGGAGTTACGATACGTATATGATATGTGTCTTATATGGTTAAGTATTGTGTTTAAATGTGTATTAAGGTTAAGGGACTGAAAGTGTCAACTAGTGAAACATGCTTTCACCACAGTCAAAACACCTTTGACCTACCACATTTAATTTTTTTCACCACACATTTAATTCTTCATCTACCATCATCTACGATCCACAATCAAGTGATTAATCAGTGTTATAATCTTCAAATCTGTAAGTGATTTTATGATTCAATCATTAAAACAAACATAGGTTTTTAATATCACAGCAATCCAACGGTTAAATCAAACACAATTGTTTAATTTGTTCTTGAAGTTATGCGTAAAATTAAACCCAGAATTCTGTGTTGTTTTGATTGAAATTGGTGATGGGAATTGTTAATATGATGTTATTAAACATGTTAGTTAACTCTAATCTTATCCAGAATCATCAATTGTGCAATTTAGGTTTTAGGGTTCATGCGTATGAATTAGGCGTTTTTGATTGAGGATGTTAGGATGTTAATTTGTGATGGGGTTAGTGTTTGTGTATGTCTAGGATCATTCTTACATGGTTTTATTGGATCTTTATCATGATTTGCTCTTGAATCTTAGGTTTATGGTTCGTAGGTCAAATAGCAGATTCAATCGTAAGATTGAGTGGATGTTATTTGTTATAACTTGGTCCACTTGATCATTAGGTTATATGAATCATTAGCCCCATGATCAATCTTACCCAGAAACATGTTTGATTAAGGTTATGATTAAGTGCTCATGCGTGTTTACGCGTTAAGTAGTTTTAAGCATGTTTACGCGTTAAAATGCATGAAATAAGTGTGTTGGATTGATGGTTGATCAGTGGTAATGTTTGTGCACTTTCAGGAAACTCATAACTCAAATTTCTAGAGGTGAATTTCTGGAAATGACGATCTTACGCGTTAAATGTTCATCCTACGCGTAAGATTCGACACGTGGACAAATTGTGTCTTGGATAAGACACAGTTTACGCATAATATTGTTCTTACGCATAAGTTCTGATCTTACGCATAAGTCTAGAACTTACGCGTAAGTCATTACCTACGCATAAGTTACAATTTACGCCTAAGGGGAATCCTACGCGTATCTTCAATTTTACGCATAAGACCTATCTTACGCATAAAATTGATCTTACGCGTAAGTTTCTCTTTTACGCGTAAAATTCTAACTTACGCGTAGATTTTGCACTTACGCCTTATTTCTTTACTTACGCCTAAGTCAGGTTACGCGTAAAACATCCACTTACGCGTAAACTTGTCAAAAAATCCAAATTTTTCCTAAGTGTTGAAATTTTTCCATTGTGTAACTTGTTGTAAATGATAAACTTTTGTTGTAATTGAATTGTCTCATGTTTATAGCAAGTTAAAGGACTCAAGTTTATCACTAATCAAAAGTTTTAACACACACAAACCCCCACTGATCAAGATCAAAACATGCTAATCTATGTTAACACATGCTTAATGAATGCCAATACTAACATCATCTACAATTTGCCATTTTTTGTGTGTTTCTGATCTATACAGATGGCAGAACATAATGACATCCCATACGGACCAGAACCTGAACCCATTCGTGCATGGGAAGACACATTTCCCAAAGACTACTCCAGGAAGATTGGAAAGAACAACCTGAGAGTCAACTTCAACAAAATTACATGCAATGAGTCTTCATGCCTTGTTGCTGTTGATGCACTCATCTATCACCCGTGCAAGGTTCTACTCACCAAATCTGCTGCTGTGGCTTGCTTCTACATTCATCAGTTTTGGCACACAATTCATCTGGACCTCCTGGAAGAGTCATTCACTTGCATGCTTCACATGAGACAAGTCACGGTAGACCAGGATATTCTGAGTAGTGCTCTGGGACTTCCCGAACTTGAACCCAATGAAGAATATGACCAAGTTCCCAGTGAAGAAGAGTTGATTGAATGGCTAAGAGATATTGGTTATGACGAGTCTGAAGGGGTCATTGTTAGGCACTCTAAGGTGAATATCAGGTTTCTTCCACAACCTTGGAGAACTCTCTACATCATCATAGCCAAGTCACTGTCTGGCAGAGACACCGGCCATAAACATCCCAAGCTTCAACATCTCAAGCTATTCTGGGCCATTGCTAATGTCAAGAAGGTTGACTATGCCAGCATCATCTGGGAAGACATTGTGTGGCATATACAACACAAGACAAGCAACATTCCTTTCGTCCGTTTCACCAAGCTTCTGATTGCCAGCTTTATCCATGAATATGATGACATCCCTCAGAGACTGAATGATGAGTTCCAGCACACTTACAAGAATGAGGACACACTCAAGGTCATCAAAAGAATGGATACAAGTACAAGGAAACAGGGAAAGAAACTTCCTGATTGCCTCCTCACGGACAAAGTCAAGGATTGTAACAACTACAAGTACTACCTACAAGCTATTGAAGAAGAAAAGGTTGGATTCTTGGATGAAGCTGCACTTCCTGCATACATGAAGAAAGGCAAGAAAGGCAGCAAATCAGGCAGCTCAGAGAGTTCTACCAAGACCAAACCAAAGAAGAAACCATCTTCCAAGGTCAGAATTCCCACTAAGAAGCCAACTGCTGAACCTGGGTGGTTTCCCTCACCACCTGCTTCTCCCAAGAAATCTGATTCTGAAAGGACTGAATCTGATGAAGGTCCTCAGTATAGAGAAGCATTTGCCCAGCCTGAGGATGATGTAAATGTGGAAGACATCGATTGGGATAAGAACATCGATGAATTCGCTGATAATGCCGTTTATCCCCCACACCTCAGTCAAAAACCAATCACAGAGGCTCAGAGATTACTGGAGGAAGAAAGGTTGAGAAGGGAAAAGATGAAGAAACCCGCTACAGTTGCACAAGAGTCTGAAGGTCTGTCAGTAGAAGAAGAGAATGAGAGGGCACTTAACCTTGGTCTCCTTCACAGCAGAATCGACGACTTCAATGCTAACCAACCACCACCTCCAGAGTTCACCCATACCACCACAGAGGCTGGCACTTCCAGCAGCATTCCTGAGCCTACAACAAGAGTCCATACTGAGATGGTGACTTATGACAATCCCTCAGTATCTCCCACCCAGTTCGACACGACTATGGGAGAGGATGAAGAAGGAGATCCTATGGATACAGATGCTCCTAGGCTTATGTCTGTGGAAGAAATGGAAAGCAGAGAAAGGGCTCAGGAAGAAGAGCTGAAAAGAAAACAAGTAGCTGAAGAGGCCAGACTGGAAGAGTTAGCTCAAGCCAAACTTGAAGAAACAATCCGTATGGAAGAGAGCCGAAAAGCTGAAGAGGCAGCTAAGCTAGCGGAAGAACAGTTAAAGAAAGCAGAAGAAGCTAAGCTAGCTGAGGAACTCAGACTTAAAGCTGAGGCTGCCACTCTTGCAGAGGAACAAAGGAAAGCCGATGAAGCTGCCAAACTGGCTGAAGACAAGTTAAAAGAAGAAGCCAGGGTTGCTGAAGAGCAAAGGCTGCAAGCTGAAGCAGAAAAACTGGCAGCAGATAAGAGAGTAAAAGAAGCTGCACAACCCGTAACCAAGAAAGGTGATGACAAAGTCTCCACCACCATCATTGAATCCACACAGTCATCACCTCCTGCTTCTGGATCAACACAAGGCAAATCTATTAAGAAACCAAGCTCTAAAGCCTCTGCTGCTGCAAAACTACTCAAGTCTGCTTTTAAGAAAGTGCATGAGAAGAAGAGAAGTAAGCTTGAAGATCAGGTTGCAACACTTGCATCCCAGGTTGCTGAGCTTTCCAAGCTGAACGAGAACGTCAAAGAGCTACAAGATAACGTTGACATTTTTCTTGCTAAAGACGTTACAGAGAACCTGGAAGCCGCACTAGCAGCTCAAGCACAGGAATACATGTCACAACACTTAGTGGCTGAGCTGAAAGACCTGCTGGCACCGATGAGAGACGAACTCGCCAAGTTCGCTGAGCAAGCAGTCAAGAAAGTCATCCGATCTACAACCTTCACTCTTCGAGCAGACAAGTCCACTGCTCCTCTGCCAGGACTTTCTCTGGATGAACTGGAAGCTCAACTCTTAGAGAAGCTCGCCAACAAGTTCACATTAACACCAGAAGAAGCTAAAGTACTGGAAGCACTAAAAGATAAGATGACCAAAGATACATGCAGCACAAAGGCAGAAAAGTTGAAAAGACGAAGAGATGACGAAGACAGGGACCCCAATTCTCAAGCTAAGAAACAGAAACAAGCTGAAGGACCCTCATCTCGCACACCGGTCATTCCTCCTACTTCTACCACCTCCTCACACCAACCGAAAGCTTCAGGTTCTGCCCCCAAAGATCATGATCACTTTGTATATACCGGTGGTGACGACATTCCTCAACCCGATCCAGTTCCAGAACCATCAAAGAAGAAGAAGAAAGAAAGGAAAGGAAAACATCCTCAACCGAAACCGGACACCTCATCTAAGGGTCAAGAACCCGAGAAGCCCAAAACCGTCCTACAATGGCTAGACAAAGATGAGACTACCGAGTATTCATGGTTCGAGAAGATGATTAATTCCCAACCACCACTGGAAGCTAATCAGGAACCACAAGATGGTCGCACAGTGGAATATGCTCAACTACTTCAGCACAGGTTCAAGATGAAAAAGATGAACAAGAAAGAACTGCGCAGAATTAAGAATGAAGCATTCAACCTTCTTAGAGATCGGTCTGCGAACTCCATCGAGCTGGAATATCATCTGGAAAACATCGCTCGCGCCATGTCAAGCGATATTGACTGGATCAATCCAGAGGCATTTGTCGACCCAGTCACGAAGAAGTCAGCACCATACATTACAGACTGGTCAAAACCACTACCGATGATTGGGAGGGCTCAAGAACCAAAGATCCCTTACATGTTCTTCTTCAACACCGATCTGGAATTTCTGAAACTCGGCAGTGCTACTGAGAAGAAGTATGTTACCTCACTCGCCTTTCTCCCGGCTGCTCGTTATCTTAACAATGCCATCGAAGAAGAAGCTACCGCATTATTCGTCGACAAAATTGTTGAGTATGACCGCAATGCACTTTATGGTATTCACCACTGGCCTAAAACCAGGGCACAATACTATCGTAGCAGCAGACTGAACCAGACTATGGGCGAAGTGGCAAGTGATCTGAAGATTGTCTCCATTCAGTTCATCTCAACTGTCACACATTTCGGGTACCCCTTCCTCAGCAAGATAACACTGAAAAGAAGTGATGAACAGTTCTACGACATCTCCGAGTCAGACTTTCCACGCCTGCTTCTCAACGATATCGAAGACCTGTACCTTCTCAAAGTGCAAGGCAAACTGTGCGGTTTACCCAAAGACATACAACTTGCCTTCATCCAAGCACTCCTCATCTACATAAGGCAAATCGTTATCCGAGAACGTGTTGAAGATCTTCAGTTAGGAGTTGAAAGTTACCAGAAGAAGCTCAATCTAACCAAGCCTAACATGTTCGACATTCCCGATCTTCAGCATCTGCCTCAGTACACCATGATCAAACATCCGTTCGGATTCACCTACCGCAGCATTAATGGTCGAAACTGCTTCATGGCTTACACCGAAGTACATAAGTTCTGTGATGAAACACTTAAGTTCGTCAGGGACGGCATCAAAAGCAGGGTAGATGATATTGCTTTGGGTAAATCGAAACGGTGGAATTCGACAGAGGTTAGGGAAGCACGCAGATTCATATCAAAGATCGAGAACCGATTAAGACGCCGGGATCAGTTTCGAAGGTTGGAGAGCTATGTGGGCGGCAGACAGAAATTCCCGGTATTGACATTTCAGAGGCCTGAATGGTAGATTTTGTAAGGATTTCATTTGATTTGTCATACTTATACTTCATAATGGCTTGTGCACGCATTACATTGCACAACCCGAACTTGTAAAGAAAGGACCCTGAGGTACGCGTCAGTGCCTCAATCCTAAATATAAGGAGCGAAGGCTTCTTACTTTTGAGTAGAATTAATCAAACATTTCTGATTTTTCCTAATTTTGCTCAAAAGGACAAGTATTTCACCTCAATAAGACCTAATCACTTGTTGAGGGGGAGCACTTGTCAAAACTTAACACTTTGCTCAATATCAAAAGTTCGTGGTAAATCCCCCCGTTAAACTCAAAAGGCATATTTTAATCTCAAAGTTTGTCAAAAACACCATTTGGTATGCTATTTTTGAGGGGGAGAAGATGAAAAAGTGATTAAAACATACAAAGTTAAAGCTTTAAAGGTGTATCATAAGCGAGCTAGACTCAGCACTGACCCAGGAATTGACGAGATAATACAAGTTAGTTATATCGAAAGGACAATTCCTCGACGGGTAATAACATCAAGTTAGTTACTAGAGCTAGTTGTCACCTAAAAGCTGACAATGCATCTCTTTAACTAACCACGTAAGCGTGTCTCGAAAAGGATTTGTCTTAGTAGAAAAGTACCATCTCGAGAAACCTTCTGTGGACTTGACCAGGCCGGGTAATAACTTCAAGCTAGTCTAACTAGTGATGTAAGCGTGTCTCGAATCGGTCCTGTTCTCAGAAGGTGGATCAATTCAAAAGTGTTTGCTCCTCCCGCATGTGCAAATTTATTAAATACTTATGAGCACATGTGCAGGGGGAGCCCTTCAAAAAGTGTACACAAAACTCTCAAAGTGTTAACCAAAATATTTGATTATCACAAACACTTTGAGAGATTTTCAAATCAAAGGTTTCTTGGCTACTGTCGGAGTTATAAGGTGATTAAGATAGGAATATCCGTCCTAGGATCCGCCAGAGCTGGAGGGATCTACCCAAGGACATCTCCCATAGTTAGAATTAGAAGTCCTTAGGTATGATACGAAAAAAAGGAGAAATAAATGAAAGGGAAAGAAGGAGTTGAAGAATTAAAAAGAAAAGCAAAAGTAAAGGGTGAAAAGAAATAGCCCTCCATATGTTCAACCTTAGGGCAGACACCGGGTTCAATACGTATGCTACTGGTTGTTGCTAAGGCAACACCGGTATTGAAGATTAAGTCGTCATGGACCCAGTGACGCAATGCACTAAACCATCTTAACCACTCAAGTTCTCTTAAAAGAGCTTGTTTCATTCTCACGGGGAACCCGCATAATCTATCGACCTATCTCTTAGAGACGGTTGATATTGAAGCAGGAGTCACATCCCCAGTCTCCGTATAGGAAACCTAGGAGTGCACTTATAGAGTCTAGAGCCTTGAGATACATCAAAGATCTCTTAGGAACACTTAGTATTTCTACAACTGGTGTTCTACATCAATGGGCATCAGTTGTAAACTATTGAGTCCTTCGCAGATCTTAGCAATCTGCCAAGAACGTTTATGAGAGGATTACTTAGGTATTTCTCAATGATTGAACGGAAATCCTGCCAGGGTCAACATCTAACAGCCCTGACAGCAGGTCACTTCGGTAACCCCACAAGGGTTACGCTTAGTGTTTGCGGTGGTTCCATCTCGATCTACAGTCGTGGAGTGATCCCCAGCGACTCACCCAGTCATTGAGCTACTTAGTAGGTCTAGTAAGCTCCTTCGGGAGTATCTGATATGGGAACGGCCAGGATAAGGATTAGAAGGAGTCTTCACACTATGCTGTTGATGATCTCTAATTCCTTATCCGTAAGTACCGGTTGTATTATTGCTAACTGTTTACTCGCAGGTACATCACCTCCATGATGGCAGATTCCAACATGCTCATACATACATCTTAAAGTCAAAGAAAGCTCCCCCAAAGATCATTGCAACACAAAGTTAAGAGAAAGATTCTACAGCATTAAGCAGAATCTACAAAGTTTAAAGACAAAGATCCCAATGCATGAAAAGGAACTTCTTGTACGATAAAGTCTAAAGTCTTAAGATGTATGAGTATGTTGGAATGGCGGACAACCACCACAGACGCAGGAGTGACGAACGGCAGACAACTTCATAACCTAATCACTGCATCATCACCAAAGAACAATGACAAAGAGCAAAGCACTTTCACTATTATTTCACTCATTTTTGAAGACGTCTAGAGTTTCACATGTCACAAGTCAAAGACAAAGATGAAGACGTCAAGCAACCGTGATGACCGACCCTTAGGGGGAGATTGTTGGGATCATACTTTCAGTATTTAGTCAAGTCTCGGTCATTACATTTTGTAATAGGTTGCTTAGTTTATTTTACTTACTTAGTATTTGTTACAAGGCTTAAGTGTTAAAGCCCTATGGGCCTTAAAGCCCACGTTTAAAGAAAGGAAGGAGGAAGGGAGTGTTGCCCTAGTCCTCCTCCTATAAATACCATGCTAATGTACTCATTATAATTGTTGGTTATTTGATATTCTTAAAGAAACTCTTGCACTTTTATCTTTCTAATTATCTCTTAATCAACCAAGTCTATTTCTCATCTCATTTCTCTTTATATCATACTTGTGTTTACTAAATGGTGACCTAACATGACCCCCTAAAAACGGATCATTTTTCGCCTCATCATGGCTCATCCTTGGGAAGGAATGGGGGCTCGTCGTTCATTTTTAGTGTGTGTTCTTCTTCAACAATACGTAACTCGGGGACATTTTTCTTCTTTTTATTCTTTGTTTGTGAACGAGTGCGCATGCACAAAAATTAGTTTTCAACACAAGATTGAGGCAAAACTACAGTGAACTTAAACCCAATAATCACAAATGAACAGCTCCTTTAAAAAAGGTACACTATTCACAAGGATACAATGGTAAGTTTTTAATCTTAGGTTTGGGAACTTATTATGTTCACACCCCCAGTTGGTAGGTGTTTTGCCTTGGTTTGCGGTGGTAAACTTTTTATGTAATTATATTCACAGTAAAATGTTTTTGGCTTTTCGTGTATGGGTGAAAAAAACTTGGACAATATTTTTGAATTTGATTCGTTAACCGAAATCGTTCCTTTAAGATTACTCGCAGGCTGGCGGGAGGAAATAAATGGATCCCTCTTAAGTTCGCAATTTAATGTCAGAACTTACCTTAAACCAACTGTATAGGTTGTAATCGTAAAGATACAAAGTAATTTAACTTCACAGTTTGTTTTGTTGTTTATGATTTGTTTGGTGTTGTTAACACTTCAGGAGAAATGTTAATGAACGTTTTCAGATATGATTTTGATTTTCTTAAAAATTTACAAAGTGGTGATATTTGTACAGGAGGGTTTTTGAAAACCACTAAACTTTTACCGTTTTGAAATACGCAACAACCTCCCCGGCAGCGGCGCCAAATTTTGACTCCTCCCAAACCAACCAGTCAGCCGTGTGCAGCTGTTAGGCCCACATGGGAGAAAGTGCAAGTTAATATTGACCGTGGAAGTACAGGGAAATCCCCGGGTCGTTAAGTCCCAACGAGATTGAAATTGTATTTGTAAACGATTAGGAAAGTGAGTGGTACTGAGGCCAGTAACAAAGATGATTTGAGGGTTGATTATACTACTGATTGCTTGATATTTGGAAAATATGAAATTATAACAGAAATACAGATATAAGCACAAAATCAGATAATCAGATAACAGACAAAGAAAAGTGGTATTTAACAAGTTACAAACTACAGGGGGTAAAAGTGAAACTTTTGAAAACTTAATATTAAAGAAAATAGAAAATGAAATTGAAATTATGAAAATGATTATTATAATATTTAATTATTATTTAATTAATAAAACTAATTAAAATCTAATTTAAAACTTAATTTAAATTAACTAAAAATGACAACTATTACAAATAAACCTAAAAATTTATAACAATAATTTCTAAACCTAAATAAGAACTTGAAGAAAGTATAAAAAATGAAAATTAATATTTTTGTCTTTTTATGAGTATTTTATTAATTATTAACTATTTAACTTAATTAATCTAATTAAACTATTTTAAATTACTATTATTACTAAATTACCTTAGAAAATTATGATAAAATTTATAAAACTATTTAATTACTACAGGAATACTACAAAATTATAAAAAGTTGCTAAAAATTATATTTAAGCTAACGGACTAATTAATTACTTATTAATTAATTTTAAACTAATTTAATTAAATTAAATGAGAAAATTATAAAATGGACAGTGGAATTTATGAAAATATTTTTTAAAAGTCTTAACTACTTTATAAAACTTAGGAAAAATATAAAATTCTACTTTTGTTAATTAAAATTAAATAAATCTATTTAATTGTTAATATTACCTATTTAATTATTTAAACTAGTTTTAAATCTAATAATTAGTAAACTGCTTGAGAAAATTCTAAGAAAATTATTTTAACTACTTTAAGGTACTAAGTAATTTATAAAATTATAAAGTTGGACAAGTGCTTATTAATAAGCTGAAATGAAAATTAATTAGATAATTTCTATTAAATAGAAGCTATCACTATTTTTATATTTGCTTTTTCTGGTTTTTCTTTTATAAAACTATTTAAATACTTAAATAATGAAACTTTTACAAAAACAACTACTTTGGAAATCAAGAATAAGCACTGAGAGTGCTTATTTCCTTATACAGTTGACTAAGGTTGACCAAATTAAGAAATAAGCTAAGCTGAGGTTATGTGGGGTCCACTATGGTGAAATCTGGTTTACCTAAGTTACTTGAACTATTTTAAACTAAACTTGGTGAGATAAGCTCCTAGAATAAGCTGAGAAGCTCAAATAAGCACTTGCTTATTTGAGTTCTGACTCAGAAATGGGACAGAGTTTGGGGACAAGTTTAGGTGGGGTCCACTGATCTATAGGTCAAACTAAGGGTCAAGTTTTGAACCTGGGTAGGAGGGGGGTTGTAAGATGCTAATTAGAAGGTGTGGGGCCCACTGAGTTGGCCACAAATCACCACCAAAGTGGTGGTGATGGCTGTGTATCTGATGTGCAGGGCAGTTACCTTGCCCTGCAGGTATTTTTGGTTGAGCTTATTTTGCTTAATTAAAATCTTAAAAATGAACTAGATGTGGGAACTAAAGTTAAACTGGTAGGTTACACTCACAACAAATTTCAAGTTCCAAATCACAACACAAAATTCATGAAAATTACTACCATTTTGATGAAAAGCTGAGGTGTGGACTTTGACTATTATTGAAATTAACTACTAGTTTGACTTTTATGAGATTCTACCTAGATTTAAACACTGATTAGGTTATAATAAGCTAGAATAAAACTAAAATAAGCTAGAACAACTACTTATGAATTGATTTGAAGCTTGTGCTACTCTAATTCCAACACAGTTAATCACTGTGAGTGATTCAAAGTGATATTTGACTTTATTGATTAACTAGGTCTGAGTTATTGCTTGTTCTGAGTTGACATGAACCTATGTGACTAGTTAAACAATAAACAACACAAAATCAACAACACAACTCCTTGGAGCACACTGATCCAAACACACCTTATACCTTAACTGTTTTGTGATTTCTTAAGTAAATGGCTTACAATGTTGTTGAAACAGATCCACAATAGCTTATTATGTTATGTTAAGTATATTTAAGCACTTAGAAACAAGAAATAACTAGAGATACATACTAATACTAATTATACCATGTTGACTGTTTGATTTTTTTTATTTTTTAGAAACTATTAATGACAACAACAAGATACTAATCTAAGATTATTTTATCACTATATAAGACTAAATAAGCATAATTTAACTGAGAAATCAAGCAATAAGCAAATCAATAGTACAAAGGTATAAATGAGATTTTTGATAACTTACAAGAATGCTTTCCTGATCAAACCATGAACCAAGGACACAGAAACTTTGCCTAATATCCACCAATGGATTCTAACCCAAGACCATCCACAATATGCCCTGCTCCAATTGCTTATCACCAAGGACCAACCAGTTTGACTTTCGTTGACTTTTTTGGTATTTTTGAGTTTTTATTACTAAACTGATTTCAATGGTATCTAATAGCTTTAATGAGCTTCTTAGTAGCTTATGTGAGCTTATTGATCTCTATATCATAATAATAACAAGTACACGACCTATTGAGAATTTTGATATGAAATTTAAAATGGCATTCACTAAGATAATAATACAAACTTGATTTTCATTAACTTAAAAGATCACTAGTACACTGAGAATACTTGAAATGAAACTTGAAAGCTTTAAATTACACTTAAACTTTTAAAACAACTAATACGACATACACTTTTTAAAAATTAAACTAGATATCATACTCCTCTGCTTCTCTTTCCTTTTATAAGCTTCAATTAGGTTTAGAAACATCTTCTGAGCTTTTCCCACTTCATCTGAGCCATCCATTTCTCTGAATTGATCAAGATCGTTTAAACCAACTTTTGGCGCCAAAGTCCTCCACGTTAACTTGGGGGCAAAGGTTTGCAATTAAAGATTGTTGGAGGTTTGTGGAGGTGTCAGGAGGCAAAGGGTGATGTTTTATGCAAGTTGGGGCTATTTTGAAGAAAACAGAGGACAAAAAGGTAGTTTGGAGGGAAAATTAGTGTAGATAGCATTAAATGAGGTATGGGATGTCTGTGAGGTGGAAAGGTGAGGTTAGGGGAGTAGGGAGTGAGGTGGAGAGGTAAGGTGGTGGTGGAATACCACTCTGGTTTCAGGTAATCAGGGGTGAGGGTGGAGGGTGAACAGTGGTGGCTGTTTGGCGGTTTTGAGTGGGTCAAACTGGGTCAACGCCCGTTCTAAATAATCAAAGGGTGGACTGGGCTGAGTATTGGGCCTGGGTAAAGGGTAAGGTTTGGATTGGATTGGAATTTTGGGTTTGGTTTTAGTAACTAAAAGGGTCCGGTTTGTTGTGGTATTAAATCAAGGACCAAAAATGTTATTTGGGTAAAATAGAGGGACTGAATATGTGATTTTCCCAAAGTAGTTTCAATTGCTATTTTTTCCAAATATGATAAACCAAGGACCAATTTTATTTATTTTTCCATTTAAAAACATCCAGGGACCTTTTCTGTAATTTTTCAAACTCCAGGGACCATTATTGTAAATTTGGATTTTTAAGGGACTGTGTTTGTAATTTCTCAAAAGTTTATCAAAATTGTTCCATTTTGTCATTCATGCATAGTACAAGGGTATTATTTGTAAATTTTTCAGTTTTGAATACCCAGGGACCATTTTTGCCAATTTTGTAACTTGAGGGGTAAAAGTTGCCAGTTTATGTAAACTTTCATCCAGGGATCATTTGTGAATATTTTTGGTTTCCCAAGGACTTAAGTTGACTTTTCATTCATTTTAAACCTTCAGGGACTAGTTTTGACAATATTTGAAACTTGAGGGACTGAAACTGCCAATTATGCAAACTTTGTACGTTTTTCATTTGTTTTTGCATATTTTGTATTTGAAACATATAAAACACACTTCTAAGATATTTTAAGTAATATGATGCATTTTTGAGTGTTTTTGTATGTTTTGGCAGTTCAGATTGGTACAAAATGATGAGTATTTAGACACTCATCAAGGTTCAAAACAAGTTGGATTCAAGCAACTTGGTCATAAACAAGTTGGGTTCAAACAACTTGGTAATAAACAAGTTGGGTTCAAACAACTTGGTTATAAACAAGTTGGGTTCAAACAACTTGGTCAAAAGCAAGTTGGGCTCAAACAACTTGGTCCTAGTGTTAAAACAGGAGTCCATGGAGTACAGGTTGCTAAACGTGTTTGGTTGGAGGTGGAACTGCAGGGAGCTCAAGGGAATCATGAAGATGGGGTTGTTCAGGTTAGTAACAATGATGCTGCAGTGGCTCAAAGAAAGTTGGAGGACAAGCAACTTGAAGAAAAGACCAACACGGGCTGCTTGGTAAATGAGCAGGAAAAGGTACACCTTGGTATAAAGGTGGGGGCGGACATTACGAAAACCGGAGTACCTGGTCAAGAGGGTGCAGAGGGTAATGCTGCTCAAAAGAAGAAAGTGAAGGAGTCTAAGAAAGCTAAACTTTGGAATTTACTAAAGTACAAGGCCTGGTTCTCAAGGCGGTCCCCGGTTCGAGGTTCCAGCATTAGATGAAGATGCTGAGTATCGTTAATGCCTATGTATTACTCCTAAGGTGGAAATTGTTCTGTGTTAGTAGCAAAACTTAGGAGGGTTAAATATGACTTAGACAATAATAAGGGGATTAATTGTATTTAGTTTAAATAAAGTTTAGGATTGTACTTAGATTAGGAAACTAGTTACTTGGCTTGCAAGCTAAGGTTTCTAACCCCTCATCTCTATAAATAAAGATGAGGGGGGATGCTAGTTATTCATTCTTCTTCCTCAAATTGTAAGCTTTATTAGGTTATTTAATAAATGGGCGTTTGAGGGTAACGTGTGCATATATTTTTGTCTGTCCTTTGTAGTCTCGTGTTTGCTACGGGTGCTTCATATAACTCGCGATCTAGCGTTCCGCGATCGAATTTCGGGTTTGTTGTCGAGGTTTTATCCAACATAAAAGCTTGTAATTTGTAGTCAAGTCTTTTATACAAGTTGAAAAGCTTTTCCCATTAGAGTATATTTTGATAGATAGCTTTTAAGCAAAATATTATTAATGAAAGATGATCTATTAAATGTAAAATGTCTTTCAAAAACCAACCAGCGCATATGCTCTTATTGTGCCTGAAGTAAGAATAAAGCATGCTTTTGGGTAAATAATTAGGGTTTATTTATATTATTTTGGTAAATCTACTTTGGTATATGCAGAAGTACAAGTCAGTAAGTCACTAATGATATAGTTATTCTACAGCTCATTTGTAAGATGAGTCAAATTTTGCTTAGTATACTTTGCATGTTAATGTGGATTTGTAGTCATTAATGTGGCTTTTTAAGTTTACAATTTTGTGTTCTAAATTGTTGAATACCTTGTTTGAAATTGTCAGCGATGTGTTACGCAATCGACTATATGTGCACTTTTTAGGAACAATGATCATTGCTGAGCTTTGTTTTACAGAAAATATCACAGTTTTTTGTAGGTGCTAACATTGGTTAATTTGGTTAAAAGTAGAGTACATATAAGTCGTCCATTGAAGAGTCTTGTTAACAAAAATAGTTGAATAATTTTGTGTTTTTACATACATCATCCTTTTTTAAATGTTATATGTGAGTAGTTTATATAACGTTAAGGTTTGGTTTGATACAGGTTCAAAGCTACCTTTGTAAGCTTTTCAAAGATTTAAAAGCATTGAATCGGTGACAAAAAGGAGCCTCCTTTTGCTTTCTTGGATTCCCTCTTTCTTGGAGAGGTAATAAGCGAATTTCTGTAGCTAATGTTTTAAATTGCTGGAATTTTGATTATCAATTTAAGCTAATATTGTTAAAATTTTCATACAGTGTGAGGATCGTGTCGAGAGAAGGCTTTTTTGTTATGATGTTACTGCCTGTGAAACTAAGGTAGAACATCAATTTCTTGGTATTATGTTGATTGGAAAGTCTATATGTGTTAAATGTTAGCGGTTACTT
Organism: Artemisia argyi; assembly: GCA_030686995.1. Taxonomy (NCBI): domain Eukaryota; kingdom Viridiplantae; phylum Streptophyta; class Magnoliopsida; order Asterales; family Asteraceae; genus Artemisia; species Artemisia argyi. Next base: position 3,926,595 of record CM060680.1, read on the forward strand.
ACATAAGTATATATGTGATTAAACATGTGATTCCGGGGATTATGGGTTTGTTGCTCAACTAAATGAGGGTTGTCACCTCAAGAAGCGCCCCACTGAATTTTGTGTCGATAAAGTTCTTCACCTCAAGATTCGACTATCTCTCTGTTTGAGGTAAGTGAAAAGTAATTTTTCGTTTTGATAGAAAAGTACATACATTAATGTAATGTTACCTTACATAAATACTTATATTGTTAGGGGTGGCAACGTAAGTCGGCAAGGGTCGGTAAACCTCGGCATGGCTCGGCATCAACAATGCCATCTTCTCGGCATCATAGATTCGGCAAGGATTTCGGTAAACATTACCGAATCGGTGAAATGAAAACATTTAATGATTTTGACCGTTTGGGCATTTATTCTTATTAGGCATGGTTAGGCATTACATTGCCACTAAAAATTAGTTCTTAGGCATGAAATGTGTTGGACTCATTTAATTGGCTAAGTACAATATACTTTGAGGCATGGTTAGGCATGGTTGCCACCCCCTTAATAGACGAAATCATATAAAGTTATAAGGGGGGTGGCATCGTACTCGGCATGAAGGTCGGCAAGCTCGGCGTGATTCGGCAAGGCCATTGCCAGCCATTCGGCATGGTGGATTCGGCAAGGTTTGCGGTGAAGTTTACCGATTCGGTAATGTGTATAGCATTCAATGATTTTGACCGTTTGGGCATTTATTTTTATTAGGCATGGTTAGGCATACATTGCCACTAAAAATTAGTACTTAGGCATCATTAGGCATGAAATGTGTTGGACTTATTTTATTGGCTAATTACAATATACTTTGAGGCATGGTTGCCACCCCTAAGACATTTATATTCAAATATTAATAACGGCAAATTTGAGACACATGTACTATTTATTTCATTTATCTCGCAACTAGATTAACCCTCTCTAAAATGAGAGGGTGTACTTGTTTATATGTATTTTTTTGACTTTTTCCTTATTTTGTTGTTTAGTGGGGTTTTTTTTTAAATTAAATGTATTGTATATGTATAATGTTTTGTATATTTGTGTTTAATAATGTTTTGTATATGTATAATATTTTGTATAATTATTTTGTTTGTATAATAGCTAGTTAAATATTACCACATTAAATAACTGCAACAACAACTGTTATTATTAAATTAAACGACAAGGTTAACATATTATTTAAAAATAACATCTACGACATATGAATAATATTTATTTCATTTAAAAGATAATGGAGCATTACACCCGACTATAAACGACTATAACAATAAATGTTATTATTCAATTAAACAACAACGTTAACACATTATTTACGAAATAATTTTTTTACAACTTTTACAAAAATATTACAACTTTTTTTTAACTTTTACAAAATAATATTTTTAACAAAATAATATTTTTAACAAAATAATATTTTTTTAACTTTTACAAAAAAAATAATTTTTTTTTTAACTTTTACAAAAAAAATTACAACTTTTATTATTTTTTTAATTTACAAAAAAAATTACAAAATTATAATAACAATTTACAACTTTTATTTTTTTACAAAAAAATTACAATTTTTATTATTTTTAACAAAATACTTTTTTAAAAACTTTTACAATTTTTATTATTTTTTAAACAAAATACTTTTTTAACATTATTTTTATCAAAATGCTTTTTTTAAAAAACTTTTACAACTTTTAATTAAAAAAAATTGCAAAATATTTGGCCGTATATGTTGACCAAAAAGAAAGAAAACAAAAAAAAGTACGAGGGACAAAAAAACTGTGTGGCAGCCTATGGATGAGGATTAGGGATAGAGAGGGTTTCCCTAACACAACACTTTTGGAGGATATTCGAACCCTAAATGTTTTAGTTTATTGCATATTCTCTTATTGCCAAAGATCTTTTGATATACAAAAGGGCAAATTCATATATATATATATATATATATATATATATATATATATATATATATATATATATATATATATATATATATATATGGAAGGGATCCGGTACATTTTTAGATTTTAGTGCGGATGTACGGACGAATCTCAGCCCTCCATCTAGTCAATCATCTGAAAAAAGCGGAGTGACATTATCGTAAATATCCCGACTTTTTTAAAAATCTTAATATCACAGTAGATTTTTTTATTGAAAAAAATTCAAAAAAAATCTGAAAAAATTAAAAAAAAAATAAAGAGAACAACAAATAATTATAAATCGCTGAAAAAAATAAATCATTTTCATTGTTAAAGGTATTGTGATATTAGCGTATGATTTTGACTTTTTTTACAAAAGTCAAGATCAGATCTTGACTTTTGTAAAAAAGTCAAAATCAAATTCTGATAACACATAAACTTTTTTTTTTAATAAAAAATTTAATATCACAATAACTTTTTTAATATCATAAAAACTTTTTCTTAATAAAAATTGTTAATATCGCCGTAACTATCATGCTTTCTTAATATCAAAGTTAATTTTTTTTAATATCACTTTAACTTTTTCTTAATATCGTAATAAAAAAAACATTGATATTAAGTTTTTTACTAATATCAAAGTAACTTTTTCAATATCACGGTTCATTTTTACATGTAAAAAAGCTTAATATCACGTTGGTTTTATAATATCACAGTAACTATCATGGGTTTTTAATATCACGGTTCATTTTTATATGTAAAAATGATTAATATCACGGTAGCACTCATAATATTGTTAATATCACATTAGCACTCATAATCAAAGAGGAAAAAAGTGCTCAGAAAAATTTGAAAAAATAAAAAAAAATAAAAGAACACAACTAGAGTAAGGATCGCTAAGAAGGGAAAAAATCAAAAAAATCGTTTTCATGATCAATTGGTACCGTGATATTAGCGTTACATCTTGACTTTTTTACAAAAAGTCAAGATCAGATCTGGAATGGGCGGTCCAGATCCATCCGCACATCGGCACTAAAAATTGAAATCCGCACCTGATCCTCGGTCTATATATATATATATATATATATATATATATATATATATATATATATATATATATATATATATATATATATATATACGTGCCACCGTTTCATCTTCTATGTAGCGAACAATTTATTTTAAGGGTAATTTTCTTTCAAATTCATCCTATTTAGGGTATTTTGTGACATTTTTGCCCTTCGGGGAAAAAAATTCTATTAGCTAAGAGGGGCAAAAATGTCAAGAAATTTCGCAAACTATATGTTTGTTTCTTTTTAAAATTTCACAATAAAATTTGATTAATATGTTGACTTAGATAAACATGAGTATTTTTAAAATTTGGAACGATATTGATATAATATTGAAATTTGTAAGGATATTAATGTAATTTTAAAGTTTTTTAAAGATATATGTGAAATTCTCCCTATTTAAAAAAGTGGGAAACTCATAAATCACATCGTGTATATCGTTACTCCTGTAAGTTTGACCTTTGCTGCAGTTGCTTCTTGATTGAAAGCCTCCCAAACACAATCCAATAATTTCCCCCATAAGGCCATATGCTCACTGATTGGTTTTTGATGGGCATGTTGCCTAATATACAAAGTGTCTGGGAAATAAAATTTCATTTTAGTTGATTGTAGAAGAAGGGTAGAATTGTAATATTACTTGTTTATTAATATTTTGATTATAGTTTTAAAGTCTAAAATTATTTTATTTTTCTTAAATTATCTATTTGGACATATGTGAGTATTCTTTAACTTTTAAAGGATATTAATGCAATTATAAAATTTGTAAAGATAATGGTGTAATATTAAAGTTTTGTAAGTACATATATGAAATTGACCCTTTTAAATATATGTCTACAAAATGCTACAAAGGTACCAGGAACTCTAGCCTATATGCATTATGCATCTTCCATTCCTATTTATCATCGAGACATCAAATATATATTATGTCTATTTGTCATTTTATTTTTAAGGTATGTTAAAAAATATTTGGAGAACGAAATGAGAGATTTAATGGGAAGATTTTCATCAAAATTTATTAGAAGTTTAATGGAAGCCCAAAGTAGATTGCAATTGTGAAAAATGTTTGGCCTAATTTAATGAGTTATTATAAAATAGAAAAAGCCCTAGAACACTGCTACACATTAATTTGGGCCCCACCATTAACTCCAAATTATATTTAAAAAGTTACGTGGTCTTTAAAAAAAAGTAAAAGTCACGTGGGCCCCCTCACCCAGACACACCACCTTTAAATAATTCAAAAGCAGCTAACACGAGTATCACAAGTGAGGAAGCAACTTTATTTTCATTCTTTTTTCCTTGTCAATTTCTTTTAATCCGAAATTAGTAATGATGTAGAATTTACTTTTGAAAACTATAGGAATATTAAGGGGTAAAACTTTGAGTCCTTTCATACCCTGATTCAACTTAGAGTCCACAGTTGTAGTAGTCATACCGAAAAGTAAGCAATGAGTAAACTCGTGTGATGGCCTCATACAAGATTATAAGACATAATTTTCATCCAAATAATTTTCATCCTTCTCAACTGGAAACTGGCCATCGTAATCTAACATACTTACGAGCTAAATGAGGCTTTAGATTGTAGTATAAAAAACAACCTACCAATTAACAAGAGGAGGAATCGTTGCATTGGGCCTCCAGTGATGATATGCTTTCGCACAGTACATATAATCTAAAGCAGAAAACGAGTTACAATAATAAGAATTTCAACTCGGGTGGAAAAAAATCAAGCGTCTGGAAAATAAAAATAAAAACAGATGGAAAATATGTTGAAAGCAAAAGCAACCTTCAACATTTCCTCTGGGTCAACATTATATAGCACATGTATAACGCAAGCAAAAAAAAAATGTTCTTCCCTGGAACCCGAACTCACACATGCACGCAAACACCAATAAAAACAGCAAGATTGGTTTTCAATGGTACTAAAACAGTAAATCAAAAAGCCTATTTATACTAAAACAGTAAATCATGCAGGTCCTAATCTCAAGCAATTAAAGCTAGAAATGGTAAATATGCCTTCTTTATTGACCAAGTCAAGGGTTTCCATTAATCCAAATACTAAATGGAGCAACCCAAATATGATCCGCTGACCCGCTCCATCAAGATTACCCAACAGGCATGTCACCCTGAGTTTCAATAACCTGCCAACTAACAAAGTATTTACATGATAACTAAAGCAGTTTGTTTCAGGAAATCAGACAATAATACATTTACAAATACCTTTCCCACATATAGTGACGAAATTAGTGACAACTTTTGAGCATGGTCACTAACTTGTTTACGGGTTACCAAATATTAGTCTACATGTATTATATGGTCATTAAATTGCCTAAATAGTGTTAGAAAAATGTCGGTACTAAATTTTGGTCACTAGAGTCACTTTTGCTTGTAGTGACATTTCAATTTTTTTTAAAGTAAATTACACTGTTTATCCCTATACTTTTCTCAGATTTTATATGACATTCAAAAACGTTGATTTTTCCCTTTTTGATCTCAAAACAAGTTTTTATTACGCCGCTAGTCTAAAATCCTGACGGTCGTTAGATTTCCCAGTTATCTCAATCCTCACGTGCATGTCACATGAGGGCACTTTTGTTCCAACACTTTTTTTTTTTCCTATTCTTTTGTGATTTCCACTGTAGCAACTGTTTTAGTCCTGTCATTCAATTTGTTTAATGTGTTTTTCCTTTCATGAATTTTTTTATACTTTATTTTTTTGTTCTTTAATTATTCATTTATTTTGTCCTTTCATTTTTTGCCTCTTCAAAGATCTATCACCCTACTTCTAGGTTTTAGTCTTTTATTGTTCGATGAGTCTTTGACAACCAATCAATTAACCATCTCCAAACATCAATTAACCCAACAAGATGAGTTATTTGTTAATCCACATCTGAAGTTGTCAAGCTGCTAAAGACACAAAATAGCAATTTCGATCTTTAAGTTTTCCATGTTAAACAAACAACTTTTAAAACTTGTCGAAAAGTCAAGTAACAAGAGGGTATTTTTGTATATAGTTAATTAAGAGGGTATTTTTGTATATCAGATTGACACAATCTTTTAAAGATACATAATAAAATGATCAACAGCAAAAAATAACCTTATCCACATCTAGACACTGAAACACAAAAGAAAAACATAAGCCAAAAACAATTTTAGTAAAATATTGGGTTGTTGTTGTGGAGAATGAAAAGCATTGCTCCAACGAAGACACATGTCACTCGCAAGTTAATTTAGTCTATCTTAAAGAATAGAAAAGTTGGAGAAGGTACATAGAATTAATCATTTAATATTTTTTTTAAGATATTACAAGAAAGCATGCATGCTTCATGGCCTATATATATGAAGTTAAGAACTCCTCAAAATACTATAGCACCTAGAAACCCCAAATAACAGCCATGAAGTTCCTTGTTCTAATTTGGGCAGTATTTCAAATGTTTTTGTTTACAGCTTCTGATACAAATTCCACCACTGAATCCAACACCCTCATTAAATCTACCAACCTTGCTAAGCCAGGGTGCAACAGCCGATGTGGGGACTTAATTGTTCCCTACCCTTTCGGTGTTGGAGACAACTCAGAGTGTTATATAAATGAGGAATTTCGCATATACTGCAACACTTCACTAAACCCTCCAAAGGCCACTATTTATAAAGACAATTACAGCTCGATCAAAGTGATATCTGATTCCACCATCCGGCTTTCCAATCAAATGTCGAGCAGGTGTTGTTCTCCAAATGGCACAATAGACAGTGTTGAACCCTGGATGAAGTTTGGTGTCAGGCCGTACAGCTTATCGAAAGTTAACAAGTTCACAGTTATCGGTTGCGATGGTTCTGCTTTCCTGGTCAAACTGGTCGAACTGAACCAAACATGGTTATATGGTGATTGGTCTACTGGTTGTATGGTCTTTTGTTCGTGGGTGGTTACAGCCAGGAAATCTCCTGTAGCCGGGGAATTTCCTGTAGCCGGCGAGTGTACAGGAAATGGTTGTTGTCAATCACCCATAGCCCATGGCATAACCGATTACGTAATTGGGTTACATAATTCAAGTTTACATGATTCTTTCGTATGTAAGGGGATTTTTAATCCTTGTACATACGCCTTTGTTGGTGAGGAGAATGTATTCAAGTTTAAGGGTGTTGATGATTTAAATGATACTAATTTCAAAAAGAGGACCGAGGATACTGTGCCGATAGTGCTTGAATGGGCTATTGGTAATCTGAGTTGCTCTGAAGCCAAAGCAACACATGGTTTTGCCTGCCATTCAAATAGCAAATGTGTTAACATAGAAAGTACTGGTGGGTACCGTTGCATATGTGAGGAGGGCTATGAAGGAAATCCATATCTTCCTCCTGGATGCCAAGGTACAATCAATATACAAATGTTATATCATTGCTTTATCACTTTATCGAATCTCAATATAAAGATTTAAAAATGAGTAAGTTACACAGTTCATTCCTCATGTTGTACCATTTTTCATGTGGAGTCCTTTTTTCGAAATACTTACGTCAAATATCCTCTACGTAGCTATTTAGTTTTCAGATATGTTAAAAATCTTCAGTTATATTAATGGACTGATCAAACTTCTCAATTGTGTCGTATAATTGGTTAATTTTCTACAAATTATATCTTAATTTTCACACAAAACGTGTTTTCTTTTATTACATGCATGAAAAGCGACTTGTTAAAGGCAAGTCTAGATTACTTTAATATGACTCGAAGTGTACACGGAAAATGTCCCAAAACTCTTATTCTTTACGTTACTAAAACATCTCAACGAGTTTGCGAGACCACAAAAGTGTTACTTTAATTTACCACGTACCGTTTTCTAATAAAAAACTTAAATATTGTGACACCTTCTGTGTGACACTAATAGGTCTATCAAAAACAATATTTTCCTTGTAGTGAAATTTAGTGTTATAAATTACGTATTTTAGCTCTTTATGATATGTCATATATAATGATTCCCTAATTTTGTTATGTTAAAGATTAGCCGATCATTTGCTGTGTTCCTTTTTTGCTAGATATCAATGAGTGTGACGGTAGAATGGAGGATTTTCCATGCCATCATGGATCTTGTATTAATACTGTTGGGAGCTACACATGCAAATGTAAAGAAGGCTATTATAGTGATGGCAAGATTCCAAATGGTTGCAGGCGTTCTACTGCTGGACATTCAAATTTTACAACAATCATATTTATTTTAGGTAATTCTTTGATTAATCATGTGACCCGTAACCCGTTATGCTTTTCAATCACAAATATATTGAACGAATACTTAGCACAAAATGATTGAGTAAAAATAAACACGAATTAAATAAAAGGAAGGCACGATCAATTGGAAGAATTCCTCTTATGTTATTTTTTTTTTCAAATAAAATTCTTCTTTGCTTTTCAAAAATAAAAAAAGTTAATATCATTCAGAAAGTTAATAAAAAAAGTTAACATAAAAATTTTCTTACGTTGGGTGCTTTTGGTATGCTGCGAGGAATGACAATGGGTATGAGTTTGATAGTAGTGATGGGTCTCACAACTATGAAAGATCCATTCCCCCCTCAAGAGTTGTATGGAATATATTAGACTTTCATAGTAATAGTTGTAAGCTCAGGCATTCTAAACAAACACAAACTATTTCATAGTAATAGTTAGGACTTAGGTGGGTGTCATGGAATTATGTGATCATGGGAGATGGTCGTTCATGCATGGCTCTTTATGAAAGTTGTAAAACTAGTAGAGTTTTTTTTGTATAAACGAATCACTTTCTTCACCCAGAAGTAGGGGTGTTTATCGGTTCGGTTATCGGGTTATTCGGTTCGTTTTGTTCGGTTAATTTTTTTTCTGGGTCAAACCGAAAAACGAATCGAACCGAATTCAAAATTAGTTCAACCGAACCGAATAACCGAAAACCGAACCCCTATAACCGAAAACCGAACCGAATAACCCGAATTACATAATTTTAATTATTTTTTCATTTAATTATATATATTTTTAGAACAAAAGTTTTTTTCAAGCTTAAATAATGTTATATTTATAGTAAAAAAGACTTTTAGTGATTATTTTTTATATATAAATACATAATATATATATATATATATATATATATATATATATATATATATATATATATATATATATATATATATATAGTGTGTATCTTTATTTTCAGAACCCTGTTAAGTGCGGGAACTGCGAGAACTCTAATTTTGCATTAGAAAACATGCATGTTCATATAAAACAAGTATGTTTTCTTACATACACCTTAATACACATACATGCATAATATACATGTTCATATAAAAACCTGTTAAGTGCATCAAATCAATGCAAAATAGTTTTATTTTTAAAACCCTGTTAAGTGCGGGAACTACGAGAACTCCAATTATAAATTAGAAAACATGTATGTTCATATAAAACATGTATGTTTTTTTACATACACCTTAATACGCAGGCATGTGTATTAAGGTGTATGTAAGAAAACATACATGTTTTATATGAACATGCATGTTTTCTAAAGCAAAATTGGAGTTCTCGCAGTTCCCGCACTTAACAGGGTTCTGAAAATAAAGCCCATATATATATATATATATATATATATATATATATATATATATATATATATATATATATATATATATATATATATATATATATGTATTTATATATAAAAAATAATCACTAAAATATTTTCGGTTTTCGGTTTTCATTGCCAAACCCATATCCAAACCGATAACCTAATATTTAGTTCGGTTCGGTTCGGTTTTGACCAATTCAGTTCGGTTACAAATTTAGTTCGGTTATTTTCGGTTTCGATTTTCGGTTATCGTGGATATTACCCGATCCATGAACACCCCTACCCAGAAGGACGAAGGTAATGGAAAGTCATATATGACTCACAATTGTTTGGGCTGACCACTTAACTGGACAACTGTTAAAGACAGTTTATGAACAAAGTAGCGCGGAGGTTTATTATTATTATTATTATTATTATTATTATTATTATTATTATTCCTCCGCTTTTGTCATTTTAATTTATTTCTCGTTTTTTGAGAGATGTATATATATATATATATATATATATATATATATATATATTTTTCTTCATATATTATTTTTTTAAGACATAAAATAAGATGATAATTTAAGCTGCTTTAATTTGTTTTTTTTCTTTTTATTTTTTCGCTTGTTTATAGATGTCGACAGTAATGGTGGCAATTCGAGTCGGGTTCGGGTTGATAGGTTTGGGTTGTAAGGTTGGCGGGTTAGAGAACCTCAAACCAAACCTAACCAATTTAAATCATCAGGTCAACTATGTCAACCCTAACCTGTTTACACATAACCCGAACCTAGCCCATTTAACCCGTATATATACTTGGGTTTGCAGGTTAAATAGGTGACACGGGTTGAATATGTTAAACGGATTTCGGGTTGACCCATTTAACCAGTTTTTTATATAAAAGTTGTCACATTACACGAGTTAAACAGGTTAAACGGGTTTGCGGGTCAACCCGTTTAACCCATTTAACCTGTATAATAAAATATAAATATTTTTTAATTTAAGAAAAAAATCTTAAACGGGTTGACGGGTCGACCCACTTAATTTATTCCCAACCCGAACATGACCTGTCTAATAAATGGGTTAGATGGGTCGACCCAAACCCGACCCAAAATCTTTTTAACTCAACCCGAACCTGTTAATTTTCGTGTCAGTTTCAGGTCGGGTTTCGTGTGAGGTCAGAAATCGCCACTCCTAATCGACAGTTTATTATTGGTTTGAGTTGTAACCGGAATTTGTATTTGTAATGGTTAATTTTTAGTACTTTTTTTTCCGCGTCTCAATATTCTGTCCTTCCTTTTTAGTAGTGGGCATGTTTTATTTATTTATTTATTTTTTTCAACGTTGTGTCCTTAATTGTTATTAGTTGTTTATTGTCGGTTTGAGTTGTAGCGTGAATTTGTGTTGGTAATGATTATTTTTTACCAAAGAGATATTCTTCAAAAGAAATGGTGGTTTGTTGTTACAGCAACAAATATCAAGTGGTGAACATGCAACTCAGACAACAAGAATGTTTAGTGAAATAGAACTAGAAAAAGCAACCGACCAATACAACGGAAATAGAATATTAGGTCGAGGAGGCCAAGGAACAGTGTACAAAGGAATGTTACCAGATGGTAAAATAGTAGCAGTAAAGAAATCCATGTTGGTAGATGAAAGTCAAGTCGAATCATTTATCAACGAGGTATTTTTACTCTCCCAAATTAGCCACAGAAATGTGGTGAAGTTGCTTGGATGTTGTCTAGAAACAGAAGTTCCAATTTACGTTTATGAATTTGTGTCAAATGGAGATTTGTGCCAATTCATACATGATGAGAATTATGAGTTTCCTACTTTTTGGAGTATACGACTACAAATTGCTACAGAAGTAGCAGGAGCTCTTGCCTATATGCATTCTGCGACCTCCATTCCAATATATCATCGAGACATAAAATCTTCCAACATACTTTTGGATGAAAAATTCCGAGCGAAATTCTCAGATTTTGGATTATCCAAGTCCGTCTTGGGTGATCAAACTCACTTGAGCACATTAGTCAAGGGGACTTTTGGCTACTTAGATCCCGAGTACTTTCAATCAAACCAATTCACTGAAAAAAGCGATGTTTATAGCTTTGGGATTGTTGTCCTTGAGCTTTTAACAGGGAAAAAGCCAATATATTCCATAGGACCAGGGGAATCGAGAAGCTTGGCAACATTGATTCTATCAACCGATGAAAGGCTTCTTCTAGAAAATGTTGATAACCGAGTGTTGGATGGACCAAAAGAGCAGCTTGTAGCAGTTGCTATGCTTGCAAAAAGATGCTTGAATATGAACGGGAAGATGAGGCCAACGATGAAAGAAGTTGCAATAGAGTTGGAGGGAATAAGATCAAGTCACTAAATAAAATGAATCTACTGTTTATTTTGTATTAAGCTTGTAGAATAAGCCGGATTGGAGCTAGCTATATGTCTATGTGGATGACATTATTATGTTCTTATGTTCTTAAGTTGGTCTTTTGTGATTTTTCATACCGAGTCTTTTTAATATATGTACCTGTATTTGTAACTATATGATGCGTGTGCACAATGATTCATTTCCGGGCCTTTTGCTCATTGTTCAAACTCAGCTAGTAATAAAAATAATACTGTTAAACATTTATGGTTGAAATGAAAATAAAATGAAGAAGACCACAAGTAGAGAAGTGAAGTCAAATGGTTACATTAAAACTTAGACACTTTCATTTGTAATAACAATAAAAAACACAATCACAATAATTAGACACTTTCGTTTGTAATAACAATAACAATCACAATCACAATGAAAATATATTTTACGTAAAAAAAATAGTTCTAGCGACTAAAGAAGCATGTTTTAACTCAACATAGCAAGATTCAATGTTTCAATTTCATTAATTTACATTATACTAATAATTAGCTATAAGGTTCAATATAATTTTTCTTACTGAGGCTTGTATATTATCAGTTAAAGATAGCCCAACATGGCAACAAGATTCTACTCATAGTCACCAACGGATTTATTACTGTTTGCATTGGTTTTACTGCAAAAAAGATTATCGAGCTATAGATCGATTCTTAATTAACGTATCATATCGCTGTTTGCATTGCCGTTGTTGCAGGTACACCATGTAAATTTTCATACAAGAATCGCTACAATGATTAACTTTTCTTTAACGACTAAGTCTTGCGAGAAAACATCAGGATATTGAAGCAACCGATGAATGGGTTAATAAGGGAAACATAATACAAGCTAGAACATCATATAAAAGGATCATACAATTGGAATCTATCATTACCAGGATGAAATTCATGTTGATTTTTTAATAACTTTTCATATATAAATTCACTCAAGTATGTATATATTAAAGATATTTATCTCATTAACATCAAATACTAAATGTACTAACATAGATCAGTCAATGTAATATTGAACTTTTAATAGTACTTCGTAATTAAGAATGAATAAATCCTAACTACTTGTTAACTATTGTAGTCTGTATTAAGTATAAATTTATAGTATACAGTGACTTATTAAGATTTGTCAAAGTTATTAAGCATTCCTTTACTGAGTTTTGTTTTTCTTCGTTTAGATAGTCAAGTATGGAGTAGGAAACTAGTAGCATGCGATAATTATAACATGATAGTTGGGAAAGAAATGCAAATTAGGAAGTCAAAAATATCTTTTCATTTGTTGCTATGCTGGTAGAGACAAGCTATTGGATTTTTGGAGGACAACTTGGTGGACTCATGATGGATAAACTTAAACATGTAGTTTAAGAATCAACTTAACTACTTCTTGTATAAATCATAAAAATAAATCCGGTCGTCGAATTGATATGTCAATTAAGATCGCTAATGTACAATATAATTTTGTCACTACGTAAACATAGATCCATGAATTTCCTCATTTAAATTTCCTAACTTAAGTTTAGAGTCTTTGATAAATATATATGACCAACTTTACTAAAATGACATGGTTATATCATCACTTGAATCTAAAATCATGCTTCCATGACCCATATAGAACATTTTGACTGAAATTTACTTCGTTTAATGTATCTCTTATGAGGACTATTTTCTTATTAACTTCAGTTTTATAACCAAAGTTTCAAGTATTGTAATATTATAAGTTACAAAATAGCATAACTGGGCTGAAGCTTACTTGCAAGCCGAGTCCATCTTTTAGTTCTCACAAAGCCCATAGCAATTTAGCAATTGAATTTGACTATTTGAGGCTCTTTCTATTTTTCTGTAACCTACTATTTGCTATTCGAACAATAAACTTTATATAAGCTAAATTTGGTCAACTTGAACTAGTTACTATTTCATAGGTGATTCACTTACAAGACATTCATGTCGAGAAGTAGATGAAAAAATTGTTAAAAGCAGCTTAGCTTACTTCAGGTGGTGAGATCTTATGCGATCTTCTACATCAACCTTTTGTCGCAAACTGTCCATCGACGTTTCTATTGCATTGGTTGCTTGTTGTCAATATGGCTTAGCCAACTTTCTCCCAAATATCATTCAATACGACCCAAGAAACGTGACCCCATTAGAAAATCGTTGTTTTTCATTTATCAAAAGAGATTATAAACATATATATGATCGATCCTTAAATAACCGGGTCAAATCTGTATCCAAAACCAAACAGTACAACTGATTACCATGGCCTAACAATATAGCAGTATTAGACAACTACTTATGCATTACTTATTGAATGAAAGAGCAAAAGCATATTTAAAACTAATCCATTGTTTGAAACAGTGTAAAAGTCGGCCAAGCTGTAAATTGTTCTATACCCCGCCCACAGCACTGACCGCTATGGTGCAAAAGACTATCAAGACCCTCCACCTGCTACCCTTTTCGACCCCGAAGAACTCACCAAATGGTCTTTTTACAGAGCCATAAGCCGAGTTCATTGCCACAATGTTGTTCCTTTAAATCACTGTCTTGACTGCCATCGGTTACAAGTCCCAAGTTGACTCCACCCACAGCACTGACCAATGTGGTAGTGTTAGAATCCTTGGTATCGCATGGGCCTTTGGGGGCATGATATTTGTCCTTGTTTATTGCACTGCTGGTATCTCAGGAGGACACATTAACCCTGCTGTTACATTCGGGCTGTTTTTGGCTAAGAAAGTAACACTACCAAGGGAATTTATGTACATTCTGGCTCAATGTTTGGGTGCTATTTGTAGTCGTGGTCTTGTTAACGCTTTCCAAAAGACTTGATTACTATCATAATTATGGTGGTGGTGGTGAGCTTGCTGATGGCTACAGCAAAGGAACTGGTTTGGGTGCTGAAATCATCGGTACCTTTGTTCTTGTTTACATCGTCTTCTTGGCTACTAACCCTAAGAGAAATGCACTCGACTCCCGTCTTCTTGGCTACCAACACTTCTAGTCAATTGTTATATGGTGTTATTATTGATGACAAAGTCTAACTATTGTTTGGATTAATAATTAAAGGTGTTGGCACCTCTTCCTATCGGATTTGCAGTGTTCATGGTTCACTTGTCGACAATCCCAATTACAGGAACTGGAATCAACCCTGCTCTTAGTTTTGGTGCTGATGTCATGTGAAATGTGTGCAGTGGTCATCGGCTCATCGCAGCGTTCTACTACCAATACGTATTGAGAGCAGATGCAGTTAAGGCTCTTCGATCGTTCAGGAGCAACGCTTAAGCTATGATCGTAGGACAAAAGTTATAAACTACAGATAATATATATCCTCTTTCACAGTAGCAGTAGCAATAACATGTTCAATTAAAACCATGCATCTATAGGACATAACATAGGTACTCGACCTACTTCGGATTACTATATAATAGTTAGAAAATACAAAATAAGATCTGCAGTGTCATAGCATATCAAAAGTCCAGACATTACCTGCTTAATCACATTGCAACTTTTTACTAAATTCGTTGGACCAGTTTCAGCTTTTGGCAATTGTAATTGATTTTTTTTTTTGCCTGTTGATATTTCCTCTGCAGAGACTACAAGAATTCAATTGATATCTAAACTGAAGCAAACCTTTAGTCCTGGCCTCCAATTGGGACTTGGCGTAAAGCCACTAAAGTCGAACTTGCCAAGTAATTTGTTGTCCTTAACTTTGACCCCCTCACCTTGATAAACCGAGATAAATAACACTGTGTAATTGGCAGCAATACCAAATATCTTTTTCTTGCTTGTGGGTATGGAAGTGTTCCTGGGAACAACAACATTCATGTTACCGCCTACACCGTTAATCTCGACTGCTATTCCTAATGAGAGAGGAGTCACATCCTGTAAGACAATATCTGGCACCACGTTATAATCATCTCCACTTAACCATGAGGCCAATATTGCAGCACCGAATGCAACAGCCTCATCTCCATTAATACTCTTGTAAAGTGTCTTCCCTTCAAAATACTCTTCACCATTCTTTGTACCTTTGGAATCCTACTTGAACCCCCAACAACAACCACCTAATCCCCATCCTTCTTCTTCATTTCCCCATCAAACAAACATTTTTAGACTAGCTGAACACATTTTGTAAAATATGTTGAATTTAGTTCCTCAAATTTGGCTCTGCTGATTTTGATCGAAAAGTCATTGCCCTCATACAAGCAATCAATTTCGATTGGAGCAAAAGTAGTTGACGACAAATCCCTCTTTGCTTTCTCACAAGCAACTTTCAGCCTCGTCATTGCTCTTGGATTCTCTCTTAGGTTGACCTCCCTTTGTTTTTTCTTAAATAATTGTAAGCAGTAATTAACAAGTGTTGCATCAAAATCCTCACCACCTAAATGAGTGTCGCCCCCTACAGCTTTAACATTAATGTCACCTGTTTTACTAATGGTCAAAAGAGATACATCAAAGGTTCCGCCACCCAAATCAAACACCAAAACATTTTTATCCTTGACCCATTGTTTGTCACCGAAATTGTCCACACCATATGCGATTGCAGCAGCTGTAGGCTCCTTTAACAAATGCAACACATTGAGACCCGCAATAGTTCCTGCTTCCTTTGTTGCCTCTCGCTGTTGGTTGTTAAAATAAGCAGGAACGGTGATCACAGCATCGGTTACCTTTGTTCCAATATATTCTTCTGCAGCCTCTTTCATCTTCTTGAGAACCATAGCAGATAATTCTTCTGGTGCGTATAGTTTATCTTTCCCCTTGTACTTAACTACAACTGTTGGCTTCTCTGAAGGCCCTTTAATGACCTTAAAAGGCCACGACTCCATGTCATTTGTGAATTGAGGATCACGGAATCTACTTCCAATCAAACGCTTAACATCTGATAATTTAGAAGCTTATGGTTAGTAAAGATTGGAAATAAAAGTTGGAAAAAAATAAAAGAGAAAATTGCAAAAATCGTCCTTGTGGTTTGGCCAAATTGCACGTTTCGTCCTTACCGTTCATTAATTGCAAAAATGGTACGTTGACTGCACTGTTTCGTGCACTTTTGGTCCTTTGAGTTAACTGGCGTTAAAGGGACTCTATTAGCAGTTACACTTTAGCCCCTTTTGGTTAACCACCATTGCAGCACCCATCCTTTAACCTATAATTTAACTTTTTTTTCGAATTTTTTGAAAAAAAAAAAAAAAATCCTCCGTTTTTTTTTAAGAAAAAAAAAATTTCCAAAAAATTTTTAAAAAAAAATTTCAAAAAAAAATTTTCAATGTGCCGCAAATACTTTTTTGAAAAACTTTGAAAATTCTTTTTGTAAAAATAATTTTCCAAAAAAAATTTTCAAAAAAAATATTTCCAATTTTTTTTTCAATGTGCCGCAAATACTTTTTTGAAAAAAATTTGAAAATTCTTTTTGTAAAAAAAATTTTTCAAAAATAAAATTTTCCAAAAAAAATTTCGATGTGCCGCAAATACTTTTTTGAAAAAAATTGAAAATTCTTTTTGTAAAAAAAATTCCAAAATTTTTTTCAATGTGCCGCAAATACTTTTTTGAAAAATTTTGAAAATTCTTTTTGTAAAAAAATTTTCCAAATAATTTTTTCAAAAAAAACATTTCCAAAATTTTTTTTTCGATCTGCCGCAAATAATTTTTTTAAAAAATTTGAAAATTCTTTTTGTAAAAAAAATTTCCAAATTTTTTTTTTCAATGTGCCGCAAATACTTTTTTTTTTTAAAATTAAAATTCTTTTTGTTAAAAAAATATTTTCAAAATAAAATTTTCAATGTGCCGCAAATACTGTTTTAAAAAAATTTGAAAATTCTTTTTGTAAAAATAAATTCCAAAAAAAAAATAGGTGATTTTTTTTTCAAAAAAATCGAAAAAAAGTTAAATTATATGTTAAAGGATGGGTGCTGCAATGGTGGTTAACCAAAAGGGGCTAAAGTGTAACTGCTAACGGAGTCCCTTTAATGCTAGTTAAGTCAAAGGATCAAAAGTGCACGAAACAGTGCAGTCAACGTATCATTTTTGCAATTAATGAACAGTAAGGACGAAACGTGCAATTTGGCCAAACCACAAGGATGATTTTTGCAATTTTCTCAAAATAAAAGTGTCAATAGAAAGGTTTACCAAACACAGTGTTAGTACTACTGTATTTCTGAATCAATGAAAGCTACATAGGACGGGGTGATCTTGTTTCCCTGTTCATTAGGTACGACCTGCACCCGATTTTTTTCGTTTATCCATACAGCAGCACATGAATATGTCGTTCCAAGATCAATACCAATGGCCGCTCCTTTAACTTTTTGAGACATCATTCAACCTATAATGAAACGAAATACAGAACAGAATTTAAATCGAGACAAATTCTTACAACAAAAATATGAATATGATAGAGTTGCACTCCCGAACATGTGCAAGTTTTCAGCAAAGTGGATGGATATAAATTTTAAAACATATTGTTCTGTGTGATTGAACTTTGAGTTGGGATCTCTAACTGTTACATTCGAGTTTAATAGGAATATTTTTAGTATAACATTGAACAAAGAGAAATCTATATAACAAATGCATTCGATTTCATTCAGTACACACTGGATTCATTTTCGGGCCCTATCAGCAATTCCTTGATTGTTCCTCAATTCCTTTGATACGCCTGGGGCCGAGCCCATGGGTTATTTAAGTTTTAGGGTTTACTTTGTCTTATAAATACTCTTGTAAACATTTATTATAATAATTCAACTCTAGTCTTCTTCTTTCTATATTCTTAAGGAGCTCGCACACGCTAAAAGTGGTGCCCTATCCCGATACAACCCCTAACCGGGTCGTATCAATTGGCGCTTTCATTGAGAGTTCTCGTTGAGAGGGTTTTTGATTAGGGTTCCAATCTTTAAAATATTGTTACTGTTCATCGAACACTATTCATCAGTGGTACTATTTATCAGCACTATTCATCCAGGGAGTACTGTTCATTGATCACTATTCACGGCTACTGTTCACGAGTTACTTTTCATCACGAGTTACTGTTCATCAGGGAATTTTTTTTTCTTCTTCAAGATATTGTTCATGGCTTCGGACAGCAGCGATCGGGACGCACTATCTAAGCTCTTGCAAATGAGTAATGTGGCTGAATATCAGAGTGAGTTTGTGGTACTTGCAAATCGAGTAACAGGGATATCTGAATCTTTACTTATATCATTTTATATCTCCGGACTTAAACTGGATCTACAATGTTTACTCTTACGGTCAAATCTCAAAACTTTAGACGAAGCTTTTTCATTGACCCGTGCGGCGGAAACACGCTTCGCGAACCTAGATATTTGGGAATTTTTGAGGTCCAATCCTTTAACTTTGGGAGAAGACTTCTTCAAAGCTCGTATCACTGAGGCTCGTTTTGAGATAATTGTAAAGGAAGAGAAAGAGCACATCGTTGAAAATAAAATAGATGTCATTCTACCATTAGAGGGTGAATTTGCTTCACCTAAGGCTGAAGGGTTATTGAATGCTGATGTGTATATTGGAGTTGAAGAGGTTGTGGGTGGTGGCAAAGCGCTTAATGTTGGCGAGGATGAATTGAATAGAGTGATATCGACACTTAAGGATGGAGGTGGTGAATTTGATAGTCGTTTCGATGAAATAAATTTGAATTTAAGCGAGGAATTAGCGGACTCTCAATCTACATATTCTTCGTATCACCTTGAGGGCAATTAAGGTGATTTTTGAAGGAGTGGGGAGTGTTATGGCATGTGTACGGAAGACGGAAGAATGATGTTGTGTTGTGTCCAAGGCAAAGGAATACTAAAGAAAGAAAAGGTGAAGTCTGCAATTCAAAGAAGATTATGGGATCCCGGATTACGCCAATGTTGCAGGAGGACGGACTGCACAAACGACTCAAGAAGTCCAAACGTATGGCATAAAGATTATGTCATATAATCTATCTTTATTTACATGTCTTTGTTTACGATTATTTTCTTGTTTCTTTAGGAAAGTCGATTAAGAATGTTTTAAGACAACACCTTGAGGGCGAGGTGGTTTTGAAGGAGTGGGGAATGATACGCCTGGGGCCGAGCCCATGGATTATTTAGGTTTTAGGGTTTACTTTGTCTTATAAATACTCTTGTAAACATTTATTATAATCATTCAATCAAGTTTGTCAAGTAATTCTCTAGTCTTCTTCTTTCTATATTCTTAAGGAGCTCGCACACGATAAAAGTGGTGTCCTATCCCGATACGACCCCTAACCGGGTCGTATCATCCTCACATGACGGTTTGCTAACACTTGATTGGGAAGGTATGATTACTCGAAAATTGACTATATACGTAATAAAGTGATAGACACTCGTAAAACGATGAGGTTTTTCCCTATTCAGGTTAACCAAGGCAAGCGAACCTTAATTTTGACTCAGATGTAAGCGGTTTAACCGGGTTAATTTTGAGACCGTTTCAGACCCTTCCCCGTCCAGCCCCAAATGTACACACCAAGCAAGGTTTGAGCCCTTGACCTTTTGTGAGGAAACCAAGGACCCTAGCACGGGGCCATTTGGTGGTAGTTAAGCTTCCTAATTAACTTAACTTGAAGATGTTTAATATATACACAATACTCGTGTGGCCAACTTTTTGAAAAGAATAAGATTATATATATATATATATATATATTTGGAAGATAACAATATTATCCCAATAATTTTTTTTTTTTTTTTTTTTTTTTTGAAAGGCATCATTAAATAACCACAAAAAGAAATACAATACAAGACATCTCATCCCAATTAACAAGTTAAATAAAAGAGGATGAGACCCAAGAAAAAACAAACCAAAATATAGAAGCCAAACAATATCCTCAAAACTATAGACTAACTCATAAAATGACCAAATAAACTTCAAATCAAACACTGATATTTGCATTACCCATATATGAAATATAAAAACCCCATATGGATTAAAACCCACCAGTGACCTATTGCTATGAAACCACCAATCACAATTGAATTAATAGCTCTTGACCACTTGAAAATGCACTACCAGAGACACAAGCATTATGGGATATTGACTACTTTGACTTGCAGACACAAATCCAAACAACAGCAAACATCAGCTTATCAGTAGACCAATACCAAACAGCATTATACAGCATAACCAAACAGCAGGACCCAAAAAAACCAAATATTTATGTGCAATATATTATCCATAAATCCCAAATCACATGGATTAACGATGAATACCATTTTGAACCAAGTTACCTCCATTTCTGAATGCATCTCGTATGAGACTCCTAACAATTTGTATATCAATGAACCATGATTTTTTGTTTGTTTTAGCATACATATAGTTAAACACTTACGCCATAGAAAAACCCCAAACTTACTTTTTAAAGTTACTATGAGCTCATGAGCATCTTACTTTTCCCAAATAAAAGTATTTCATCCAAAGAATGCTTCTTTTCTTTTTCTTTTTCTTTTTTCTTGAATCTTGATACGGATTTTCTTTTAAAAAATTTAAATAAACTAATTTATATTCTAAAAGCTCCATGCCATACGGCCACAAGGATACCCTAGTTAGGCCGCCGCGTACACTCCCCAGATGCCCCTGAAGAAGAAAAACCTCATTTGTTCACCCGTTAAGCTCTATGCCAAAGATACTCTAGAGTTTTTTTTTTTTCTTCCTTGTTCAACATTTCTTAGGCTGTGATTGGTTTAGCTTATACTCCAAGATAATAGGTTATTTTGAATTTCGAGCTGATAAAGCTCATGTAACAACTTATCCCAACTTGTAAGGGGTGTTTGTTTAAGCTTATGAGCTTATTTGATCTGGCTAACATTTCATAAGCTCATTTTTCCAGCTTATTTTTGGACTCGTGAGCATATTATGCCTTAAATATGAAAAATAAGCTTACAAGCTGGAAAATAAGCAAGAAAACATGAGCATATGAAATATAAGACGATTGAAATAAGCTACTAGTGGATATCAACTTTAGAGAAGTCCAAGCACTAGCCTTTAGCTCCTAGCTGTAATGTCTTTAAAAAAATCTTCACGAGGTCAAGGAGCTTGCTCTTAGGCTATGGGCCGTTGATCACACAAGCGAAAGGGTTTTCGGGCTAAGCCCTACAATGTACATGGACTTCGTAAAAAGCTATCAAATATCAATAATCATGTTATAAACCAAACTTATGGATGCGAAAGGATAATAACTTAACTTTGGTTAGTTGTCAATCCTTGGAAAATAGGGGTAAAAAACAAGCTTTAACGCGTTTATCCTGAGGAAAATACCTATCTTTTCCACACAAAAATTGTACGAAATAAGAAAAACAAGAACCGCGTTCAATTGTTCAAATATGTTTTTTTTCCATAAATTTCTCAGAAAATAAAAAATTTCTATTTCTTAAGATATTTACATAAAATATTTGTTACATTTTCCTTGTGTCCATTGTAAACCCAAAACCCCCCATCTCATTTATAGTGAAACCACAAGTAACAATTTACTCTACATGAAAATAGTTTTCTCGTACTACAAACGCTGTTGAGCTGCTACATGAAAATAGTTTTTCCATAAATTTCTCAGAAAATCGAAAATTTCTACTGTATTTCTTAACATATTTCTCAGAAAATCGAAAATTTGTTGCATTTTCCTTGTGTGCATTGTAAACCCAACCCAAACCCCCCCACCCCCCCCCCCCATCTCATTTATCAAAAACAATATCGACAAATGAGGCAGCAGCCTTTCTCAAATTACCAAACCAAATTCAAACGTACTGACTACAAAAGTACAAAGAATTCTAAGGGAGTGTTTGATTGGTAAAGGGAATCACTAGGGTAATAGTAATGGCAATGGGTTTTGAAACCCAGCATGCTTGGAGGGTTTAGAAATTGCTCATTTTTGTGGGTTTGATACCCTTTTTCAAATACCAAACCCACTAACTAAACATTATGCATTTAAGGAATAAACATCAATCTTTTACCTTTTTACTTTCTGCTCAGAACGATTAGTGTTTGCTTTTGGCCGCCACTGTAAAAACTTTGACCTAATTACATATAGTACAGTAATGTTTCTCTTCTACTGTCTTCTTTGGGTTTCCTATAAACATACCAAAAGTCTTTATTAAGAGGGCAAGGAGTCATAACATCAAATAAAACCAACACCACTGCCACGTCAGCGCCACATCATTTTAACACAAAAAACACCAGGAAATCATAACACCCAATAACACCACTTTTTACAAATTTACAAATTCTACCCTCAACAAATTCATTTATTAAATATTCAAACACTTCATTTATTAAATATATTTACAAATAACAATTTTATAAATAATAATAATAATAATAATAATAATAATAATAACAACAACAACTTGTCTTCTTCAAATGTTAGCCCAAAAAAAAAAGTTTAAATGATTTTGTATAATATTCAAGCCCAGCCCAAATAACAATTTCAAAAAAAGTTTAAATGATTTTGGTCCAATATTTAAGCCCACCCCAAATGTTAGCCCAAAAAAAAAAAAAAAAAAAAAAAAAAAAAAAAAAAAAAAAAAAAAAAACTTGTCTTCTTCAGCAGGCTGCACACACACACAAACACAAACGCAAACCAAACAGACACCCAAACGGCCAAACGGTAACATTTTAGAGGCAAGGGCTATTTTTGAAACAAAGCTGATGATAACGTGCGTTGCTATACCAACGCAATGGGCAACGCAGCTACCTGTGGAAATGGTAATAACGGCATAACGCCGTTGAGGCATATGCCATGTAGGAATAACGCTGAAGCCGCGTTACCACTCCGTGCCCTCTAAATATACTTTTTAACTTCAAGAAAATTTGTATTTTTTCCATAAAGTGGACAAATAAGGCTGAAAATTGATATCTTGAAACAAGTAATATGTATCATGAAAATTTGCTATTCACTAGAAATTACCGGAATATTAAATCACTACATGTCGAGTTCATGCTGAGTTCATGCTCTAATATATGTTACGAGATTGATATCATGAAACAAGTAATGTGTATCTTACATAATATATGAATATGGTCACCATGAAACCTAACTAACAAAATAGGTTACTTGGTTCCTTAATCATCTCATACAAATTTTCAGTTCTAATAACTTATTCACAGATTCTTAAACTTTAAATGTCTTTCTTGATTACAGAGATCAAGAGTTTAAGGTGTCGATATCTTAACGTTAAGTCTCAAACATAGAAAATTAAAACATACGAATTACAACTACTTATTCATCGTCTTCGAAATATTCTTCTTCATGTTGTTGTTGGCGTTGAAGACGTTTCTACCAAACATGCTCCATAAGGTCTCGTTGGAGTTGAGTATATTCCTGCGTCGCGAATTTCCCTTGTCTTGCGCCTCTGCGTATCACACCTGTCGATCCACCTTTGTTAACTCAAATTTGGTGTCGGATCCACCCACATTCTGCTATACTCACGGAGTGTAAATTTTTTATCTTTTAGAATCATGTTATGCAAAATAATGCAGGTATACATGATTCGTCGTATCTTGACAATTTTCCATGCTCGTGCCGGTTGTTGTAGTATACCCCAACGGCCTTGTAGCACACCAAAAGCACGTTCGATATCTTTGCGTGCACCTTCTTGCTTCTTTTTAAATTAACTATGTTTCTCGTCAGTCGTTGCCGAGAAGGATTTGACGAAAGTTGACCACTGCGGGTAAATTCCGTCAGCTAAGTAATACCCCTGTTCATACCTTCTTCCATTTACCATGTAGGGTGCCCTTGGGGATTCGTTAGCAAAAATGCTGTCGAACAAGTTAGAGTTATCTAAAACATTAATATCATTATTTGCCTCTGCCATACCAAAAAATGCATGCCAAATCCACAAATCTTGTGAAGCAACAACTTCAAGCATTAATGTTGGGTATCTTTTATCACCCTACCAAATTGCCCCTGCCAAGCCACCAGACAATTTTTCAACGACCAATGCATGCAATCAATGCTACCAAGCATACCCGGAAAACCATGTTGACGTTCATGCAATTCGTAAATACGTTGAATGTCGGACCATATTGGTTTTCTTAAAAACTCATGCATATACAAATCCATAACACACATGTTAAAATTATCAAGACAAAGACGTGATGTAGTCTCACCCATTTGCAGATACTCATCGAACGCATCTAGGGTGGTGTCGTACGCCATTTGGCGTATTGCAGACGTACACTTCATAAGTGCACTAATACTCCCTCGACCCGTACAATCAGGTCCTAACTTAAAGTATTTAAAGTGATCTGGAATATCATCAGATTCGTAAGATTCAATATCTTTGACTATTTGTAGAAATAGTTTCCGGCTCATACGAAACCTACTACGGAATTTACCATGCGTATACTTGCAACCTTTAACGAAATAGTCGTTTTGCAAACGTTCCTTAGCAAGCTCACGTTCACGATATATGTGGGTACGAGGCAAATAACGATGAGCTTCTTCTTCTTCTTCTTGTAAGCGCTGTTGTAACTCGAACGCATTAACCATGAACTGTATGTCTTCTTCATCATCAATGTCTGACCAACTCGGACCAAATTCGTTATTTTGATTTGGATCCATTATGAGTGAAGAATGTTTTTTTTTTCTTATAAAGGAAGTATAAAGAGGGGAGAATTAGTAGTGGATGTATGAAAAATATGTATGTGTTTAGTTGGTATTTATAGTTGTGTTTATATGATATGATTTTTTGTTTTTTTTTTAAATACTAAACTAGCCGTTTGAATTAATGTAGGGGGTGCAAATGAAATTTTTTTTGAAACCCAACGGATCTATTTATACGCGTTAGAGGAGGGTAAAAGGATTTTTTTTTTTTTTTTTTTTTTTTTTTTTACACAATAATAGCATTAACGTAGCGTTAATGTATTAACGTGCCACGTTAACGCAACACAACACATCGCCTAACGCTAGTTAACGTGCGTTAAAATGGGCTTAACGCCTCCTAGGACATTACCACTGCTGATGCTCTTAGCATGTATTGGACACGATTTGTCTTTGAATAGGCATGCATGAGAAATATTTATAATGAAACATTGACCAAAGTCTTTATCTATTGACTAAAGTTTCAACTTTTTAATATCATGTTTATCTTTTAATGAACTTGCATGAAAAATATTTATAGGAATGCTTTTGAGCTGTTGAGCTGCTATCTGTGGTTACAGACTTACAGGCATAAAACAAGGATGACCATAAATATCAAAAAAAAAAGTTAACAGTATCCAAATTTAAACCTCATATCGTTACCCACACTTCCATTTTACTATCACCTCCAAGAGCTCTATAAAAAGTTAACAATTGTCATATCTATTCAATATTTCAATTTCTTTTTACCTATTTTCATTGAATATTACACTTTAGTAGTACGTTTATAAGATCATTGAATACCATTTCACTGCATTTCTTACATAAAGTTAAAAATCTACTAACATTTCAATTTCTTTCCACATACTTTTATTAATTTCTTGTTGTGATTTAATTTCAATTTCTTTCCACATACTTTTATTAATTTCTTGTTGTGATTTCGAGAATTATTGAAATATCTTGAAGATTATGATTTATTATCAGTTTTTTTTTAATTATTATTATTATTTCTTTTACTATCACCACCTAGAGCTCTATAAAAAGTTAACAATTGGTCATATCTGTTAAATATTTCAATTTCTTTCCACATATTTTCATTAAATATTACACTTTAGTAGTACTTTTATCAGATCATTGAATACCATTTCACTGCATTTTTTTTACATAAAATAAAGAACCTACTAACATTTCAATTTCTTTAGACCTACTTTCATTTGTTGTTGTGATTTCGAGAATCAATGAAATATCTTGAAGATTATGATTTATTATCATTTTTTTATCATTTTTTTACCACCTAGAGTTATTTAAAAAGTTAACAATTGTCATATCTGTTCAATATTTCAATTTCTTTCCACCTATTTTCATTGAATATTATACTTTAGTAGTACGTTTATCATATCATTAAATAACATTTCACTGCAATTTTTTTAAGGGTTTAACCCGGTAAATTTATTACTCCAAAAAACAGTTAGGTATATAGGATGTAAATGAATCACACATCTGAGCCCGTTATCAGTTTTGTTGTATACGTTCACTTGCGGTCTTCCTAGAATTGGTTTGGATTAAGTTCACACAATGATGACTTTTTACTTATTCTCAACGTTTTTATGTTATAAGTGTGTTATGTGGTTGGGATGTCTTGAGTAGAAGCCCCGAAACTTGAGCACATGGTGGTTGGAGTTAGTCTTGTTGCCTCTTTTTGATATGCCGTTAAGTTTCTATTTGTCTTTCTCATTGTATCGGGAAATAATACAAGAGGGTGCATGTTGAAATGCATCGTGGTCTAACACCATTTGAAAGTTGTTGACTGCATTTGGTTTTCATGTAACTATTTAGGAAATTTTTAAGTTGGAGCTTAGCACTTTTAACCAACGTTTTAAAATTCGGGTCGACCCGCCCGGTTCAACCGGTTGAACCGGGAACCGGCTCGGAGACCGGGCCGGATGTGACCGGGGTTTTGCTTGTTTGAGACCCAAATTGAACCGCTGGTTTTTCATTGACCCGGGTTGACCCGGTTTGATAAACCCGGCTGGGTCATGACTTTTTATCAAAAAATCTAGCAAAATTAGAATGATTAGAAGGTCATGTTCTGAATTTTACATATTTTGTTTTGTGTTATATCTGACACCAGTTAATGTTCTTGTTTCCATATTAGAATCACTCTTGACTTCTCAAACATGTTTTGCAAAACTTATCACTGCAACTCATTCTGCAAGCATATGGTTAGATTTGAAAATGGTATAACTTTCTCATTACCACTTCATTATGTAAATAAGGAAAAGATAAAAAGAGGTTGTTTAGATTAAAGTAGGTGTGTATGACTTTTTATGTTACATCCAAGCACCTCAATATTCAAATAACTTGTTTGTAATATATGTTTCTTTACAAGAAATACTTGCGGTCGAGTAGTCAATTTATACGTTATGCCTATGTAATTATACACATTATGACTTTACGAGTTGATTGTTATTGGAATGTAGGAATAAAGTATGATAAATCATATGATCATGTAACACTACATATTAAATATAGAAAAAAATATACATAAATATAGAACCGGTTCGACCCGATGGTTCAACGGGTTGAACCAGTGACCCGGTGACTAAATTGGGTCAATAAAAAAACCGGGTTTTAAAACATTACTTTTAACTACCCGTATAGAACTTTGTACTTGCTAAAAGATAGTTAAAATGATTAAGTAAGATTGTTTTTTTATTAATGTTGATGATTACTTTTCACAGGTGATAACCTTGCATTAGGCCATTTCTTAATCCAAGCAAAGTATTTATGGTTAGAATATATCTTTTATTGGGCTCGTTATGGAGATCATAAATATTTCACAATGAGAATAAGCTTCCCCCTTTCTTTAATAGAGCTTCACCATTCTGCTAACCATTTTTTTTTCTTTAACTTTTTTGTTTTCTTTCTAATTTAAGTTGGAGTGATGTAATATATTATTAAATAGCATTTACTTTAAAGCAAAACGTACTTGTCTTATACTTCATCCGTCCCACTTTTATTGTCCACTATTGACTTTTTTAGTATTTCTTCTTCAATTTTATCTTTAAATATTTTTGTGGGTGTTACATAATATTTGATGCAAAATATATAAATGGATTGGGTTTTAAATGTATTTTTTAATGGTATAATTTTTTCATCAAGTATTATTTAATAAAAGAATATATTTATGGTCAAAGTTGAACTAGTTTGACTTTGAAAATTCAAACTGGACAATAATTTTAGAACGGATGGAGTATATATTAATAGTGGCAAAATGGTAATAAAATGCTACTATTTCGTTGAACAACAATTTGATTTAACGGTGGCCTCAAGTACTTTATTTCTCCAAGTTAAAGTAAATAGTAAAATCTTCAACATGCAATCAATAAAAATGGGGTGGGTTATATTGACAGTGCCTATGTTTTTATATTGACCACCCCCCCCCCCCCCCTTTTTTTTCCTTTTTTTATTTTTTTTTTTAATTTTTATAATTTTGCTTATATTAAAAAGCTATACACCTGAAAGTGCGGAACAGAAAATATAAAGTTTAATAAGTCAAACGCTTAAAACTGTCGGAAATACGGAACAGAAACTGGCAAAAAACTGTGTTGTACTAAAATAAAGGGTGACAAAATGGGGGACAAGTGGGACTGCATATGGAGCCGGGGTAGACCCCGTTTCCCTAACACAACCCATAAAAATCTGGCTTTTCAAACTGTAACACATCCCACTAGGCCTAACTATGTAGCTTTGGTATTTTGCATAATTTTTAAAGTAGTCTTCAGGTAGAAAGGTTTATGAAATGTTTTAACCAAGCTTTTTGTTATTATCAAACGACAAATCAGTGAGTGGCCTTTATTAGGAGAGTTGTCATGGGAAGTTAGCTTATATTTCAAACATAGGCATTGTTTTGTCCTTTTTATTAAAAAAAAAAAAAAAAAAAAAAAAAAAAAAAAAAAAAAAAAAAAAAAAAAACTTTCGTTACTTTCATGGATAACTTTTTATGAACCATTTAATGACATACTACAGGGATTTGCACAACTTTTGCAAGCTCCTCAAATTGATGATAGCGTATAGTCGAAGCACGATTTACACATACTCTTTGAAACTAACCAACAATCATTTACTTTGTTCTCATTCTCAATGGTAATGCCACCACTACTCATGGCTTGTTGGTTTAGCTTTAAAAAGGAAGATCATTTATAACTGTTGTGAATAGTTGTGACTTTGTCGTGCTACAAGACATGAAGATATTGAAGCAATTAAGCAACCAACGAATGGTTTATAAATTCTTTGTCGATTTTTTTTAATAACTTTTCTATATATAAATTCACTCCAGTATATATGTATATTAAAGATATTTCTCTCATTAACATCAAATACTAAATGTACTAACATAGATCAATCAATGTCATATTGAACTTTTAATAGTATTTCATCACTTGAATCCAAAATCATGCTTCCATGACATTTTGACTGAAATTTACTTCATTTAATGTGTCTTTTATGAGGACTATTTTCTCATAAACTTCAGTTTTATAACCAAAGTTTTCAGTGTCACTACAACAAACAGGAGGACGGGCGACGAGACTTTCGGCGGCGACGCCCTTATCCCCGCCGAAAGTCGCTAAACGACAAAAACAGAGCTGAGCTGGCACACAATCTCACTGACCGCCTATTGCATTTTCAACGCAAACTTTCAGCGGGGACATGTCCCCGCCGAAAGTGTTTTTTGCAGACCACAACTTTGACCAAAATATTGCGCTTTTTATTGTCCCGGCCATTATTCCCGCCATTACTTTTGGCGGGGAATACATTACTTTTGGCGGGGACATGTCCCCGATAAAAGATGTTACCAAAAATTTCGTTTTTCCCTCTAAGCATTTACTTTATCCCGCCAAATGTTTTGGCGCAGTTCGAACACTTTTAGCGGGGACATGTCCCCCCCCATAAGTAATCCCACGTCATCTCGACTCGTTCGTTTAACATCTCGTGTGATACGACATCATCTCGACTTGTTCGTTTAACATCTCGTGTGATACCACATCATCTCGACTCGTTCGTTTAACATCTCGTGTGATACGACATCATCTCGACTCGTTCGTTTAACATCTCGTGTGATCCCACGTCATCTCGACTCGTTCGTTTAACATCTCGTGTGATACGACATCATCTCGACTCGTTCGTTTAACATCTCGTGTGATACGACATCATCTCGACTCGTTCGTTTAACATCTCGTGTGTGATACCACATCATCTCGACTCGTTCGTTTAACATCTCGTGTGATACGACATCATCTCGACTCGTTCGTTTAACATCTCGTGTGATCCCACGTCATCTCGACTCGTTCGTTTAACATCTCGTGTGATACGACGTCATCTCGACTCGTTCGTTTAACATCTCGTGTGATACCACATCATCTCGACTCGTTCGTTTAACATCTCGTGTGATACGACATCATCTCGACTCGTTCATTTAACATCTCGTGTGATACCACGTCATCTCGACTCGTTCGTTTAACATCTCGTGTGATACCACATCATCTCGACTCGTTCGTTTAACATCTCGTGTGATACGACATCATCTCGACTCGTTCGTTTAACATCTCGTGTGATACGACATCATCTCAACTCGTTCGTTTAACATCTCCTGTAATCCCACGTCATCTCGACTCGTTTGTTTAACATCTCGTGTGATACGATGTCATCTCGACTCGTTCGTTTAACATCTCGTGTGATACCACATCATCTAGACTCGTTCGTTTAACATCTCGTGTGATACGACATCATCTCGACTCGTTCGTTTAACATCTCGTGTCATCCCACGTCATCTCGACTCGTTCGTTTAACATCTCATGTGATACGACGTCATCTCGACTCGTTCGTTTAACATCTCGTGTGATACGACGTCATCTCGACTCGTTCGTTTAACATCTCGTGTGATACCACATCATCTCGACTCGTTCGTTTAACATCTCGTGTGATACGACATCATCTCGACTCGTTCATTTAACATCTCGTGTGATCCCACGTCATCTCGACTCGTTCGTTTAACATCTCGTGTGATCCCACGTCATCTCGACTCGTTCGTTTAACATCTCGTGTGATACGACGTCATCTCGACTCGTTCGTTTAACATCTCGTGTGATACCACATCATCTCGACTCGTTCGTTTAACATCTCGTGTGATACGACATCATCTCGACTCGTTCGTTTAACATCTCGTGTGATACGACATCATCTCGACTCCTTCGTTTAACATCTCGTGTGATACGACATCATCTCAACTCGTTCGTTTAACATCTCGTGTGATACCACGTCATCTCGACTCGTTCGTTTAACATCTCGTGTGATACGACATCATCTCGACTCGTTCGTTTAATTTCTCGTGTGATACCACATCATCTCGGCTCGTTCGTTTAAAATTATATATAATGAATTTATATATAATTTTAAATGATTTTAATAAATCATAAATGATTTAAATTAATTATAAATAATTAAATTTAAATGGTTTAATAAAAATTGTGCACACTTTTTGGCGGGGACATGTCCCCGCTAAAAGATGTTACAAAAAATTCTTTTTTCCCTCTAAGCATTTACTATATCCCGCCAAATATTTTGGCGAAGTGTGAAAACTTTTAGCGGGGACATGTCCCCGCCAAAAGTATGTACTAAAAGACAAAACAATCTTTTCGCGGGGACTTGTCGCCGCGGAAAGTAAACCACAAAAATACCTCTATTATTATCAGATCTGCAATTCGCAATTGTGAAAAAACAAAAAACCATCTTCTGCGCTCTGCTTCTGCTTCTGCTCCACCATCACCACAAATCACCATCTCCACAACTATTCACCACTCCACCACCGCAACCCACTACACCACCACCGCAACCCACACTCGCACCACCATCACTCGCACCACTACACCGCAACCCAATACATCCGGTCTACATTGTGCCCCATCTCCACCACCGCAACCCACACTCGCACCACTACACCACCACCATCTCCACCTCCGCAACCCACACTCGCACCACCATCATCTCGACCACAGACAACCATTTAGGCAAATAAATCCGGTCTACGTTGTTAACTTTTGATAATTGTTTTCAATCTTCATTTATTGTTGTTAATTCTTAATTGTTTTGCGTTTATTGTTTTTATATTTTGAATGTTTTGTTCGCTGCAGGGGTTGTTTGTTATAAGCCGAGACCACAGACGAGAGCCCCAACAGGGCGTGTTTGTTCGCTGCAAAATAGCCCCAACACAGGTATCCAAAAAAAAACGGACTAGTTTACTTAATGTTATGATATATAAGCCGAAATTGACAATCTGAATATGTTAGTACTATATGGTATTTGATCGTCTCATATATTGTAAATGATTATAGGACTTTAGTGATTAATTTTGGAAAGTCCCCGTCCGAAGTTAATTATCCCATAGAAAATCCGTCCGAAATTAATTTATTAGAAATTAATTTCGGAAAGTCCCCTATTTGGGACTGCTTTTTGAATGTTTTGTCTCATTTAGGATATGAATGCGTATAATTGATTTACTATTTGTGAAAATTTCGACAGTGTTTCCCCTTTACTCCTACGAATATGTCTTTAATGCACATATTTGGGGAGTTGAGGGGAAATGCTGCCGAAATTTTCTCAAATAGTAAATTCAGTTATACGCATTCATATATGAGACGAAACATTCAAAGAGTGGGTTAGGATTGCCTTCCATAGTTGGATTAGGTGAACAAAACGCACAACTCGTAATTGCATCATTAAAACGCATAACTTGTGAACATGTTTAATTCTATATAATTATTTGTTGCATCATTAAAACGCAGTTATGCCAGTTGATAAGAGTTGGGTCTCATTATCTCGTGCTAGCCTCGATTTTTTAAAAGGTCTTAAAGCTTTTTGCGCGTATGCCAAGGACTTTGTGAATATTGACGGGAATATACATTGTCCATGTGCTAGTTGTTATAACAATGGTTGGATAAAGTACGAAGATTTGTTTGATCACATACACTCAAATGGTTGGGACCAAAGTTATACGAAATGATATAATCACGGTGAACCGGATACCCGAATATTGGTACCCAACACAAATCATCCCGGGACGAGTGACATGGCTGATTTCCTTCATGATATGTGTCCGAATGAGCCAACTCAAGAAAATATTGGCGAGACAAGTAACGAGCCAACTCAAGCAACATCACTTCCTTAACGTAACGAGTTTGAAGCGTTACTTGCCACTGCTAAAGACCCACTATACCCGGGCTGTACATGGATGTCTTCATTTGACTTTTTGGCAAAGTTTACGAACATTAAGGTCAAAGGTAAAATGAGTGACACCACGTTTAACGAAACACTAAAATTTCTACGTGAATGCTTCCCGCCCATTCTAGGATACAAAATCCCACCGTCATACTATGAAATAAAGAAAACATATAAAACGATCGGGTTAGGATACGAATCCATACATGCTTGTGTAAATGATTGTTTTTTATATCGGGGGTGGGTAACGAAGATTTGCAGAATTGTCCCATCTGCGATGCTAGTAGATGGAAAGACAAGAACACACTGGGTAAGAAAGTTCCTAACAAGGTGTTGCGTTACTTTCCTATCATTCCTAGACTACAACGTTTGTACAAGTCTAAACACACTGCAAAACATATAACTTGGCATGCGTCTGGGCAGTCTACGGAGAACGGTAAGATGCAACACCCGGTTGATAGTGAAGCATGGAAGAAATTTAATATCGAGTATAAGAAAGAATTTGCTTATGAAAAAAGAAACGTCCGATTAGGGTTGGCTGCTGATGGTTTCAATCCGTACGGCAACCTTAGTCAGTCTTACAGTATGTGGCCGGTAATATTAACAACATACAATATGCCTCCTTGGATATGTATGAGAGAGACTTCTCTTATGTTGACGTTGTTAATTCCGGGCCCTAAATCACCCGGGAAGGACATAGATATTTACTTGAGGCCTTTGATTGAAGACCTTAAGACTTTATGGAAAGATGGGGTTATGACTACGGACGCTGTTACAGGCGAAGAATTCTGTATGAAAGCAGCGCTTTTATGGACTATCAATGAATTTCCCGCTCGAAGTAGTTTGTCTGGGTGGAGTGGGCAAGGTTACAAGGCATGTCCGACCTGTAATATAGAGACTCCATCTATGCGCGTGTTAAGCAAAACCGCTTATGTTGGTCACAGAAGATTCTTAAAAGCCAACAACAGATGGCGGAAGAACAGAAAGGCATTCTATACTCAGCTCGATGATAGACCACCTCCTAAAAAATATACCAGTCATGACATCTTGACTCAACTTGGGAAATTGCCTATACGTATCCCGGGGAAACATCCAAGTTTTGGGGGTGCGAAGAAAAAACGTGATCCTGATCGCGAATTGAATTGGACCAAAGTATCTATTTTCTACGAGCTAAAGTATTGGTCTTTTCTTACACTAAAACACAATTTAGATGTCATGCATATCGAAAAAAATGTGTGTGAAAGTGTGTTGGGTACTTTGTTAATGAATGACAAATCAAAAGACAACAACAAGGCAAGACAAGACTTACAAAATTTGAATATTCGTAATGCTTTGTGGCTCGTCAACAAAGGCGGTGGGAAGTGCTCTAAGCCTCATCCCACGTACTCTTTCACAACTGAAGAAAGAAAACTTTTTTGTCAATTCATCAAAGGTACGCGTTTTATTTCAGAATTTATTTGTTCCAATTCAATTCGCGTATTCATTTCGACAACTTATTCTAATATCATGATTTTTTTTCCCAATTGATCAAAGGTGTTAAACTACCCGATGGGTTCGGATCTAACTTCAAGCATAAAGTGACAGACAATGATAACAACATAACAGGCTTGAAGGCTCATGACTGCCATATAATGATGCAGCGGTTACTTCCTGCTGGACTTCAAAATTACTTGAAGGACCAAACCACCGCAACACCAATAATCGAGCTTTGTTCATTCTTCAAACAAATATGCGCTCGAACTTTGATGGTGGATGACATGTTGAAAGCTAAAGAACAGCTTATCAATATTTTGTGCAGTTTCGAGCAAATCTATCCTCCAGCTTTTTTTGACATTATGATTCACTTGGTTATTCATCTACCCGAAGAGGCTATTCAAGGCGGGCCTGTTTACATGAGGTGGATGTATCCATTTGAAAGGTACATGAAAAAGCTCAAAAATTATGTCAGAAATAAAGCTAAGCCTGAAGGATCAATAGCGGAGGGTTATATTGCTGATGAAGCATTAACTTTCTGTTCGCATTATTTTTGGGGTGTTGAGACGAGATTTAATCGTCCTGACCGGAATGAGGACGGTCCTAGCCCAACAAGTCGATTTCAAGTGTTTCGATCAGCCTGTAAACTGAATGGTAAACAATCATTAATTCGGCTTGAACAAGACGTAATGCAGAAAGTAGTATGGTATGTACTACACAACAGTCATGAAATCGACCCGTACATGAACGAGTACAAGAGGTACACGTTTTATTTCAAAATTTTGTTTTACGTAAGTTATTATTCGACGACTTATTCTAATATCATGAACATTTACAGGGAATTTCCTGGCAATGACATACAAGAAGGATTTCCTCCCTGGTTTGGGAACAAGGTAGACTTGTTGTATGTAAAACCCTGTAAAAATAACGACTATTACTCATCTATATCTATTCTTAACTTTTTTTAATGACTATTACTCATCTATATCTA
The DNA here is from genome assembly GCA_030686995.1 of Artemisia argyi. NCBI lineage: Eukaryota > Viridiplantae > Streptophyta > Magnoliopsida > Asterales > Asteraceae > Artemisia > Artemisia argyi. The sequence continues at coordinate 3,962,835 of CM060680.1, forward strand.
TTCTTAACTTTTTTTTCTTAGATTCGGGAGTTGAAAGTAAAGGACGACCCAAGTTGTACTTCCGAGTTGTTCGCTTTGGCTTGTGGACCATCATGTGCTGCATTCTCAGCCAACTCTTGCACAGTGAACGGTGTGAAGTTTATCGTACACGACCGTGATTTACGTCGTTCAACCCAAAACAGCGGAATTTCAACTCCTAATCCTAGCGGAGGAATGTATTATGGCCAGCTTGAAGAAATTATCGAGCTTGAATATATTCCGTTCAAGGTTGTGTTGTTCAATGTTAAATGGTTCGACACTAATAACAATGGTCGCATAAAACGTTGTACCTATAGAAACAACATTACACAAATTATGACAGATCGTGTATCGTTTGAAAGTGAACCATACATTCTTACAACACAAGCAACACAAGTCTTTTACCTTGATTTCCCGGGTAAACGTGGTAATGTCAAGGCCGTCCAAGATTCTTATCATCGAAAGATTTGGAACCCGGATATCATCGTGGTAGAAGACAATCAGGATGTTGTACATGACAACACATCATCACATGTCACACTCTCTGCTGAGTTGGATACGTTGAATTATGACACCATAAATAGAGATGTTGAGCCAGCGGAAGTTGAGGCACCACCACAACCAATTATCACTTATGTCGACGACGACGAAGATAATATTGATTATGATGACCACGTTCCTCATGATTTAGCATCTGATGGTGAAGATTACGTCGATCGTGAAGATGAAGCTGACACTAATAATGAGGGTTTTTATCTTAGTGATGAGGGAGATTGATCTCAAATTGTAATTTGTTAAATGACACTTATTTGAATGAAATTGTTATCGAGTGGTTAAATGTGTTTATTTATTTATTTAATTATTTATTATTATTATTATTATTATTATTATTATTATTATTATTATTATTATTATTATTATTATTATTTTGTATAAATTGTTATTTATTTCAATGTGTGTGTATATGCGTATATGTGTATATGTGTTTATTCACTAATTATATTTTCTTGTACTAGTACGTTTACAGATGGCAGAGCTAGCGACTCAGGCGAAGACATCGGGATCCCAGGAGGCTTCACCATCACCAGCTGAGTCTACAGGTACCCCGGAGGAGGGGAGTGGGGCTAGTGGGGGGAGTGGGGGGACTCACGAGTAACGTATGGGTTGATTTATATTTGTTTTGGGTTATGGACAAATGTTTGGATAGTTTCATGGATTATTATGTGTTTATGTGTTAGGATTCCCGCTACATTGTTCCCACGTATAGTTTTGTAGCGTATAGCGGATAGCTAGCTTATGTAGTGATCATGTGATAACGGTTTTTGAACCGTATTTTGCGAATTTGGATACAAACACATGCTTATGTTAATTTTTAAGAAATTTGGATATGTATCATATTATGTTTGGCGAATTTGTGATTTGAGTGTCTTGTGGTATTGTAATTAGGTTATATACATGTTCTGGATTTGTAGTGTTAATGTAGATTTTTTCCGGAAAAAATCTGGAAATTACCCATTTTGCAGCAATTTGCTTTGCTGCAAAATGGGTCAGATACTTTTCGCGGGGATATGTCCCCGCCAAAAGGTTGCTACAATAATAGTGAGCACAACTTTCAGCGGGAACATGTCCCCGCCAAAAATGTACACCATTTACTTGGAAAATACTTTCAGCGGAGACGCGTCTCCGCCAAAAGTTTGCACCATTTGCTTGGAAAACACTTTCAGCGGGGACTCGTCCCCGCCAAAAGTATTGCCACGCTGGCAGTTTGACTTGACCAATATTGTCCACGCTGGCAGCGTGGGTCCCACGTGTCACCGCCAAAAGAGTGGTACGTCGCCGCCGAAAGTTTACAGCGTGGGGCTTTGCCCGAGGCACTTTCGGCGGGGACATGTCCCCGCCGAAAGGTTTGGGCGGGGAGAAGTCCCCGCTGAAAGCCGGTGAATGTCCCCGCTAAAAACGGTGAATGTTGTAGTGTGTATTGTAATGCTATAAGTTACCAAATAGCACAACTGGGCCGAGGCTTACTTGCAAGGCCAGTCCATTTTTTAGTTCTCATAAATCCCATAGCGAATTAGCAATTGAATTTGACTATTTGAGGTTCTTTCTATTTTTCAGTAACGTATCTATTTGCTATTCGAACGATAAACTTTATAAAAACTAGTTGTATCTATAAGATAACTTATGTCAACTAGTTACTATTTCATAGATAATTCACTTACATGACACTCATGTCGAGAAGTAGATGAAAAAATGGTTAAAAGCGAACTGTCCATCGACGTTTCCTTTGCATTGGTTGCTCTCTCCCAAATATAGTTATTGAGTAAATGTATTTTTTTCTAAGATAATACTCAAACTACTACCTAGTATTTTGCAAAGGCAGTAAAATCTGATTTGGAATAATTATCTTTAGTATAAATATACATAATCCAGGCTAGTGACTGCCCGGTGTTAGCCTATTGCTTATCATCGTATATTGTACGTACTCTGTTTATGTTTATTTGGAAGATGATCATCTGTAACTTCAATAGGCTTCTCTCACAGTTGCACTCTTTATATATATTAATTGATGATCTTTTTGCTGTTATCACAACCACAAGAAATTTCATGGTATATATTCATTTGGGAGTTGGGACCAAAGAGAAAATTCTTTGGTGTTATTTCCACGAAATTCCGATTTCTTCTATACAGGACAAGGTTTACCAAGGTATTCCGAACAATCAAACTTAACCCCAAAGTCTTTAAACCATAACAAAAAAGGCGGCTCAGAAAATTCAAAATGTAGCGCCATCAAAGATCCGAAATAGAAGATATTTCTCATCAACGCGTCTACTTATTCTGGAAACATGAATATACGACCAAGTTAAAATGAAATACTGAGTAACTATTATGCGGTTCGTAATGAAATGGAATCTATGGAAATTGCTACAGAGACTATATTGTATACAATATAGAAGTACGACAGAACATTACTTATAAAAAGGAGGTGAAAAACTTCTCATGTTTTAAAATTGCTATATTAATTCACTTAATGATATGTAACTACTAGAAATAAATAAGCTGATATATTATACCGTGCTACTGCTTTGTAAGGATAAATTGTGTGATTATATATTATTTATTTTGATAAGTATGAAACAATTAACATATTGACACCAAATATTAAAGACTCATAAAAATATGAATTTAATGACACCAACATTCTATAAGCATTTCACAGGTTTTTCACACAACCAGTTTCCTCACTTCATCAAATGGTTATATGAGTCGTATATCATCACGTTTCATTTATACTAATTCCGGCAAAGTACCTTGGTGTTTCAACGAATTGAAATGAACAAAGAACTTTCACAAAACTCTAATAATGAAAATAATAATAATAATAAATAACGAATTGAAATGAACAAAAAACAAACTCACCCTCGAAAGACATCTTACACTAAAAAAAAAAAAAAAAAAAATGGCTTTTCCATTTGACTCGGCAAATATAGAATTTCATTGTACATGCATTTGGTCGACCAATGAGAAAATAATTGATGTAATTGTCGATCAAATCTTTTGAGGGTCTTTTCTAGAGGACAACATCATAAAGTGTCCATTAGCTAGAGGAATACCAAAAATAACTTTTGAACTAAACGAGAGCCACCAGTTAGTTGAAAGCAAACAAGATAGTGTTCAAATAAGAAAAATATTTGGTGTTTTTTCTCATGACTATTGAGAGTCTTCTCTAGAGAACAAGATGATATCTACTACTACAAGTTAGCTTAGTCGAAACCAAAGTAGCTAGAACACATCAAAGACCAAAAAAAAAAAAAAAAAAAAAAAAAAAAAAACAATCACCATCATGAATACTATTCTGTTAACAGGAATTTAAAACTGATTACATTTCAAAAGCATGTTTCATAGCCTGTATATGAAGTTAGACTTGAAACTCCTCAAAATACTACATCACCTAGAAATCCCAAATGACAAATATGAAATTCGTTGTTCTAATTTGGGCAGTATTTCAAATGTTTTCGTTTACAACTTCTAATACAAATTCCACCACTGCATCCAACACCCTTGTCAACTCAAAAAACAAAGCAAAGCCAGGGTGCAACAGCACATGTGGGGACTTAATTGTTCCCTACCCTTTCGGTGTCGGAGACAACTCAGAGTGTTATATAAATGAGGGATTTCGCATGTACTGCGACACTTCTGTAAACCCTCCAAAGGCCACTATTTATGAAGGCGGCTACAGGTTGATTAAATTGATATCTGATTCCACCATTCGGCTTTCCAATCAACTGACGAGCAGGTGCTATTTTCAAAATGGCACAATATACAATAATATCATGGCCGGAATGAACTATATGGATGGGCCGTACACCATTTCCAAAGTTAACAAGTTCACAGTTATCGGTTGCTTTAATTCTGGTTGGCTGACCGCAGTAACAAAGTCTAGGAACGTGTCTACAGGTTGTATAGTCTTTTGTAAAACACCGCAGGAGGTTGTTGGTGATGAGTGTACAGGAAATGGTTGTTGTCAATCATCCATACCCCATGACATTAACTTTTATGTTGGTAGGGTCCGTTCCTTGGAGGATTACAGCAACATCAATGAGAGCTATATTAGGTCGTTTAATCCTTGTTCATACTCCTTTTTCGGTGAGGAGAATGGATTCAAGTTTAAGGGTCTTAGTGATTTAAATGATACTAATTTCAAAAAGAGGGTCGAGGATAGTGTGCCGATGGTGCTTGAATGGGCTATTGGTAATCTGAGTTGTTCTGAAGCCAAAGCAACAGATGGTTATGCCTGCCATTCAAATAGCAAATGTGTAAGCTCTACAAGGGAAAGTGGTGGGTACCGTTGTGAATGTAAAGAAGGCTATGAAGGAAATCCATATCTTCCTCCTGGCTGCATAGGTACAAATGTACAATCAATATACAAAGTTTATATCATTGCTTTATCACTTTATCAAATCGCTATTTAGTTTTCGAAATAATTACGGTCAAATGTCCTCTACGTAGCTATTTAGTTTTCAGATATATTAAAAATCTTCAGTTATATTAATGGACTGATCAAACTTCTAAATTTTGTTGGCGTAACAAAATTGTGTCAAATAATTGGTTAATTTTCTCCAAATTATTTCTTAATTGTCACACAAAACGTGTTTTCTTTTGTTACATGAAAAGTTGACTTGTTAAAGGCAAGTCTAGATTACTTTAATATGGAACTCGATGTGTACACGAAAAATGTCCCAAAACTCTTATTCTTTACATTACTAAAGTATTTGGATTTTTTTTCTTTTCAGACATCAACGAGTGTGCGAGACCAGAAAAGTGTTACTTTAATTTACCACCGTTTTCTAATAAAAAAACTTAAATATAGTGACACCTTTTGTGTGTTACTAATAGGTCTATCAAAAACAATATTCTTGATCTTGGTATTGAAATTATTGTTATATTACGTATTTAGCTCTTTATGATATGTCATATAATATGATTCCCTAATTTTGTTATGTTGAAGATTAGCCGATCATTGGTTGAGTTCCTTTTTATGCTAGATATCAATGAGTGTGAACGAAAAGAGGATTTCCCATGCTATGGAACTTGTATTAATACACCCGGGAATTACACATGCAAATGTAAAAAAGGGTATTCTGGTGATGGCAAGATTCCAAATGGTTGCAGACGTTCTACTGGATATTCAAAATTTACAACAATCATATTTATTTTAGGTAATTCTTTGATTAATGCGTGTGTGATGTGTGACTCGTAACCCGCGCATTTTGCCTTTCGATCACAAATATATTGAATGAATACTTAGCACAAAATGATTAAGAAAAGATAAACGCGAATTAAATAAAAGGAAGACACGATCAATTGGAAGAATCTCTCTCTCTCTCTCTCTCTCTCTCTCTCTCTCTCTCTCTTGTTTTTAAATAAAATTCTTCCTTGCTTTTCTAAAACAAAAAAAGTTAATAAAATTCAAAAAGTTACCATAAAATTCTTCTTATGTTAATTAGTTTTGTTGTGGTTACATGATAGCTACTCTCTTTCATTCTACTCTTTTATATGAACAAGAAATATGTGAAAGAATTTGCATGTTTAGTTAGGACTTTAGGTGGGTGTCATGGAAATTATGGAATCATGTGATCATGGGTAATGGTCGTTCATGCATGGTTCTAAAGCTTAAAGTAGTAAAACTAGCAGAGAAATCCAATTTTGCATTAGAAAACATGCATGTTCATATAAAACATGTATGTTTTCTTACATACACATACCTACGTAACATACATGTTAATATAAAACCATTTTGTATTGATATGTTGCACTTAACCGGGTTTTATATGAACATGCATGTTTTTTAATGCAAAATTGGAGTTCTCGCAGTTCCCGCACTTAACAGGGTTCTAAAAATAAAAATAATATATATATATATATATATATATATATATATATATATATATATATATATATATATATATATATATATTGTTAGATTTTTAAAGTAGTTTGCAAGTATGGGTTACTTCAAAATTCTTTTTGTGAAAATGGGTTAGTATTCTTTGGGATCACTTTTTAACTTCATTCATGAATGCTAAGTCATTTTTTAATTTTTGTTAAAAGTAGTAGAGTTTTTAACTTCATTCACGAATGGTTTGATTTTTATATTTGTACGTGCCTCCCTTAAATTGATAGTTAAAAATTAAAGTAAATTCATCAAAGCCAGTGAGTGATCTTTTTGACCTTTTTTCATGTCAATTGCTTACATTCTTTGCGTTCTTTTGTATAAAGCTTTTATTTACAACTAAAATTGGGAACGGTTATGATTGTATGTAGGAACGACACATGATCATTAAAATTGGTCGTCAAGCTATAGTTTTAATGTTCTTTTTAAAAATAACAAAGTGTAAGTGGTAGTTTAGAGCAAAAATATGAATACCTGTCACATTTTTAGCTAAAAACTTGTGTTAGTTAATAAGATTGTGAAAATACATTCCCATATTTTCCCCTTTAAGTAACGACCCTCATGTATACATATCACTTCTAAATGGAGGTGAACATGCATTTAATGTCTTTTGTCTAGCTTTTCTATGCCAAGATTCGATACAATTTAAAGTATTTGTGCGGATTTTCAACAAAGATTTGGTACAACTTAAGCATGTAGCTTTTCTATATAGTCTTTTTTATTTAAGCATGTAGTTTTTTTTAATATGCATGCTACTCATTAGTTTCTTTTAAGATTTCCAACACTCCATTAAAGTAACCCATATTTGCAAACAACATTAAAAACAGAACCATCTATACCAAAAACTCAAAACTAGTACCAACAATTTGCTAACATCTAGCATAACTTTTGGTAAACATGTTTAAGCTCACAACTATCATATTCATTTAGGTAATTCTATGATGCGTATATCATGTATATGGTCACAAATATTTTGACACCAAATAATCTTTTCCACCATGATTTTTTACGCTATTTTGACACAACAGTATGTGCAGATTGTTTAAGTCTCCTATGTTCTATAATCTATGATGCAAATGTAAAACATTTTTTGTGCAGGTGTTGTATTGGGCATAGGGATACTAGTTTTATCAATTGGTGCATACAAGCTAATACAAAAGAGGAAGGATAAGAAATGTAAAGAGAAATTCTTCAAAAGAAATGGTGGTTTGTTGTTACAGCAACAAATATCAAGTGGTGAATATGCAACTCAGACCACAAGAATGTTTACTGCAACAGAACTAGAAAAAGCAACTGACCATTACAATGAAAATAGAATATTAGGCCGAGGAGGCCAAGGAACAGTGTATAAAGGAATGTTACCAGATGGAAAAATAGTAGCAGTAAAGAAATCCATGTTGGTTGATGAAAGTCAAGTCGAATCATTTATCAACGAGGTATTTTTACTCTCCCAAATTAGCCATAGAAATGTGGTGAAGTTGCTTGGATGTTGTCTAGAAACAGAAGTTCCAATTCTCGTTTATGAATTCGTGTCAAATGGAGATCTGTGCCAATTCATACATGACGAGAATTATGAGTTTCCTACTTTTTGGAGTATACGACTACAAATTGCTACAGAAGTAGCAGGAGCTCTTGCCTATATACATTCTGCAACCTCCGTTCCTATATATCATCGAGACATAAAATCTTCCAACATACTTTTGGATGAAAAATTCCGAGCGAAATTATCAGATTTTGGAATATCCAAGTCAGTCTTGGGTGATCAAACTCACTTGAGCACATTAGTCAAGGGGACTTTTGGCTACTTAGATCCCGAGTACTTTCAATCAAACCAGTTCACTGAAAAAAGCGATGTTTATAGCTTTGGGATTGTTGTCCTTGAGCTTTTAACAGGGAAAAAGCCAATATATTCCATAGGACCAGGGGAATCGAGAAGCTTGGCAACATTGATTCTATCAACTGATGAAAGGCTTCTTCTAGAAAATGTTGATAACCGAGTGTTGGATGGACCAGAAGAGCAGCTTGTAGCAGTTGCTAAGCTTGCAAAAAGATGCTTGAATATGAATGGGAAGATGAGGCCAACGATGAAAGAAGTTGCAATAGAGTTGGAGGGAATAAGATCAAGTCACTAAGTAAAATGAATCTACTGTTTATATTGTATTAAGCTTGTAGAATAAGCCGGATTGGAGCTAGCTATATGTCTATGTGGATGACATTATTATGTTCTTAAAATCTTTTGTTCTTAAGTTGGTCTTTTGTGATTTTTCATACCAAGTCTTTTTAATATATGTACCTGTATTTGTGACTATATGATGCGTGTGCACAATGATTCATTTCCGGGCATTTTGCTATATGATGCGTGTGCACAATGATCCATCTTTTAGTTCTCACAAGGCCCATAGCAAATTAGCAATTGAATTTGACTATTTGAGGCTCTTTCTGTTCTTTGGTAACCTATCTATTTGCTATTCGAACAATAAACTTTATAAAACGTAGTTGTATTGTATAAGCTAAATTTGGTCAACTAGTTAGTATTTCATAGGTGATTCACTTGCATGACATTCACGTCGAGAAGTAAATGAAAAAATTGTTAAAAGCAGCTTAGCTTACATGCTGTATTTTGATTACTCCGGGTGGTGAGATCTCATGTGATCTTTTGTCGCAAACTGTCCATCAACGTTTCTATTGCATTGGTTGCTTGTTGTGAATATGGCTTAACCAACTTTCTCCCAAATATTATTCCATACGGCCCAAGAAACGTAAGCCCGTTGGAAAATCAATAGTACTTTGCATTTATCAAAAGAGATTATAAACATCTGATTGATTCATCTGGATTAAAACCAAACAATACAATACAACTGATTACCATGGCCTAACAATATAGTATTAGACAACTACTTATGCATTACTTGATAAGTAGAAAAGTGATACGGGGTATGAAACCAAAAGACTATCAAGACCCTCCACCTACTGCCCTTTTCGACCCCGAAGAACTCACCAAATGGTCTTTTTACCAAGCCATAATAGTTGAGTTCATTGCCACAATGTTGCTCCTTTACATCACTGTCTTTGACTGTCATTGGTTACAAGTCCCAAGTCGACCCCGCCCACAGCACTGACCAATGTGGTGATGTTGGAATCCTTGGTATCGCTTGGGCCTTTGGGGGCATGATATTTTTCCATGTTTATTGCACTGATGGTATCTGAGGAGGAAACATTAACCCTGCTGTTACATTCAGGATTTCGGACTGTTTTTGGCTAGGAAATTAACACTACCAAGGGCATTTATGTACATTGTGGCTCAATGTTTGGGTGCTATTATGGTGGTGGTGTTAATGAGCTTGCTGATGGCTACAGCAAAGGAACCGGTTTGGGTACTGAAATCATCGGGACCTTTGTTCATGTTTACCGTCTTCTCAGCTACTGACCCTAAGAGAAATGCATGTGACTCCCATGTCCCTGTAAGTACTAATTATTTATGTTACTATAACACTTCTAGTCAATTGTTGTATGGTGTTATTATTGATGAGAATGTTTGGATTAATTAACTAAAGGTGTTGGCACCTCTTCTGTGACAACTGGCAAAATAGGGATCCGTTTTATAAAACCCGCATTACATTAAAAAATTACAATTTGGAATTTTTGAAAGTTTATTTTGACGAGTTATCTTACAAACGTTGGTACGTGATTTTTAATCGTACGATATTTATGAGATTTGGTTATTTATTTATGGTTTGGTTGATTCGGTCGTGATGATTTATTGTGAGATCGTTATTTTTGGCACTACATTGACTCCGGCACTAGGTTAACCTAACAATTTTAATTACATTTTATTATTGGATTGGATATTAGTATTTTTGGAACGGGTTCGGTTTGAAAGACATTTGGTTATTTAAGTTTCGGGTTTGGTCCGTGTATTGACACCGGGCTACTAAATCCCCTACACCCACTATTATTATTATTATTTAAAAAGTTATCTTTGTATTTTATAAGAGTAAATAACATGAATCGTCCCTGTGAATACCACAAAACCCACCAACACATCTCACCAATATTCTCTCTCTCTTCTTTCTTTATACACCACCGCCGCCACCTTAATATCACCATAGCTCCGCCACCGCCGCCCTCACCACAAAAATAACACCACCATCTTCACCACCTTTTCGAGATCTATCTATTGGTACCAATCACGCGCTCTAAAACCTCCTCTAACACCACGAAATAATTAATACCGCCACTATAACATCACTTTTTTATCTTTTTCTTGTTGGGTTTTTGAAGAAATACGTTTTTGGAGTCGTTTTGAAGGTGAGTGACCACGAGTTTCAACTCGTGGGTCTCGATGTGTGTCCGATTCATGGATATACGACTTTTCTTTAATGGGTTTTTGTTAAAACATGTATAAAACTATGTTTGGTATCCGGGTTTATTGATTTTTGTGGGTGTCGAACGAAAACCGAGAGCTTAGGCTCTCGGCGTGGGTTGATTTGATGAGATATATGGGTGTATCTTGTTAGTCTTGGTCTCGTGATGTGGATCACTAGTGATTTTGTCTTGGTATTGTTTGATCTTTGTTTGTGTTGGCTTCTTGATGATGCTGCAGAGATGGGATGACCCTAAGGGTCCGTTTGGTTTGATTTTCAGTTTTGGTGATGGTATATTTTTGTCGTCTTGGTGATGCCGTGGACAATGGTGTTTGATGCGTGGGAATCGCACCTTGCTTTACCTCTCGAGGGATCTCGAGAAGCTTACAACCCCCACCAGGTAGTGTACCTGATCGTTGTAGTATAGTATAGTGACAAGTACCGGGGGATTGATCGTTCAGCTTAGGAATAGTGTCGCTAGGATTAGAAAACCTAATTAATAGTTCTAGAGGTGAAAGATGATTATTTTTGTATTTTTATATTTTTATGAAAGCAAGTAAAATCTCGGGTTTTGGAAGAGTGGGCGGAATTAGTTGCTATTCAACTAACCCAAAGCTATTATATAATTAAAATAAAATAATGAAAATGAAATTAAACTAAATTATACTAAGGTTGTGAGCAGTGGTTGGAGAAATTGTGTTTACTTAGACTTCACTACTCCCTAGATATCTTTTACATGTTAATTACTTGTTACACTTGTATGGATGACGGATTGTATTCCTTAATACCATTCGTGGGGTGGCATACATAACTCCCCAACTCTATGAGCACTTATCTCCTCCTACACCATGACCCAGCACAACTATAGGGATTGTAAACAGTGGCTCATGCATTAAATACAACCAATAAAGACCTAGTACGCCTTGGTTCATGTTTCTTAAGACGTTCAAGCATGTTACCATTTGGAGATCTGCCAGTTTTCTTAAGCCTAACATATAAATTATTCATTCAAAACAAGAATAGACAAGTAATCAACACATAATCAACATCTAGGTTTTATTAGATCTAAGCAAACACAAAAGAGATCTAGCCTAGCATAGTAGAATTGAGACAAGAACAAGATATAAACAACCAACACATAGACATATTGATTAAATTGAAAGTACACTTATCTCAATTACAATGCAAGGTCTCAAGGGTTTGGATTGAAAAACCTGTAAAAGAGGCACCAAAATCGTCTTTAGGGTTTCACCAAAACTTCTCATTTTTTAATTAAAAAACTTGAAAACTATATATAGGAAAAACAGGCTGACGGCGTCAAGAGTTACTTGTGACGCCGTCACCTCGCCGCCATATACTTCCTCGGACGGCCTTGATCCACTTATGACGGCCTATGTGACGCCGTCACCACCCACGGTATTTTATTCTTGCCACTTTGACGCCGTCATGAAGCCTTCTGACGCCGTCACCACCTACGATGTTTAATTCCTCATGTCTAACGCCGTCAAGATGGTGGTCTTGACGCCGTCACCTTGTATCTTCAGCATGGAAATTTGGTACTTTGCCGTTTTCTTCACTTTTATGCTCCAAAAACGTCCAAAATGGCTTCTTTTCCAGAATTCACTCTCCAAACACCTAAAATCACAAAAGGAACGATTTAGGGCAATATTTGATCAAATAAAGTTGGATTCGGGCTTAAATGACCCCCTAAAAACGGATCGTTTTTTGCCTCATCATATACCCTTACACTTGAGATTTGCTTCTCCTCAAGCAAATGAGCTTTTATTCTACTCAAAAGACAAGTTAGGGGTCATTTAACACTAATATAAAAGTAATTACAACAAATAATCGTTCCACTAAAGACCAATAGACAAGCACGGAGGTCATACACAAGCACCTCACAAATAGTGTTTAGATACTCACATCTCTCGGGTGTAATAAAGTAATATAACATTATGGAAATGGAAGATATCTCTCACTACCTGTCATAGCAAAATAGATTACCATAGGCTTGGGAAAGGATCAAACCTCCACCACATGGCGTAAGCACCTAGGATAAACTATCAAAGAGGTCTTTTAAAGGGTTATAACGTTAGGTGTAGGGATATGAATTACACGGTTTTGTTGGATAAAGGAAGTTTTACTGGTGGCGAGTTAACAATCTTGGTTAATTACATGTACAAGATGGCGTTGCTAAGCCAAGACTAGACTCGACTTAAGCTAATAAATGAAAAATAACAAAAACATAAAATGAACATAGAATGAAAACGGGATGGTAGTCCGTATGGTTTTCCTCTTTTTTTTTTTTTTTTTTTTTTTTTTGCATACACTCTTACCCTACCATCCAAAATAATACATCATAGGGGATGAGAATTCCCCTTACACTTGAATCTTTACATACTTTACATTTAACTAATCTAATGACTCGAATTAAGAAAATCAAAACACTTGGAGCACTTTTAAGATTAACGTACATATGGGGGTAATATATGATGTTCTTCCCCATTACTCCTTAAAATAAGTACTTACCCATGAGTCCCAATCGTCCCAAAAGAATATGTACAAGGATATGACTCGACTTAGCAACCATGTAATCAATTAGAAAGTTAACTTAGGGTTTAACAAATAACAATAATGCACTAAAAATGAGCGCATACACGGAAGGCTAAGGCGATTTGGTTGTACATTTAAGTGGGGTGTAACAAATTCTTCCTTTAAGTAAAATGCTTAAAGTTAGAAACGAAAAGATAGGCTCGGAGGGGTGTACTAGGGGTTTCGTGTACTAAAAATGAGTACAACGCTAATGGTGTGGGAAAAATTAGTTGACTTAACTAGCCAAGTAATATGACTTAAATGGTCAAGTAATCATGATACGGTTTTAACATAAGGGTGATCCTAATGCCTCTTATCATGTAGTAAATCCTACCACACGAATGTAGTCTCACTAGCGGTCTCGGGATGCATCACTAACGCAAGTTCTAGAATCTAAATGCTACCGGTACACTCATAAGCACTAATAGTAAATGCTTTTCCTATCAAAACTAAAGGCGAACCTCACATTTTTGGGTGGAAAATTTTTCTGAATATACGGTTATGTGCTAGTCATACAACCTCCTATCCATGAGACGCTTGCTATGGCTAAAGTTTCACTCTTAAATGTTGTAAAAAATTTTTAATTTGGCGCTAAAATTACACTAACAAGTATTTCTCATAGTTTTATTACTCATCTACTATCAAACAAAACAAACTCAAGCGAAAGTGCATATGTAAGGTATCATCTTTTTACCCTCCCCTTACACTTAAGATGAACATTGTCCCCAATGTTCAAGTAAAGAATGTAAAAGTTAAAAAGTAAAGAGAATGAAATCAAATACTCCCCTGATTCGCTCGGTATGGATTATAGGTTGGCCAGGTTAAATCTTTCTCCAAGAAAATGAACAATCAAAGCTTCCCTTCCAGAATATAAATCATCTTCTTGTCACAAATAACCTGTAAATCCTGACAACAATAGACAAGGCAACCTCGCGTAAAATCGGCGGCATCCGATATAAGTTACTAAATCCTAGAAAACAAAGTAAGATATAATGCTTGTGGAATGAAGTTTGCAGATTTCCTGGAGATTATAAAACTTAATAATTCACAAAAACCATAAGACTCCGTTAGAAAAACAAAACCGGTAAAATTTCCAGATTTTTGACTCCTGACGCCGTCAAGAGCAATACCCTGACGCCGTCAGAATGGACCTGCAGAAATTCTTATGTTAAGTTTCCGGAAAATTTCTGGAAAAAACTTTGTCCTACTTCCTGGAAAATCCTGCAAAACTTCATTATGACTCAATACAAGCATTTGACTCTAACAAATACGAATATACATGTTCATTAAATATTGTGGAGAATCATGATCGGTTTGTTTCTTAAAAACATATTTGGGGTTTCCCCTTACACTTATCTTTTGCAAAAATACCTTTAGGTTGAAGTTAAGACTAGGCTAAACAACATAGTAAAGTATTTTCACGTTTTTTTTTAGAAGCATGATCAACCAACAATAAAAACAAAGCATGCATACGGAAGCAAATAACAATCAAACAAATAAAAAGCACACAAAACATGGGTTGCCTCCCAAGAAGCGCTTTTCTTTATTTACGAGTCTTGTAGCTAGACTCAAAGTCATGGGTTACTACGTGATCTCATCATTGGTTCCACTCTCCGATTGTAAATATTCCTTGTAGAAACCAATCACTTTTTTCTCAATCGCTCCCATAATCATTTGGGCAGATTCTTCATTAACTTTATACCTTGGTCCAAAGGCTAAGCAATCCTTGTAGTAAAGACTCCTTTTTTCACGTACATAATCCATGCCCTTTTTCTTATCCTCCTCATCAATATCCTCAAAAGCACCAACGTTGTCTTGATCAAGACGAGATATAAAGCAAAATTCTTTCATCCTATTGGGCATCCTATAGGTGATACTATTGGTGTTACTTGCGAATCGGATCGTACCTTCTACCTCATCATATTCTAACTTAGACTCCTCAACAAATGGTTTGCCAAACACAACATTGGATAATCGACAATCAATGACATTAGAAAGATCCTCCACAATCATAAAGTCGGTGACAAAAGTGAAATTACCAACAAAGACACGTAAACCTTTAACTCTCCCGACAAAGTTACAAACTCCACCGGGGCACTTGGGATCCCTTCTAGGTTCAAGTCTTGTGTTCACTATATCATTATAAACCGTTGAGGACATAATGTTGATTGGAGATTTAAAGTCAATGTAAGCATTGCTAATGTGTCTATATCCAATCATACATGGTATCTTAGCATTCTTAGGATCGCCTCTCTTGATCTTAGGTTCAATCATGGTGAAGGGAGATCGCGGGTTATCAATAAGATTATTATAGTATGCAATCTCCTCCTTAGTGGGGTATAGATTAAAGTAATCATTAAGCCTCGGATCCATTTCCTCCTCTTCTAGTCTCTCAACAACACTCACAAAGTCATTAGGCCCTAGGTCCTTATCTGAATACAAGGCGGTTGCTAGGTCGCTAAATGTATGCTCGAGTTCAATCTTAATCAACCTATTAAGCTCTCTAAGCTCCCTAATCTCACTCTCAATTTGTCCACGTAACACAGCCACTTCACTAGGGGAAAGGGGTGGATTCGCGTTTTCCATAATGGTCAACGGAATAGTCAATGAGGTTAGTTTACTAACAGAGGCACAAAGAAATAAGATAGACTAAAGAAGACCTAAAAATAAAAATAAAAATCTTACTAGAAAGGAATCTAGCAAGTAGACCTAATAAAAAGAAATTCTAACCTAGACAATAACTATTCCCCGGGCTGCGGCGCCAAAAACTTGATGCGTGGGAATCGCACCTTGCTTTACCTCTCGAGGGATCTCGAGAAGCTTACAACCCCCACCAGGCAGTGTACCTGATCGTTGTAGTATAGTATAGTGACAAGTACCGGGGGATTGATCGTTCAGCTTAGGAATAGTGTCGCTATGATTAGAAAACCTAATTAATAGTTCTAGAGGTGAAAGATGATTATTTTTGTATTTTTATATTTTTATGAAAGCAAGTAAAATCTCGGGTTTTGGAAGAGTGGGCGGAATTAGTTGCTATTCAACTAACCCAAAGCTATTATATAATTAAAATAAAATAATGAAAATGAAATTAAACTAAATTATACTAAGGTTGTGAGCAGTGGTTGGAGAAATTGTGTTTACATAGACTTCACTATTCCCTAGATATCTTTTACATGTTAATTACTTGTTACACTTGTATGGATGACGGATTGTATTCCTTAATACCATTCGTGGGGTGGCATACATAACTCCCCAACTCTATGAGCTCTTATCTCCTCCTACACCATGACCCAGCACAACTATAGGGATTGTAAACAGTGGCTCATGCATTAAATACAACCAATAAAGACCTAGTACGCCTCGGTTCATGTTTCTTAAGACGTTCAAGCATGTTACCATTTGGAGATCTGCCAGTTTTCTTAAGCCTAACATATAAATCATTCATTCAAAACAAGAATAGACAAGTAATCAACACATAATCAACATCTAGGTTTCATTAGATCTAAGCAAACACAAAAGAGATCTAGCCTAGCATAGTAGAATTGAGACAAGAACAAGATATAAACAACCAACACATAGACATATTGATTGAATTGAAAGTACACTTATCTCGATTACAATGCAAGGTCTCAAGGGTTTGGAACCCTTGAAAAACCTGTAAAAGAGGCACCAAAATCGTCTTTAGGGTTTCACCAAAACTTCTCCTTTTTTAATGAAAAAACTAGAAAACTATATATAGGAAAATCAGGCTGACGGCGTCAAGAGTTACTTGTGACGCCGTCACCTCGCCGCCATATACTTCCTCGGACGGCCTTGATCCACTTATGACGGCCTATGTGACCCGGTCACCGCCTACGGTATTTTATTCTTGCCACTTTGACGCCGTCATGAAGCCTTCTGACGCCGTCACCACCTACGGTGTTTAATTCCTCATGTCTGACGCCGTCAAGATGGTGGTCTTGACGCCGTCACCTTGTATCTTCAGCATGGAAATTTGGTACTTTGCCGTTTTCTTCACTTTTATGCTCCAAAAACGTCCAAAATGGCTTCTTTTCCAGAATTCACTCTCCAAACACCTAAAATCACAAAAGGAACGATTTAGGGCAATATTTGATCAAATAAAGTCGGATTCGGGCTTAAATGACCCCCTAAAAGTGGATCATTTTTCGCCTCATTAGTGTTCGGTTTGGTTATTGGTTCGAGCTCGGATGAGCTAACCGAGACCTAATGGTCTCGGGTGGGACCCACGTGTCTCGTGGAGAAACCTTGACTCGGGTTCGACTTGGTAAGTCGACCCGGATTGTATGATATACTTGGTGGTTTTGTTGGTTTCCTGATGTTCTTTTTGTGATTATTGTTGTTATTTGTTATTGGTATTATTAATTGTTGTGGATGTTATTTACTTGAGGTAATATGAATTTCATTGTGGATTTGTGTTGACGAGTATGGATTTGGGGACCGATTGTGATACGGTCAATTAGATGACGGAGATAGGTTAGTCGGGTGCCGTAGTCGGACCCTCATGTTGCAGCACGTGGATTTTGGATTGATTTGGACGAAGTTGGTTTATTTATTTATGACTTGGTTATATTATTGTGGACTTGGACTATAAGCCGAGAGTGATGACTCGGACATGTGACCAAATTCTTATGACTCGATAAATATTAAAAATCAAACGCTTATAATAAAACTCGTAATAATATTATTAGTAATATAATCGTTTATATAAGTATATAGACGTGATAAACGTATATATATTATTATAAATGCGTATATTAATAATAAAACGATCACGAGTGAACGTTATAATAATATAACGATAATTATTATACTATGCGAATAGTACAATAAATGTCGGAATATTATTATAAATAAATAACTAGAAATAATGTCGAGAACTAATACGTCGGGTAAGTAATAAATAAAAACATGATGACTTTTATAAATTTGGAAAACTTATCGAGTTATACGAGTTGTGGTTACTTAAGTCCAAGTGGGCTTTATTATGTGACTTTTGTGTTGTCACGGATATATGACGATTAATATAAACATTTTCTATAACTACGTAACTTATTTAATCGACGTGGTAAATCGAGTTTATTTAGCTATATAAAATGAGTATATTAATGGGCATCGTATCCTACGACGCCCATAGGTTGTGGTACATGTATTAGGATAATAAATTACTATATATCTTGTGCAATTGGCTAAATTGACGAATTTGGCAAATTGGACGATATATATAGGGAATTTATTGGACTACGATATATACCATATAGTATTCTTTGTGCAATGTGATTTAGGTTGGGTATAATTTTGGAGCGATGTATTACGTAAATAAATATGGGAGGTTACCAAATCGACGGATTTGATAAGCTTCGATGATTCATTTAAATAATATATTGGGCTAATATTAGACCTATAGGTTTGTTTATTATTTCGTTCGTTGTGGCTTCTTGGTTTGAGTTGTGTCGACCCACCACCCGTATGGATACCAAACGTCGAATTTCAAATTAATATGAAAATAATTCGAGAAATGGATATTTTTGGAAAGTTAAATGAATACGTTCGGGATTGGGAATATTTGATTTTTGAGGAAATGATTCTGAACGAGTTTGATATTGTTAGGAAGTGCCGAGTCTGTAGTTGCCGTTACGTGAGTCACTTGAGTTTGCTTACGTCTTTCTTCTATCGATTTCTTTTGAGGATTTGCTGGACTTGAGGTGAGTCATAGCCCCACTTTTACTCTTGAACTTTGTTTTTAATACTTGGGGTGAGAAACGTGCAAATGTTTTATGTGGACTATTATCGCTTTTTGATTTCAAAACTTGCTATGCTTATAGAACTAGGTAGAGCGAGGCCTAGACTAGATCTAGGTAAGCTATTGATTCGGTTATTGAGCGAGGCCTAGACTTGATCTAGGTAAGCTATTGATTTGGTTGTTGAGCGAGGCCTAGTCCCTGAACTAGGTAAGCTATTTGATTCGGTTATTGAGCGAGGCCTAGACTTGATCTAGGTAAGCTATTGATTTGGTTGTTGAGCGAGGCCTAGTCCCCGAACTAGGTAAGCTATTTGATTTGGTTATAGAGCGAGGCCTAGACTAGATCTAGGTAAGCTATTGATTTGGTTGTTGAGCGAGGCCTAGTCCCCGAACTAGGTAAGCTATTGGATGGATTATAGAGCGAGGCCTAGACTTGAGCTAGGTAAGCTATTGATTGGATTGATTTGAGCTATAGCGTGCACCTATAGGGATGATTTGATTTGGTTGGATTATTTTGGTTGGATGATTGAGCCCTAGTCTAGCTAGCAAGCGTTTTGCGTATATGTCCACTATATTGAATTAAGAATCTAAACCTATGATCTCACCAGCGAAAGCTGACTTTTAGCACGTTTTCTCAGGTAATTAAGTGATGCTATGCGGATGCTTGGGATTGGAGGCTTGGCATTTGGCACCGGTTATGGATCTATATTTTTCTAAAACTCTGATAACTATTGTGGACCTATATTTATTTCTTTTGGGCCTGACTTTAGATGATTTTGGGATAATGTAAACTTTAAAACCCCGCGTGGTTGCATTTTACTTTGTTTATTTTATCTCGTTCTTTTATGTCTTGTGTTTGGAAACCAATCCCCGTAGCACCCCGAAAACTTGTTGAGTCTTCTGTTGTATCAAATTTAGGGGGTGTTACAGATTGGTATCAGAGCCAAGGTTATAGAGAACTAGGTAAATAGACACCTAAACTATAACCGATTTTTATAGAAAACGATCCTCGACCATTGCCCGCCAGCCCGCCAAGCCGAAACATCATTGTTTATATTGAGATGATTATTGGATATGGGATTCTTGAGATGATTTGAGGATTTGAGGTTTATTGATTTAGTGATATGATGGCGTTTTGAGGAATTATATGCGTTTTGAGGAATTATATGGCTTAATTGTTTTGCGAATGATTTTAGTAATGCGGTATTTTAAATATTTCTTGATATATGATTGGGAATTATATGATGATTTTTGATATGGTATTTTGAGTTCGCGGTTTTGTTGTTTTGAAACACTTACACCTACCCTACGCCGTTGTCACAAATCATAGCCTCCTTTGCACGTGTTGTTATTAAGAATTGTCATTGCTCGTACACGTCGCCCCTTGTAGATCGCTATGGCCCCTGATGACCCATACGTGTTGGTCATGCGTTCGGCCACTACGTTATCGTCTCATTGTCATCCTAAGTCACCGATTTTATCGCCTCGTGGTTCACCTGCTCAGAGATGACGATTGATGGAGTACCCCTTCGTCGAGGAGTACGAGGGCGAGCAGAATGATAACCCTCAAGATGAGGAAGAGAATGATGACCCTCAGGATGAGGAAGAGGATGATCCTCAGGAGGAGGAGATGCCTGATGATGATTGGTCGCTAGCACATTCAGCTCATTCTGCGAAGCCCGATTCCCCGATACATCCGTTAGAGCCGGGTTCACCTGATCATCCATTTTTGTTTGAGTTGCCACCTGGTAGTCCCGTTAGGTAGGATGCAACTTCTAAGGTTTCTGCTAAGCATGCAGATTTGGGTGAAATTGGTAGGATGTGGACTCGGATTACTGCACAGGGCGAGTGGATCTCGCGGATGTCTGACCGACTTGAGATGATTATTGCTGAGTTTATTGCTGAGATAAGAGTTGATTTGATTAATATCGTGGGAAGGACGACCGCGATTAGGAGAGGTATGATTGAGATACATGAGCAGATAGAGAGTCTGCAAAGAGGTTTCCTCACGGCTCGCGAGGCAGATCGCAAGCTGTGGCAGAGGAACACAGAGTTGGAGAAGGAGGCAACAGACCTCAAGAGAGATCGAGATATATACAGTGTTGAGCTGGAATCGTTATGGAGAGATTTGGATGGTTTGAGATCGGAGTTGAATAGTCTACGCCAGCTTCATGGCTAGATCAATTTAGATTTGTGTTGTTGTTGTGTTGCTTCTTAAGCCAGGGAGTACTTGGTTAGGAGAGCTGGTTATTCTATCTCTTAAGTCATGTTATTCGGATTGTATGTTCGTCTCGTATGGAACGTTTAGTATTTATTATGTCTTTTGGTGTTTTGGAACGAAGTATCGATCACTACTTGTATGGACGATAGTGATTTCGTATGATATTTTACGATTTTTGGCATACATGGAGAATTGTGTCTTACTTGTGTGGTTGATATTGTGTTGGTATTATATTAATGGCTATACGATGAAACCCTGTTAGGGCTACCCGAACTGGAACTGCCGCGACTACCCCTGGTCGCCGAGGACGCCGTCCTACTCGAAATGTTGAAAACCCTACTCCTGATAACCTGGACACTACTAACCGCAACAACAGGACTCAAAATGTTGATGTCCAGGGAGACAATGATCATGTTCCATTTAACGCACCTATTGTGGATCAAGCAATGATCAATCAACTTGTGGAGCAACGAGTTGCTGAGCTACTAGCTGAGTCAAATCATTCCAACAATTCTGCTGGAACTTTTCCACCTGTTCGTGCTAATGGATGTAACTACAAGGAGCTTAAGATTTGTGGACCTATTGAGTTTGGTGGGACTGAAGGAGTGGTTTACTTGGTTAGGTGGATTGAGAAGACTGAGTCAGTGTTTAATGTCAGTGGTTGTGCAGAGAATACGAAGGTAAAGTTTGCTTCTTTTACTTTCAAGGATGAAGCCTTAACTTGGTGGAACAATTACCGTAACTCGGTTGGGAGTGATGTGGCTTATGCTATGACTTGGGAGCAATTTAAGTCTTTGCTGATTCAGACTTACTGCCCAAGGAATGAGATTAAGAAGCTGGAGATTGAGTTCTGGAACCATAAAGTGAAAGGTACCGATATGGCAACTTACAATCGCCGTTATCGAGAGTTAGCCTTACTTTGCCCCGATATGGTTAGGACGGAGACTCAAAGGATTGAGAGGTATACTGATGGATTACCGGTAGCTACCAGGAACGATGTGATTTCTGCTAAGCCTGCAAGCATTCATGAGGCTATTACTATTGCTCAACAATTGATGGACTCTTTGGCATTGGAGGAAGCTGAGAAGGATAAGAATGGAAAGAGAATGAGGGACGATCACTCTAAGGGTAATGATCGTCGAAACAAGCGACAAACAACTACTAGAGCTTATGCCATGGGAGATGGAGACAAGAAGAACTACAATGGAGATGCACCCAAATGTAACCAAGGTTACAAGCATCATTTTGGTCGATGTACTGTGATGTGCAAGAATTGCTCTAAGATGGGACATATAGCTAAGGATTGTAGAGCTCGACCACTTGCTATGGTTCAAGCTACTCCTGAAACTATGAGCAAAGCAAATGTTACTTGCTATGGATGTGGAAAGAAAGGACATTATCGGAATGAGTGTAGGGAAATCGTGGACGACAAGATAATGGGGACCAACGTGTGGAAGCTGGAGCTGCTCATGGAAGAGTGTATGCACTTGGGAATGAGAGAGGAGAAGATCCGAACGTTGTTACTGGGTTAGCTAATGGGAACATAGAAAGGATTAGGACTATCATTCACGGCTGCACGTTAAACTTTCTGAACCGTCCTTTCAATATAGATCTTCTACCCGTCACGTTAGGAAGTTTTGATGTCATTATTGGTATGGATTGGTTGTCGAAGTATCGTGTTCATGTAAATTGCGATGAGAAGATCGTGCGTGTGCCTTATGGCAAGGAGATTCTGAACATACCAGGAGATCGAAAGGAATTGAGAGGCCCAACTAGATTAGCGGTCATATCTTGCACTAAATTGCCGAAGCTAATGGAAAAAGGATGTTGCCTTTTCTTAGCTCAAGTTTCTGAGAAAGGAGGGAAGGAGAAGAAGGAAAGGTGCATTGGAGATGTGCCTATAGTTCGTGATTTATCGGATGTGTTTCCCGATGACTTGCCGGGAATTCCGCCTAATAGACAAGTGGAATTTCAGATTGAGTTGATACCTGGTGCTACACCTGTAGCACGAGCGCCTTATCGTCTTGCACCTACTGAACTAGAGTTGTCGAAACAATTAGCGGAGTTAGCCGAAAAGGGATTTATAAGAACAAGTTCTTCACCTTGGGGAGCCCCGGTCTTATTTGTGAAGAAGAAGGATGGATCGTTTCGTATGTGTATTGATTATCGAGAGTTGAACAAGTTAACGGTGAAGAATAGATACCCGTTACCGAGGATCGACGAT
Source organism: Artemisia argyi (assembly GCA_030686995.1). NCBI lineage: Eukaryota > Viridiplantae > Streptophyta > Magnoliopsida > Asterales > Asteraceae > Artemisia > Artemisia argyi. The sequence continues at coordinate 3,986,466 of CM060680.1, forward strand.
TTGTTCGATCAACTTCAAGGATCGAGTGTGTATTCGAAGATCGATTTGAGATCGGGATATCATCAGCTTCGAGTTCGCGAAGAAGATATTCCGAAAACGGCTTTCAGAACCCGTTACAGGCATTACGAGTTTCAGGTGATGCCGTTTGGGTTGACTAACGCACCGGCGGTATTCATGGATCTCATGAATCGGGTGTGTAAGCCTTACTTAGATAAGTTTGTGATTGTGTTCATCGATGACATTATAATTTATTCGAAGAATGAGAAGGAGCATGAGGAGCATCTAAGACTTATCATAGAATTGCTCAGGAAAGAGAAACTGTATGCTAAGTTTTCTAAATGTGAATTTTGGATTCCGACGGTATAATTTCTGAGTCATGTGATTGATAGACAAGGAGTTCATGTAGATCCTGCTAAGATTGAAGCGATTAAAGATTGGGTTGCACCTATGACCCCAACAGAAGTTCGTCAATTTTTAGGATTAGCCGGTTATTACCGAAGACTCATTGAGGGATTTTCGAAGATAGCAAAACCGTTGACCAAATTGACTCAAAAGAGTGTTAAGTATGAATAGGGAGATAAGGAAGAGGAAGCATTTCAATTACTTAAGGAGATGTTGTGTAGTGCTCCTATCTTGGCGTTACCCGAAGGTAACGAGGATTTTGTCGTCTATTGTGACGCTTCTCATAAAGGTTTAGGAGCCGTGTTAATGCAACGAGAGAAAGTGATAGCTTATGCTTCCCGACAGCTCAAGAAGCATGAGAAGAACTACACCACCCATGATTTGGAGTTAGGTGCTATGGTTTTTGCTTTGAGAATATGGAGACATTACTTGTATGGAACCAAGTGTGTAGTGTTTACTGACCACAAAAGTCTGCAACACATCTTGAATCAAAAAGAGCTCAACATGAGACAACGACGTTGGATCGAATTGCTAAGCGATTATGATTGCGAAATTCGCTACCATCCTGGTAAAGCAAAAGTTGTTGCTGATGCTCTTAGTCGAAAGGAGAGAATTCCACCGTTACGAGTTAGGTCATTAGGAATGACTATCGTATCGCCATTACCGTCTCAAATATTAGAAGCTCACACGGAAGCGTTGAAAGCAGAAAATCGACCTGCTGAGAAAATATTTGGGATGGCAGAAAATGAGAAGGGATTTGTTAAGCGTTCTGATGGAGTATTATGTTTTAGAAAGCGAAATTGGATACCTTTGTATGGAGGAATTCGAGAGTTGATTATGCACGAGTCGCATAAGTCAAGATACTCTATTCATCCTGGGTCTGACAAGATGTACCAGGATTTGAAAAAGTTATATTGGTGGCCAAATATGAAGGTAGATATAGCGTTGTATGTTAGTAAGTGTTTGACTTGCTCTAAGGTTAAGGTAGAACATCAAAGACCGTCAGGATTATTGACGCAGCCAGAACTTCCAATTCGGAAATGGGAGCGGATTACAATGGACTTTATTACCAAATTACCGAGGACATCTAGCGGTTGTGACGCTATCTGGGTAATTGTGGATCGATTGACTAAGTCTGCTCATATCCTGGCGATTAGTGAAGATGATAGTGTTGATAAACTTGCGAGGTTGTATGTAAAGGAGATAGTTTCTTGTCATGGAGTTCCGATATCGATTATTTCTGATCGCGACAGCCGCTTTACGTCAGCGTTGTGGCGATCACTTCAAACCGCTTTGGGGATGAGACTTGATATGAGTACTGCATATCACCCCCAAACCGATGGTCAAAGTGAGAGAACTATTCAGACTTTGGAGGATATGCTTCGTGCATGCATAATAGACTTTGGTAAAGGCTGGGAGAAATATCTACCCCCTTGCGGAGTTCTCCTACAACAATAGCTACCACACAAGTCTTAAGGCTGCACCATTTGAAGCTTTGTATGGTCGTAAATGTCGTTCACCTATTGGTTGGGCAGAAGTTGGAGATAGCCAACTCACAGGCCCTGAGCTTATTTTGGGAACTACTGAGAAAGTAACGTAAATTCGAGATCGACTGCAAGCAGCTAGAGATAGGCAGAAAAGCTACGCCGATCAGAGGCGTAAACCCCTAGAATTCCAGGTTGGAGACAAAGTGATGTTGAAAGTCTCGCCTTGGAAGGGTGTGATACGTTTTGGGAAACGTGGGAAACTTAATCCCCGCTGCATTGGACCATTTCTTATTTTGGAAAGAATTGGCCCCGTAGTTTATCAGTTGGAATTACCACCGGAATTGAGTAAAGTTCATGATGTGTTTCATGTTAGCAATTTGAAGAAGTGTCTTTCGGATGAAATGCCGGTTATACCAATTAAGGATATTCGTGTGGATGAGAGTTTGAATTTTGTGGAAGAGTCGATTGAGATAATGGATAGAGAGATCAAACGACTCAAGAGGAGTCGTATTCCGCTCATCAAAGTTCGTTGGAATTCGCGGCACGGACCGGAATTCACGTGGGAACGTGAGGATGAGTTTCGAAAGAGATATCCGAAGCTTTTCACTTCGTAGATGGGTTATTTCGAGAGAAACCCGGGACGGGTTCCTTTTGAGGCTGGGAGGATGTGACAACTGGCAAAATAGGGAGCCGTTTTATAAAACCCGCATTACATTAAAAAATTATAATTTGAAATTTTTGAAAGTTTATTTTGACGAGTTATCATACAAACGTTGGTACGTGATTTTTAATCGTACGATATTTATGAGATTTGGTTATTTATTTATGGTTTGGTTGATTCGGTCGTGATGATTTATTGTGAGATCGTTATTTTTGGCACTACATTGACTCCGGCACTAGGTTAACCTAACAATTTTAATTACATTTTATTATTGGATCGGATATTAGTATTTTTGGAACGGGTTCGGTTTGAAAGACATTTGGTTATTTAAGTTTCGGGTTTGGTCCGTGTATTGACACCGGGCTACTAAATCCCCTACACCCACTATTATTATTATTATTTAAAAAGTTATCTTTGTATTTTATAAGAGTAAATAACATGAATCGTCCCTGTGAATACCACAAAACCCACCAACACATCTCACCAATATTCTCTCTCTCTCTTCTTTCTTTATACACCACCGCCGCCACCTTAATATCACCATAGCTCCGCCACCGCCGCCTTCACCACAAAAATAACACCACCATCTTCACCACCTTTTCGAGATCTATCTATTGGTACCAATCACGCGCTCTAAAACCTCCTCTAACACCACGAAATAATTAATACCGCCACTATAACATCACTTTTTCATCTTTTTCTTGTTGGGTTTTTGAAGAAATACGTTTTTGGAGTCGTTTTGAAAGTGAGTGACCACGAGTTTCAACTCGTGGGTCTCGATGTTTGTCCGATTCATGGATATACGACTTTTCTTTAATGGGTTTTTGTTAAAACATGTATAAAACTATGTTTGGTATCCGGGTTTATTGATTTTTGTGGGTGTCGAACGAAAACCGAGAGCTTAGGCTCTCGGCGTGGGTTGATTTGATGAGATATATGGGTGTATCTTGTTAGTCTTGGTCTCGTGATGTGGATCACTAGTGATTTTGTCTTGGTATTGTTTGATCTTTGTTTTTGTTGGCTTCTTGATGATGCTGCCGAGATGGGATGACCCTAAGGGTCCGTTTGGTTTGATTTTCAGTTTTGGTGATGGTATATTTTTGTTGTCTTGGTGATGCCGTGGACAATGGTGTTCGGTTTGGTTATTGGTTCGAGCTCGGATGAGCTAACCGAGACCTAATGGTCTCGGGTGGGACCCACGTGTCTCGTGGTGAAACCTTGACTCGGGTTCGACTTGGTAAGTCGACCCGGATTGTATGATATACTTGGTGGTTTTGTTGGTTTCCTGATGTTCTCTTTGTGATTATTGTTGTTATTTGTTATTGGTATTATTAATTGTTGTGGATGTTATTTACTTGGTGCTGAGGTAATATGAATTTCATTGTGGAGTTGTGTTGACGAGTATGGATTTGGGGACCGATTGTGATACGGTCAATTAGATGACGGAGATAGGTTAGTCGGGTGCCGTAGTCGGACCCTCATGTTGTAGCACGTGGATTTGGGATTGATTTGGACGAAGTTGGTTTATTTATTTATGACTTGGTTATATTATTGTGGACTTGGACTATGAGCCGAGAGTGATGACTCGGACATGTGACCAAATTCTTATGACTCGATAAATATTAAAAATCAAACGCTTATAATAAAACTCGTAATAATATTATTAGTAATATAATCGTTTATATAAGTATATAGACGTGATAAACGTATATATATTATTATAAATGCGTATATTAATAATAAAACGATCACGAGTGAACGTTATAATAATATAACGATAATTATTATACTATGCGAATAGTACAATAAATGTCGGAATATTATTATAAATAAATAACTAGAAATAATGTCGAGAACTAATACGTCGGGTAAGTAATAAATAAAAACATGATGACTTTTATAAATTTGGAAAACTTATCGAGTTATACGAGTTGTGGTTACTTAAGTCCAAGTGGGCTTTATTATGTGACTTTTGTGTTGTCACGGATATATGACGATTAATATAAACATTTTCTATAACTACGTAACTTATTTAATCGACGGGGTAAATCGAGTTTATTTAGCTATATAAAATGAGTATATTAATGGGCATCGTATCCTACGACGCCCATAGGTTGTGGTACGTGTATTAGGATAATAAATTACTATATATCTTGTGGAATTGGCTAAATTGACGAATTTGGCAAATTGGACGATATATATAGGGAATTTATTGGACTACGATATATACCATATAGTATTCTTTGTGCAATGTGATTTAGGTTGGGTATAATTTTGGAGCGATGTATTACGTAAATAAATATGGGAGGTTACCAAATCGACGGATTTGATAAGCTTCGATGATTCATTTAAATAATATATTGGGCTAATATTAGACCTATAGGTTTGTTTATTATTTCGTTCGTTGTGGCTTCTTGGTTTGAGTTGTGTCGACCCACCACCCGTATGGATACCAAACGTCGAATTTCAAATTAATATGAAGATAATTCGAGAAATGGATATTTTTGGAAAGTTAAATGGAATACGTTCGGGATTGGGAATATTTGATTTTTGAGAAAATGATTCTGAACGAGTTTGATATTGTTAGGAAGTGCCGAGTCTGTAGTTGCCGTTACGTGAGTCACTTGAGTTTGCTTACATCTTTCTTCTATCGATTTCTTTTGAGGATTTGCTGGACTTGAGGTGAGTCATAGCCCCACTTTTACTCTTGAACTTTGTTTTCAATACTTGGGGTGAGAAACATGTAAATGTTTTATGTGGACTATTATCGCTTTTTGATTTCAAAACTTGCTATTCTTATAGAACTAGGTAGAGCGAGGCCTAGACTAGATCTAGGTAAGCTATTGATTCGGTTATTGAGCGAGGCCTAGACTTGATCTAGGTAAGCTATTGATTTGGTTGTTGAGCGAGGCCTAGTCCCCGAACTAGGTAAGCTATTTGATTCAGTTATTGAGCGAGGCCTAGACTTGATCTAGGTAAGCTACTGATTTGGTTGTTGAGCGAGGCCTAGTCCCCGAACTAGGTAAGCTATTTGATTTGGTTATAGAGCGAGGCCTAGACTAGATCTAGGTAAGCTATTGATTTGGTTGTTGAGCGAGGCCTAGTCCCCGAACTAGGTAAGCTATTGGATGGATTATAGAGCGAGGCCTAGACTTGAGCTAGGTAAGCTATTGATTGGATTGATTTGAGCTATAGCGTGCACCTATAGGGATGATTTGATTTGGTTGGATGATTGAGCCCTAGTCTAGCTAGCAAGCGTTTTGCGTATATGTCCACTATATTGAATTAAGAATCTAAACCTATGATCTCACCAGCGAAAGCTGACTTTTAGCACGTTTTCTCAGGTAATTAAGTGATGCTATGCGGATGCTTGGGATTGGAGGCTTGGCATTTGGCACCGGTTATGGATCTATATTTTTCTAAAACTCTGATAACTATTGTGGACCTATATTTATTTCTTTTGGGCCTGACTTTGGATGATTTTGGGATAATGTAAACTTTAAAACCCCGCGTGGTTGCATTTTACTTTGTTTACTTTATCTCGTTCTTTTATGTCTTGTGTTTGGATACCAATCCCCGTAGCACCCCGAAAACTTGTTGAGTCTTCCGCTGTATCAAATTTTGGGGGTGTTACATCTTCCTATCAGATTTGCGGTGTTAACGGTTCACTTGGCCACAATCCCAATTACAGGAACTGGAATCAACCCTGCTCGTAGTTTTGGTGCTGCTGTCATGTATGGTACAGAAAAAGCATGGGATGATCAAGTAAGCTTATTTATTTATTTGTATGTTATTCCCCCACAAGTTTAAATGGGCTAATATGTGAAATGTGTGCAGGGTTATTCTGGGTGGTACCATAGGAGTTAGGAGCTCGTCATCGCAGCATTCTACCACCAATACGTATTAAGAGCAGGTGTAGTTATGGCTCTTGGATCGTTCAGGAGCAACGCTTAAGCTATGATCTAGTTGTTTCAATGTTCATCCCTTTGGAAAAAATTGTAAAAATTTGTTTCTCTTAAATGCGTGAAATTCTTTGGTTTGCTTGGTTTTTAATAAGCCCAAAGGGTTTACTTTCAATTTCTATTTAATACAAAAGTTATAAACTACAGATAGTATATATCCTCTTTCACAATAGCAGTAGCAATACCATGTTCAATCAAAACCAAGCGTCTATATGACATAACATAGGTACTCGACCGACTTCGGATTACTATATAATAGTTAGAAAAAAACAAAATTAGCTCAGCAGTGTCGTAGCATATCAAAAGTCCAAAACATTTAGAGTAAAGGCAAGTCTTAATTAACTGCCTAATCACATGCAACTTTTTACTAAATTCGTTGGTCAAATTTCAGAATTTAGAAATTGCTAACGAGTTTTTGTGACCTGTGGATAGTTCCTCGGCAGAGACTAAAAGGATTCCATTCATATCTAAACTGAAGCAAACCTCTAGTTCCGACTTCCCATTGGGACCTGGCGTAAGGCCATCAACGGTGAACTTGCCAAGTAACTTGTTGTCCTTAACTTTGACCCCCTCACCCTGATACACAGAGATAGTTACTCCTGACGCGTAGTTGATTGCAAAATGTCTTTTCTTCTTGCTTGTGAGTATGGAAGTGTTCCTGGGAACAACAACAGACATGTTACCCCATACACCATTAATCTGGATTTCTATTCCTAATGAGAGGGGAGTCACATCCTGTAAGACAATATCTCGCACCACGTTATAATCATTTCCACTTAACCTTGAGGCCAAGATTGCAGCACCAAATGCAACAGCCTCATCTCCATTCATACTCTTGTAAAGTGTCTTCCCTTCAAAATACCCTTCCACCATTCATTGTACCTTTGGAATCCTACTTGAACCCCCAACAACAACCACCTCATCCACATCCTTCTTCTTAATTTCCCCATCAAACAAACTTTTTTCGACTAGCTCAACACATTTTGTAAAATAAGTTGCATTTAGTTCCTCAAATTTGGCTCTGCTAATTTTGATCAAAAAGTCATTGCCCTCATACAAGCAATCAATTTCAATTGGAGCAAAAGTAGTTGACGAAAAATCCCTCTTTGCTTTCTCACAAGCAACTTTTAGCCTTGCCATTGCTCTTGGATTCCCTCTTAGGTTGACCTCCCTGTGTTTTTTCTTAAATGATTGTATGCAGTAATTAACAAGTGTTGCATCAAAATCCTCACCACCTAAATGAGTGTCGCCCCCTACAGCTTTGACATTAATGTCACCTGTTTTACTAATGGTCAAAAGAGATACATCAAAGGTTCCGCCTCCCAAATCAAACACCAAAACATTCTTATCCTTGTCCCATTGTTTGTCACCAAAATTGTCCACACCATATGCGATTGCAGCAGCTGTAGGCTCATTTAACAAACGTAACACATTGAGGCCCGCAATAGTTCCTGCTTCCTTTGTTGCCTCTCGCTGTTGGTTGTTAAAATAAGTAGGAACGGTGATCATAGCATCGGTTACCTTTGTTCCAATATATTCTTCTGCAACCTCTTTCATCTGCAACCTCTTTCCCTTGTACTTAACTACAACTGTTGGCTTCTCTGAAGGCCCTTTAATGACCTTAAAAGGCCACGACTCCATGTCATTTGTCACTTGAGGATCACCGAATCTACTTCCAACCAAACGCTTGACATCTGATAATTTAAAAGCTTATGGTTAGCAACCCAAAATATTGGCGGCCATGTTTATGTGATTCTTTAGTTCCAAGAGAAATCATACGAAGTTAAAAAATAATAAAAATAAAATAAAATTAAATAGAAAGATTTACCAAACACAGTGTTAGTAGGGTTCCTAGAGATTTGGTTTTTTGCACCTTCGCCTACAAGTATTTCTGAATCAATAAAAGCTACCGGGGTGATCTTGTTTCCCTGTTCATTAGATATAACCTCCACCCGATTTTTTAGGTTTAACCATACAGCAGCACATGAAAATGTCGTCCCAAGATCAATACAAATGGCCGCTCCTTTAACTTTTTGAGACATCATTCAACCTATAATGAAACGAAATATATACATAACAGGATTTAAATCGAGACAAATTCTTACAACAAAAATATGAATATGATAGAGTTGTAGTCCCGAACATGTGCAAGTTTTCAGCAAAGTGGATGGATTAAATTTTAAAACATATTTTTCTGTGTGATTGAACTTTGAGTTTGGGATCTCTAACTGTTACCTTCGAGTTTAATAGGAATATTTTTAGTATAACTTTGAACAAAGAGAAATCTATATAACAAATGCATTCGATTTCATTCAGTACATACACACTAGATTCATTTTCGGGCCCTAGCAGCAATTCCTTGATTGTTCCTCAATTCCTCACATGACGGTTTGCTAATCCACTTGATTGGGAAGGTATGATTACTCGAAAAATGACTATATGCGTAATAAAGTGATAGACACTGGTAAACCGATGAGGTTTTTCCCTATTCAGGTTAACCAGGGCAGGCGAACCTTAATTTTGATTCAGAAGCGGTCTAACCGGGTTAATCTCGGGACCGTTTCCGACCCTTCCCTGGCCACCCCAAATGTACACACCTAGCGAGGTTTTGAGCCCTTGACCTTTTGTGAGGAAACCAGGGACCCTAGCACCGGGCCTATTGGTGGTAGTTAAGCTTCCTAATTAACTTAACTTGAAGATGTTTAATATACATACAATACTCGCATGGCCAACTTTTTGAAAAGAATAAGATTATATTATCCATAAATCCCAAATCACATGAATTAACGATGCATACCATTTTTAACGAAGTTACCTCCATTAATGAATGCATCTCCTATGAGACTCCTAACAATTTGTATATCAATGAACCATGATTTTTTGTTTGTTTTAGCATACATATAGTTAAACACTTACGCCATAGAAAAACCCCAAACTTACTTTTAAAAGTTACTATGAGCTCATGAGCATCTTACTTTTCCCAAATAAAACTATTTCATCCAAAGAATGCTTCTTTTCTTTTTCTTTTTTCTTGAATCTTGATACGGATTTTCTTTTAAAAAATTTACATAAACTAATTTATATTCTAAAAGCTCCATGCCATTGGAAACGGTGACAAGGATACCCTAGTTAGGCCGCCGAGTACACTCCCCAGATGCCCTCTGAAGAAGAAAAACCTCATTTGTTCACCCGTTAAGCTCTATGCCAAAGATACTCTAGAGTTTTTTATTTTATTTTATTTTATTATTTATTTATTTATTTATTTATTTATTCATGTTTAACATTTCTTAGGCAGTGATTGGTTTAGCTTATACTCTAAGATAATAGGTTATTTTGAATTTCGAGCTGATAAAGCTCATGTAGCAGCTTATCCCAACTCGTAAGGGGTGTTTGTTTAAGCTTATGAGCTTATTTGATCCGGCTAACATTTCATAAGCTCATTTTTCCAGCTTATTTTTGGACTCGTGAGCCTATTATGCCTTAAGTATGAAAAATAGGCTTACAAGCTGGAAAATAAGCTAGAAAACATGAGCATATGAAATATAAGACGATTGAAATAAGCTACTAGAGGATATCAAGTTCTCAACTTGAGAGAAGCCCAAGCACTAGCCTTTAGCTCCTAGCTGTAATGTCTTTAAAATAATCTTCACGAGGTCAATGAGCTTGCTCTGGGCGCTATGGGCTAAGCCCTACAATGTACATGGACTTCGTAAAAAGCTATCAAATATCAGTAATCATGTTACTCCCTCCGTCTCAAAATTATTGTCAACATTTCTATTTTGAGATGTTTCAAATTAATTGTCGACTTTCATTTTAAAGTAAAAACTAGAGAATATAGTAAACGTATATTCTCTTTGAATGGTTGAAAACAAAAGTGGCCTCACATTTATTAAACTTTGTAATTCTTGTCTGCTGACAATAATTTTGAGACGGAGGGAGTATAAACCAAACTTATGGATGCGAAAGGATAATAACTTAAATTTGGTTAGTTGTCAATCCTTGGAAAATAGGGATAAAAAACATGCTTTAACGCGTTTAGCCTGAGGAAAATACCTATCTTTTCCACACAAAAATTGTATGAAATAAGAAAAACAAGAACCGCGTTCAATTGTTCAAATATCTTTTTTTTTTTCCATATATTTCTCAGAAAATCGAAAATTTCTATTTCTTAACATATTTACATAACACAATTGTTGCATTTTCCTTGTGTCCATTGTAAACCCAAAACCCCCCATCTCATTTATCAAAAACAATATCGACAAACGAGGCGGAAGCCTTTCTCAAATTACCAAACCAAATTCAAACGTACTGGCTACAAAAGTACAAAGAATTCTAAGGGAGTGTTTGGTTGGTAAAGGGAATCACTAGGGTAATAGTAATGGCAATGGGTTTTGAAACCCAACATGTTTGGAGGGTTTAGAAATTGTTCATTTTTGTGGGTTTGATACCCTTTTTCAAATACCAAACCCACTAACTAAACATTATGCATTTAAGGAATAAACATCAATCTTTTACCATTTTACTTTCTGCTCAGAACAATTAGTGTTTGCTTTTGAGCGCCACTGTAAAAACTTTGACCTAATTACATATAGTACAGTAATGTTTCTCTTCTACAGTCTTCTTTGGGTTTCCTATTAATATACCAAAGTCTTTATTAAATATACTTTTTAACTTCAAGAAAATTTGTATTTTTTCCATAAAGTGGACAAATAAGGCTGAAAATTGCAACTGTACCAAATATTAGTGCATCATTTTAGTTCCCTGTCAAAATTGAAAATTTATGTTGGTTAATAAAAGTCAAATTTGAAACTCAATTTGGTCAATTTTTAAATTTTCATCTAATTATAGAATATGCTAAAAAAACATATGTGTCAATTATGTAAAAAAAAAATTAAAAAGTAAAGGTAATTAATAAAACTTTAGTTCTTAAATTTAAATAATTTATATAGACTAAGAATAATTATTTGTTGCTATGTTTTTAATATCTTTATAAGTTTAATAAATACCTAGTAGAATTGTTATATGTAAATATTATAATCACTATATATTACATTAATTTATTTGAACGGAATTATAAATAGAAAAAAGAAAGCACGAGTTATTATGATGCATATAAATGAACACACGAGATTATGCGTATACAAACGAATCATGTTATTCATCTTTATAAGTTTAACTCGCGCGTACTTGAGTTTAATATTTAAATGCAGTTAAAATTATTATTAACATAAATATAAATATGCACAAACTCACGGGTTACTGTGAGATGAAGATAGACGAGATTGTACATATAGCTACTACAATTTTTTTTTCAATGTTCATTATGTGCTTCAAAACATGTATAACGTCTAGAGCATTATGTCAGTAGTTAAATTTAAACAAGAACAACCCAAACATTATTTCAGTCAAAAAAGTCAAATCATTCATACAACAAAAATCTATATAAAGTATTAGTCAATTCATACATATTGAGAAAAATTAATTAAAACCTAAACATTCACGGGTACTATAACTATATAATTGTAATAGATCAATTATAATTTTATTAAAAAAAATAATAATAAAAAAAAATAAAAAAAATAATAAAAAATCTTAAGAATTAGAGAACCATAAATTTATTAATTGTCACAATATTTTTCTTGAAAATAAAGTTATTAAAATATTATCAACTTTTTCCAACTTGCTTTTAATTGTTTATTTGATTATATTAAACTTCGTTATCATTATATAAACATGTGTGTACTGTGGAGTATATTGTTTATTTGTTTGAATCATCACATTTATTTGAAATGTTGAGTGTTTTGTTTTATCATATTATCTTGTACTGTAGTATGTTAGACTAGTGTTACCTTTTATGATCACGTGTCTTGGGGTGGGTTCGGGAAATTGACCCCCAAGGCATTACTTTGTGGAAACGAGCATGTGACATCTTGTGTTTTAGAACGTTTGTTGGATAAAAAGTGTGTATGTACCTTTTGGTGCTATCACATCATATGACAAACAAAGTTAGAAATGGCAGGACATAAAAACTCATAATAAGGCCTTATCATGTTGAATAAATATCATTTTATAAACTCGTTTACAGATCAATGTCGAATGTTACATAATGAGCGTTTAAATCTACAAGCGCCTAACATTTAAAAAGCATTTTAGCACTAGAATTTTTATTAAAGATTTGGTTAATGAGATATAGAAACTTTGGGATCAAGAAATGCATGTTGTGTGCCATATATAAAAACTTTAGGGCATGTATGATAGAACTAATTTAAAAAAATATATATACAATTAGTACATCACTAAGTTACATAATTTGCATATCATAAACCTATTACTATTATGGATGAAGCTATTAATAAAGTTTTTTATATCATAAAACACAATTAACTTTTTCAAATAAAAAAAATAAAAAGTAAAAATAGAAAATAGTTTAGACCTTTTCAAGATTATGAATTTTTTCATTTCGCCTAGGAATGAAATGGTTGTTCATTATTGTTCATAATTTTTTAAAACTTTTCAAAAAGTTTTAGACCTATTGATAAACTACTATCATGCATGGATGCTCTTAGCATGATGTCTCTCAATATTTGATTTATTGTATGTTATTGTTTTTGAGTTTTTTTTTTATTAAATTTATTTTTAAACAATTAATACATTTTATTAAGATAGTTAGGTAATATTAAACTGCTATTCACTAGAAATTACCGGAGTATAAAATCACTAAATGTCGAGTTCATGCTCTAATATATACTACGAGATTGATATCATGAAACAAGTTAGATGTATCTTACATAATATATGAATATGGTCACCATGAAACCTAACAAACAAAATAGGTTACGTACTTGGTTCATTTATCATCTCATACAAATTTTCAATCCTAATAACTTATTCACAGATTCTTAAACTTTAAATGTCTTTCTTGATTACAGAGATCAAGAGTTTAAGGTGTCGATATCTTAACGTTAAGTCTCATACTTAGCATGTATTGGACATGATTTGTCTTTGAATAGGCATGCATGAGAAATATTTATAATGAAACAGTGACCAAAGTTTGTATCTATTGACTAAAGTTTCAACTTTTAATATCATGTTTATCTTTTAATGAACTTGCATGAAAAATATTTGAATGAACATGTATCGAAAAATGTTTATAGGAATGCTTTCGAGCTGTTGAGCTGCTATCTATGGTTACAGAGTTACAGACATAAAACAAGGATGACCATAAACACCAAAAATAATAATAATAATAATAATAATAATAATAATAATAAAAAAAAAAAAAAAAAAAAAAAAAAAAAAAAAAAGTTAACATACTATATGGTATCCAAATTCACATACTCACGTGGTTTACCTACACTTCAATTTTACTATCACCTCCTAAATATCTATTCAATATTTCAATTTCTTTCCACCTATTTTCATTGAATATTACACTTTAGTAGGACGTTTATCAGATCATTGAATACCATTTCACTGCATTTTTTTACATAAAGTAAAGAACCTACCAACGTTTCAATTTCTTTCCACCTATTTTCATTAGTTTTTTTGTTGTAATTTCGAGAATCATCGAAATATCTTGAAGATTATGATTTATTATTATTATTATTATTATCACCACCTAGAGCTCTATAAAAAGTTAACAATTGTCATATCTGTTCAATATTTCAATTTCTTTCCACCTATATTCATTGAATATTACACTTTAGTAGTACATTTATCATATCATTGAATACCATTTCACTGCATTTCTTACATAAAGTAAAGAACCTACTAACATTTCAATTTCTTTCCACATACTTTTATTAATTTCTTGTTGTGATTTCGAGAATCATTGAAATATCTTTTATCAATTTCTTTCCACATACTTTTATTAATTTCTTGTTGTGATTTCGAGAATCATTGAAATATCTTGAAGATTAAGATTTATTATCAGTCTTTTTTTTTCTTTTTTTTTTCTTTTTTTTTTCTATCACCACCTAGAGCTCTATAAAAGTTAACAATTGGTCATATATGTTAAATATTTCAATTTCTTTTCACATATTTTCATAGTAGAACGTTTATCAGATCATTGAATACCATTTCACTGCATTTTTTACATAAAGTAAAGATCCTACTAACATTTCAATTTCTTTCCACATACTTTCATTAATTTCTTGTTGTGATTTCGAGAATCATTGAAATATCTTGAAGATTATGATTTATTATCAGTTTTTTTTTTCTTCTCCTGCCGCCACCTAGAGCTCTATAAAAAGTTAACAATTGTCATGTCTGTTCAATATTTCAATTTATTTCCACCTATTTTCATTGAATGTTACACTTTAGTTGTACGGTTATCAGATCATTGAATACCATTTCACTGCATTTCTTACATAAAGCAAAGAACCTACTAACATTTGAATTTCTTTCCACCTACTTTCATTTCTTGTTGTGATTTCGAGAATCAATGAAATATCTTGAAGATTATGATTTATTATAAGTTTTTTTTTTTTTTTTTTTTTTTTTTTTTTTTTTTTTTTTATCATTTTTCTAATCGCCTAGAGTTATATAAAAAGTTAACAATTTTCATATATGTTCAATATTTCAATTTCTTTCCACCTATTTTCATTGAATATTATACTTTTTGAGTACGTTTATCATATCATTGAATAACATTTCACTGCAAATTTTTTTAAGGGTTTAACCCGGTAAATTTATTACTCCAAAAAATAGTTAGGTATATAGGATCTAAATGAATCACACATCTGAGCCCGTTATCAGTTTTGTTGTATACGTTCACTTGCGGTCTTCCTAGAATTGGTTTGGATTGAGTTCACACAAAGATGACTTTTTGCTTATTCTCAACGTTTTTATGTTATAAGTGTGTTATGTGGTTTGGATGTCTTGAGTAGAAGCCCCGACACTTGAGGACATGGTGGTTGGAGTTAGTCTTGTTGCCTCTTTTTGATATGCCGTTAAGTTTCTATTTGTCTTTCTCATTGTATCGGAAAATAATACAAGAAGGTGCATGTTGAAATGCATCATGGTCTAACACCATTTGAAAGTTGTTGACTGCATTTGGTTAATTTTCATGTAACTATTTAGGAAATTTTTAGATTGGAGCTTAGCACTTTTAACCAATGTTTTAAAATCCGGGTTGACCCGTCCGAATCAACTGGTTGAACTGGAAACCGGCTCGGAGACCGGGCCGGATGTGACCGGGGTTTTGCTTGTTTGAGACCCGGATTGAACCGCCGGTTTTTCATTGACCTGGGTTGACCCGGTTTGATAAACCCGGCCTGGTCATGACTTTTTATCAAAAAATCTAGCAAAATTAGAATGATTAGAAGGTCATGTTCTGAATTTTACATATTTTGTTTTGTATTATATCTGACACCAGTTAATGTTCTTGTTTTCATATTAGAATCACCCTTGGCTTCTCAAATATGTTTTGCAAAACTTATCATTGCAACTCATTCTGCAAACATACGGTTAGATTTGAAAATAGTATAACTTTCTCTTTAACACTTCATTATGTAAATAAGTAAAAGATAAAAAGAAGATGTTGTTTGGTGTAAAGTAGGTGTGTATGACCTTTTATGTTACATACAAGCACCTCAATATTCAAATAACTTGTTTGTAATATATGTTTCTTAACAAGAAATAATTGCGGTCGAGTAGTCAATTTATACATTATGCGTATGTAATTATACACATTATGACTTTACGAGTTGATTGTTATTGGAATGTAGGAATAAAGTATAATAAATCATATGATTATGTAACACTACATATTAAATATAGAAAAAAATATACACAAGTATAGAACCGGTTTGACCCGGTGGTTCAACCGGTTGAACCAGTGACCCGGTGACTAAACCTGGTCAATAAAAAAACCGGGTTTTAAAACATTGCTTTTAACTACCCGTATAGTACTTTGTACTTGCTAAAAGATACAGTTAATTAAAATGATTAAGTAAGATTGTTTTTTTATTAATGTTGATGACTACTTTTCACCGATGATGAGCCTTGCATTAGGCCATTTCTTAATCCAAGCAAAGTATTTATAGTTAGAATATATTTTTTCTCGGACTCGTTATGGGGAGCACAAATATTTCACAATAAGAATAAGCTTCCCACTTTCCTTAATAGAACTTAACCATTGACTGCTAACCATCTTTTTCTTTCTGATTTAAGTTGTAGTTATGTAATGAGAAAAGTTCAATTAGGGACTAGTTTTTTTGTACATACCAAGGGACAAATCCCCACCATCCATTTAGTTTGATCTAATGGTGGGGATTAACCTAAGATTAAACATGGAAACCTAAGTCTATGTCTTTTTCTTTCCTTTTTCTTTGTCTTTTTTATTATTCACTTTCTTTATTTATTTATTTCTTTTTTTTTTTCTTTTTTTTGGCTTTTTTTTTCCAATTAACGTTACACCTTTTTTTTTTTTTTTTTTTTTTTTTTTTTTTTTTTTTTCAATTCACTTTTTTTTTCTTTTTTTAAAAAAAAATAAGTCAAGCTTTTCTTTTTTAAATAAATTCACGATTTTTTCTCATTTTATTACGCTTTCGTCCGTTTTTGTCTGTTTTCACATGATTATATACGTTTTCAGACATTTTGTCCGTTTTCAGACGTTTTTTACCGTTTTTATACGTTTTCGTTCGTTTTTTTATGTTTTCGTCTGTTTCAGACGTTTTTGTTTGTTATTATACGTTTTCGTCCGTTTTTTTTACGTTTTCGTCTATTTTCAGACGTTTTTATCCGTTTTCGTCAGTTTTTATATGTTTGCAGACATTTTTGTCCATTTTCAGACGTTTTCATCCGTTTTTATACGTTTTTGTCCGATTTCAGACGTTTTCGTCCGTTATTATACGTTTTTGTCCGTTTTGTCCGTTTTCATACGTTTATATACATTTTCGTCCATTTTCATATGTTTTCATCCGTTTTCACAGGATTTCATCCGTTTTTATACGTTTTCGTCCGGTTTCATATGTTTACATATGTTTCCGTCTGATTTCATACGTTTTCCTCTATTATTTTATGTTTTTGTCCGTTTTTAGACGTTTTCGTCCTTTTTTCCTACATATTCGTCTGTTTTCTTACATTTTCGTTCATTTTCATAGGTTTTCGTCCATTTTTCAATTTTTTGGCCAATTTTAGACGTTTTCATACGTTTCTGAATATCACAAGTGATATTCGGTGATACTCATACGTTTTTGTCTGTTTTCATCCATTTTTGTACATTTTTGTCTGTTTTCATACATTTTCGTCTATTTTCATACGTTTCGGCAGTATTTATATGTTTTCAGACGTTTTTATCAGCTTTCAAACGTTTTCATCAATTTTTTACATTATCGTCTGTTTTTATATGCTTTCATCCATTTTTATCTGTTTTCATACGTTTATAAACATTTTCATCCGTTTTTATGTATTTTTGTCTGTTTTCAGACGCTTTCGTCTGTTTTCATATTTTTCAGCAGTTTTTATACGTTTTCGTCCGTTTTCATCAATTTTTCATACGTTTTTGTCCCTATCCAGGCGTGTTTTTACGCTTTCATATGTATTCGTTCGTTTTCATATGTTTTCGTCCGTTTTCATACGTTTCTGAATATCACAATTAATATTCTTAATATCACAGGTGATTTTCTTTGATATACAAAATATCACTTGTGATATTAATAATATCAATTGTGATATTCAGAAACGTATGAAAACAAAAGAAAACGTATGAAAACGAACAAAAACAGAAGAAAACGTAAGAAAGTGAAAAAAAACGTGAATTAAAAAAATGTGAAAATCACTTATAATATTCTGAATAACACTTGTAATTATCTGAATATCACTTTTGATATTCAGAATATCACTTGTGATTTTCATGTTACAAAACATTAGTTGAACATCACTTGTGATATTCGGAATATCACCTGTGATTTTCTGAATATCACTTGTGATTTTCTGAATATCACAAGTGATTTTCAACTAATGTTTTGTAACATGAAAATCACAAGTGATAATCTGAATATCACAAGTGATATTCAGAAAATTACAAGTGATATTCATGTTACAAAACGTTATTTGAAAATCACGTGTGATATTTAGAATATCACTTTTGATTTTCATGTTACAAAATATTAGTTGAAAATCACTTGTGATATTCGGAATATCACTTGTAATATTTAGAATATCACTTGTGATTTTCTGAATATCACTTGTGAATTTCATGTTACAGAACAATTGTTGAAAATCACTTGTGATATTCAGAGTGATATTCAAAATATCACTTTTGAAAAAATGTGAATTAAAAAAAGCGTGAAATCACTTGTAATATTCTGAATATCACTTGTGATTTATATTCAGAATATCACTTTTGATATTCAGAATATCACTTGTGATATTCTGAATATCACTTGCGATTTTCATGTCACAGAACATTTGTTTGAAAATCACTTGTGATATTCAGAATATCACTTGCGATATTCAGATATCACTTGCAATATTTTGAATATCACTTGCGATATTCTGAATATCACTTGTGATTTTCATGTTACAAAATTTTAAAAATCACTTGTGATATTCAGAATATCGCGAGTGATATTCAATATCACTCACGATATTCTGAATATCACAAGTGATATTATGATAATCACAGTATATCACTTGTGATATTCAGAAAGGTATGAAAACGTTTGAAAACATTTAAAAACGAACTAAAATGAATGAAAACGGACGAAAACGTATAAAAACGGACGAAAATGAATGAAAACAGATTGAAACCATATGAAAACGTATATAAATGGACGAAAACGTATAAAAATGGACGAAAATGTATGAAAACGGACGAAAACATATGAAAACGGAAAAAACGTATGAAAATAGACAAAAACGTAAGAAAACGGACGAATATATATGAAAACGGACGAAAACGTATGAAAACGGGCGAAAACGTATGAAAAAAATTCAAAAACAGATGAAAACGTAAGAAAATGGACGAATATATATATGAAAACGGACGAAAACGTATGAAAACGGGCGAAAACGTATGAAAACAGACGAAAACGTATGAAAAAAATTCGAAAACAGATGAAAACGTAAGAAAACGGACGAAAACGTATAAAAACGGACGAAAACGTATTAAAATGGACGAAACGTATGAAAACGGGTGAAAACGTAAGAAAATAGACGAAAACGTATGAAAACGAGCGAAATCGTAAGAAAACAGACGAAAACGTATGAAAACGGACGAAAATGTATGAAAACGAACGAAAACGTAAGAAAACTGACGAAAACGTAAAAAACCGACGAATATGTATGAAAAACGAAAAAAACGTAAAAAAAAACGCAAAAAAAAAAAAAAAAAAAAAAAAAAATTGTATTATAGAAAAAACGTGAAATTAGAAAAAAAAAAAAAAAAAAGATAAAAAAAAGGAAGAAAAGAAAAAAGGAAAAAAAATGAATAAATAAGATAGACAAAAAGGACAAGAAAAAAAACATGGACTTAGGTTGTCTTATTAAATCTTAGGTTAATCCCCACCATTAGATCAAACTAGATGGATGGTGGGGATTTGTCCCTTAGTTTGTAACAAAAACTTAGTATGTAAAATAACTCACCTCGTTATGTAATATATTCTTAGATAACATTTACTTTAGAAAAAAACTTACTTATCTTATATATGTGGTGGGTCAAATAATTG
This sequence comes from Artemisia argyi, assembly GCA_030686995.1. Classification (NCBI taxonomy): domain Eukaryota; kingdom Viridiplantae; phylum Streptophyta; class Magnoliopsida; order Asterales; family Asteraceae; genus Artemisia; species Artemisia argyi. Next base: position 4,006,651 of record CM060680.1, read on the forward strand.
GGTTATAAGAAGGAACGCATATATGGAGATCCTTCAAACACATGATAGTATAAATGTATGATACATTGAATACACAAACAAACTTATTATTTACCTAGTACATCTTAAACTATATTTGATGAAACTCCAAACACCATCAATACCTGGCTCCGCTCCGACCAACCCAGTTGTATTTTGTTTTCGTAATATTACACTCTTTCACCCACAAGCAAATGACACGTCTATGTCGTATTTGATTAAAAATAGAGTATCAGTAATATACCGTTCGATATTCAAAATTGTGTGTAAAATGAATGTATAGTACAAGTATCCAGAACAAGAGTAGCCAAAGTTCAAGAAGAACATAAGAGATGCTTTTTGGTCACTACGAATCTAAGAAGGAGATGCTACTCAAAATGCATGACCAATTTGATAACACAAATATATAAAGGAGCAATATTCATAAACTTTTAAGACATGACAACTCATTCATTTACTTTCTTCGGGTGAGATAACCCCAACTACCAACATATCAATGCTTACTACCTACCTTAGTGTTATGGTGTATATATATTTATTACCAACCCTTCCCCCATTTAACTCCCCATCCAAATCGCTACAACTTTTCACCTTGGTGTTTTGTTTTCTTATAAGCTTGGGTCTCAAAAAGGTGCCCATGTTGATCAAAGTTGGAATCATTTGTTTTGTGGTTCATGCAGTCGATGTTTTCTTAGAGACGATGATGTTACATGTTTTTCACCCACGATTTCTCTGTTTAAAATAGTTGTTGACGGCAGGTATAACTTTTTTTTCGTGTTGTTTGTTCAAATAAAGATGACTAGAATTTCGTTTTTGGCATGCGTTGCATCTGATGCATGAGTTGTTGCTGCTGTTAGTTTGACGGATAATAAATTAATATATCATGACCGGATTCGAACTCGAGACTTCGGGATTGCACACTTTACGTATGAGTTTCAATGAATTAATAATTATTGTTTTAGTGACGAATAATTATTAAATACACGAAATATAAACTTAACGGTAACTAACGACCGTTAGACGAAACATGAAGGACTAGAGTTGGAAAAGAGTGAAAGTTCGGTTCGGGTTGGGCTTTTGTAACCCATGGCCGGCCACACCTGTAACCCCATAGGGTTTGGGATAGCTTTTGCTCCAAGCCTCTTGATTAGTATATAATGAGACCCCTCTCATTCATTCTAATCATCCCTTGGTTCCATAGCAACCTAATCTTCTCTAATCTCATTCTTTGTGTCTAATCGATCTTTGATTGATAGGACCAATAGTTTAATCTTTTCGTGTACTACGAATCTAGCATTTCCATTGAAACGCTTATAGTACGTGTGTGTGAGAACAAAGTGTTAGCATACTTTTGCTAACGGTGATCTTGCCTTGTGACTAGCCCTAGTCGATCCATATAAGCCCTCTCCTAGGGTTTATAAGTTCTTGTTCTTGCTAGCAATCAAGAGGTATGTATCCACTTATATTCGGTTAATTTATTATTTGTATTTGATCTATTCCGCTGCGTACTCTTTGATGTTTATATGTTTATTGTTTTATATTATTCATATATTCCAACAGTGGCATCAAGAGCCGTTAATACATTATAATGAATTACCGAAACACATAAAATTGAATCGTTTGATTATAACATGCTTGGTGTTCTTATGTTTTTATATTTTTCATAAACCCTAGTTTTTATTTTTTTTATTTCGAATTTATTTAATTTATTATATCTATGTCGAAAGTTTTTTTTATTTAAAAAGAAATTAGGGTTTGATGAATTATGTAATAAAAACTTGTAGAAACCATAGGTTGCATGTAATTTATGTGTATGGATATTGTTATATGCCGTTTGGTTGCGTTCCTTGATTGACATGATTATTTGTATAATATGTGCAATATGGGCATCCATGACAAACTATGCATGTGTTGTTATGGATTAAGATTTGTTTTGATTTCATGCTTATTTATGCGATTTATTATAATTGATAAATGATTTAGTAAATATTATGTATAAAGATTACTAAAATTTGATTAATTATAAAATTAGGGAAGACCCTATTAATCGTATATTAAATCAATAGTGTGTTTTATATTGATTGTAATTTGCATGACCATTATTGTTGTTGTTTGTTTATTTTATTTTATTACTTTTGTTTTATATGTTTTTTGCAACATGATAGTAACAAAGGGTAATTTCAAGAAATAAAATATTAAACGGACTTAATAATGGTGAAATCTTGTTTTGAGCTTACTTATAAATCTTGAACTTTTGGTTGATTGATCGCGACTGTATTAAGTGGTTGAAAGGTGGAACTAATTATGACAAACTATTAAAGTGGGTATAAGGTTGGCTACGCATTAAATTGCGGCCTTAGTGAGCCTCCATTCTGGCTTACCGCTCGCCTGTGAGTCATATTTTAGTCTTTACCTAACATCCATGATAACTACGAAGCACTTAAGGCAAAGTTGTAAGTTTCTCAACGCCTCAATCAAAAGTTTGGAGATTTAAGCTCGTAAAGAAACTAATGAGTAAAAGTTTTTTTACATGAAACATATGCTACAAGATGAATGCATGACATCTTTGTACATATATTTTGATTACACACATCAAAAATACTACCCTTAAATTTAAGTTATATGCCATCCAATGAAACGGAAACACCTGAAATTGGATCTACGCCAGGGCGTAACCTGACTAGATTGCAATGGAAGGACAAATTACATGATTCCATCACTTGCAGATCAACTGGTGTGGTGTCATTATGTAAGTTTGTTGTTTCTTAAATTGGTTAACTTAATTGAGTTGATAGTGGGAACTGATCACTCAAGGCATAAGAAGATGGGGATAAAACATGTTTACATTGCAACTGCGGTTGGCAAATAATGTAAATCCCATCGATTCTAGGAATTGCAATTGAATATTGGCAATTGGGACACGACCCGTACCTTATTGAATAACGTCATCGCTAGCAGATCAACTGATGTGATGAACTTATGTCAATTTGGATCCTAGTTTTTCAATATAAAATTAAAATGGTTATATGTTTATGAACCAAGGGTATTTAATTTTATTGAAATTTAATTATTGAAAGTAATTCTGTAGAAATGGCTACACCTGAAAACACTAATATGAGCAACATGAGTTCTGCGTTCAAGCAAATGATTGATCGAGACAAGTTGACTGGTGAAAATTTCAATGACTGGTATCGATCTTTAAGAATCACCTTAAGGATGGCCAGAAGATATGATTATCTTGGTGAACCTCTACCTGAGAAACCTGCTGATGATGCAACACAAGCCGTAAAGGATGCATACAACATTGAATATGAGAAGCACAATGATGTGGCTTGTCTCATGTTGGCTGGGATGGATACTCAATTGCAAAAGCGGTTTGAGAACTTTGGTCCCATGGACATGATCAATGAACTCAGACGAATGTTTGAGAAACCACCTGCTGCAGAATTATATGATCTAATAGAATCTCTGCACAATTGTAAGCAGGAAGCAGGAAAATCCGTGAGTGCCCATTTTTTGTCCATGAAATACTATATGGATCAATTGGAGCGACTTGGTTGCGGATATCAGGAAAGTGTGTGCATTGGTCTCATTTTGCGATCCCTTAATCAGGATCTGTATAGTGAGTTTGTACGCAACTATAATATGCATTGCAAGGGGAAGACAGTAAGTGAAGTTCATGCAATGCTTATAGATGATGAGAAAAGCCTGAATAAGAAGGCACCTACACCTGCTGTAATGGCGATACAGGGTGGTAGGATCACCAAGAAACCCAACAAACCGCATAATGTGAACTTCAAGGGTAAAGGCAATGGTACTGGTAAAGGCAAGCAGATTGCAAATCACCAACAGAAGCCTAAGAAGCAAAATCCTCCTTTTCAGAAGAAGAAGGAAAATTCCAATAAGGATTTGGCTAAATGTCACCACTGCAACACTCCTGGTCATTGGAAGAAAAACTGTCCATTGTTTCTAGAGGAGTTGCGCCTTAACAAAAGTAAAATGCCTGGTAACGTCGCAAGCACTTCAGGTATGTTTATGATTGAGTTATTTTCTTTTCCTCGTAAGAATAATTCCTGGATATATGATACAGGATGTGGTACTCACATCTGTAATACGTCATAGGGACTTAGAGGAGCAAGGAAGCTGGCCTATGGAGAAAGATACTTGTACGTAGGAAATGGAGTACGTGCAGCAGTTGAAGCCATAGGGACTTTCAATTTAGTTTTACCTTCGGGAATGATACTAGTATTGAATAATTGTCATTTTGCACCCTCTATTGTTAGGGGTGTCATTTCAGTTTCTTTGATGTTGGATAATGGTTTTGTTCACACATTTATTAATAATCGAATTTCTGTTTCTTTAAATAATGTTTTTTACTTTAATGCAATTCCAATAAATGGTGTGTTTGAAATTGATATGGAAAATTCCATGTCCAATAGAAATAATTCTGTGTATAGCATTAACAATAAGAGAATCAAGTCTAACTTGGATTTGTCTTATCTTTGGCACTGTCGTCTTGCTCATATAGGCAAGGATCGCATGCAGAAGCTACAACATGATGGGCTTTTACAAAAGATCAATGATGAATCATTTGATAAATGCGAGTCCTTCATATCTGGGAAGATGACAAGGAAACCTTTTTCACCACAAGTGGAAAGGGCAACAGATCTACTTGGATTAATACACACTGATGTGTGTGGTCCACTTAGACATGTGTCAAGACGTGGTGCTACCTACTTCATAACCTTCACGGATGATTATAGTCGTTATGGTTATGTTTATTTACTTAAACATAAACATGAAGTCTTTAATATCTTCAAGGTTTTCAAAAGTGAAGTAGAATTACAACTCGGTAAGAAGATTAAGGCACTTCGATCCGATAGAGGCGGTGAATATTTAAGCCAAGAGTTTAAAGATTATCTAGCTGAGTGTGGTATAGTCCAGCATCTCACGGCTCCTTATACTCTACAACAAAATGGTGTATCTGAAAGGAGAAATCGTACTTTGCTAGACATGGTACGATCAATGTTTAATCTTACATCTCTACCCTTATCCTTTTGGGATTATGCCCTTGAAACTGCTATTCGCATATTGAATATGGTTCCAACAAAGAAGGTTGATAAGACTCCATATGAATTATGGACAGGAAAAGCTCCTAGCTTTTCTTACTTAAAGGTCTGGGGTTGTGACGCGTTTGTTAAATGTGATTCACCAGATAAACTCCCATAGAGATCTGTTAAGTGTATCTTCGTAGGATACCCAAAGGAAACAATGGGTTACTACTTTTACTTTCCACCAGAGAATAAAGTCATTGTGGCTAGGTATGGAGATTTCTTTGAAAAGAATCTTATATCTCAAGAATTCAGTGGGAGAGTTTATGATCTAGAAGATGAAGATACATCACCTTCTGAAAACACTAGCACACTTCCTGTGGAACCTGAAAGTTTAAGTCCTCCACCTGAAGTGGAAGTGGTACCCATTCGCAGATCTTCAAGAACTGTGAAAGCACCCGAACGTCTATGTCTTAACGTAGAGTGTGAGGAAACGATACTAGGGGATCTTAATGAACCTACTAGTTATAAGGCTGCCATTAATGGTCCTGAAAAGGAGAAATGGCAGAGTGCTATGAATGGGGAAATGCAGTCCATGAAAGACAATGAAGTCTGGGAAGAAGTAGACTTACCTCCAAATGCTAAGGTAGTTGGAAGTAAATGGCTCTACAAAATGAAAACAGACATGGATGGCATTGTACACATCTATATGGCTCGTTTGGTAGCTAAAGGCTATACTCAAACATTTGGTGTTGACTACGAGGAGACCTTTTCTCCTGTAGCTGACATTAGAGCTATTAGGATTCTCTTAGCCATAGCTGCCTACTATGACTATGAGATATGGCAAATGGATGTCAAAACCGCCTTCTTGAATGGTCGCCTAGATGAAGACATCTATATGGCGCAGCCTGAGGGGTTTGTGAATCCAGAATTTCCAAACCGTGTATGCAAACTTAAAAGATCCATTTATGGATTAAAGCAAGCATCACGTCAATGGAATAAGAGATTTGACGCAGAAATCAAAAGTTTTGGATTTAGTCAAAATCTTGATGAGCCATGTGTATACCAGAAAGCTAGTGGGAGTAATGTTACTTTCCTTATCCTATATGTCGATGACATATTAATATTAGGAAATCATATACCAAGTTTAAACGAAGTTAAAGCTTATCTTGGTAGATGTTTTTCTATGAAGGATTTAGGAGAAGCAACATTCATCCTTGGAATCAAGATCTACAGAGATAGATCAAAGCGGTTGATTGGATTAAGTCAAAGTACTTACATTGATAAAGTATTGAAGAGATTTAATATGCAAAATTCCAAGAAAGGATATTTGCCAATGCAAGTGGAACATGGCTTAAGTAGCAAACTATGTGCCTCAACACCTGAAGAGGTTGCAATCATGAAGAAGGTTCCGTATGCTTCAGCAGTAGGATCTATCATGTATGCAGTTAGATGCACAAGACCTGATGTGGCGTTTGCACAAAATATGACCAGTCGTTATCAACAGAATCCAGGTGGAAAGCACTGGCACGCTATTAAAAGCATTCTTAAGTATTTAAGGAATACTAAAGATATGTTTCTAGTGTATGGGGGAAATCCAGAAGCAGAACTTGATGTTACAGGTTACTGTGATGCGTCCTTTGAAACTGATAAAGATGATACAAAGTCTCAGACGGGTTATGTCTTTGTTATTAATGGAGGAGCAGTTGACTGGAAGAGCAAGAAGCAGACAACAATTGCGATGTCTGTTACAGAAGCTGAGTATATTGCTGCATCGGAAGCTGCGATGGAAGCTGTTTGGATCTAGAAATTCATTTCGGGGCTTGGTATTATGCCGTCAATTGAATTACCTATTAATATGTATTGTGACAACTCTGCCGCAGTTACATTCGCCAATGAACCTGGAGTTATGAAGGGCGCCAGACATTTTCCAAGAAGATGTCACTATGTTCGAGAACAAGTCGACATAGGTGAAATCAATCTACTCAAAATTCACACAGATAACAATCTAGCTGATCCATTTACGAAGGCTTTATCTAAGGAAAAGCTTACTCGACTTGCTAATGGCATTGGACTTCATTTAGCTAGTAGTTTCATGTAAATCTGTGGTTAGTATTTGGATAAAGGATTGTAAACAATAATTATTCGAATGAAATGAAGTATTGTGTTATGTTTATTTCTATTCATAAATATTGTATCCTATATTTGCATGTTTAATCCATGAATAACTTAAGTTATTCTAAAATTGTCCATTGTCAATTAATGATATGGGAGTATCATTGAACTAAGACAAATGTGATTTGGTATAATATATATAAATTATATTGGTGCGTAGACACGCCAAATTCACATGATATTCAATACTGGATAAATTGAATATAGGACAAAATCCCAACTACATGATTGTACTTATGGATGTTGTCATTATAGTAAATCATGAATATTTATCCTCAGACTTGAGATACTAGGTAACTACTGTGGATGTAGCTCATTTTCTGTGAGATAATCTAACGCTATCCGTAACTGGTAGTTATAAGGTAACTAACGGTAACTAACGACCGTTAGACTTAACGGTAATTATTAAATACACGAAATATAAACTTAACGGTAACTAACGACCGTTAGACGAAACATGAAGGACTAGAGTTGGAAAAGAGTGAAAGTTCGGTTCGGGTTGGGCTTTTGTAACCCATGGCCGGCGACACCCATAACCCATAGGGTTTGGGATAGCTTTTGCTCCAAGCCTCTTGATTAGTATATAATGAGACCCCTCTCATTCATTCTAATCATCCCTTGGTTCCATAGCAACCTAATCTTCTCTAATCTCCTTCTTTGTGTCTAATCGATCTTTGATTGATAGGACCAATAGTTTAATCTTTTCGTGTACTACGAATCTAGCATTTCCATTGAAACGCTTATAGTACGTGTGTGTGAGAACGAAGTGTTAGCATACTTTTGCTAACGGTGATCTTGCCTTGTGACTAGCCCTAGTCGATCCATATAAGCCCTCTCCTAGGGTTTATAAGTTCTTGTTCTTGCTAGCAATCAAGAGGTATGTATCCACTTATATTCGGTTAATTTATTATTTATATTTGATCTATTCCGCTGCGTACTCTTTGATGTTTATATGTTTATTGTTTTACATTATTCATATATTCCAACAGCTGCATGTTTGTGTCTTTGATCTGAACTATTATACAAAAGTTTTTAAGTCTTTTTCGTATGTACAAAGACTTATTCTTATTGCCTGAAAGATGACCCTTTTTATTGATGTTCACTTTCTGCTAATTTTAGTAGTTATTATGCACTTTCTTTGGACTATCAGTGTTCAGGATTGTTTATTTAATTCTTAAAATGCATCATAATTTTGCAGATGCACTTCCATATGCGATTGTTAATCCAGAAGTTGCATCAAATATAGCAGCTTTGATGTCGAGCACCTTTAATAGCATAAATAAAATCTTCTACATGCTTGACCTTTAACAGCAAAAATAAATCATTTGGCTACACATGATACTCTCAACTTTGACACCTATTTACTGGATCTTCAGATCCATAGTACCACAAGCTCCTAAAAAAGATGGCGTTATTTGTCAATTAATTAACTGTTTAATAAATACAATTAATATAGTTATTAAAACACCCCTGACATAAGAAATATAAATTATCAAGCATATTAACCAAATTAAACACAATTCCTACACTAAATGTCACTAATACAAATATTCAAGCCCGAACGGGCAACGGACCAAATGGGCTTGAGCCCGAACAGATGCGGGCCAAACGGGCACGAGCCAACGCCCGAACGAGCATGGGATAAACGAAATTCTTGATATCCGTAAATTTATTGTCAAAAAGAACATAGTAAACTAAAATACATGATTTACCAAAAAATTTAATTTCAGGGTACCCGCCGCTGTAACACGTGGGGTACCCTACTAGTAATATTAATGATACATTATGATACAAATAAATAACAAAACCTATACCACAAAAAATAATCAATGTATCAAGACTTAATAGTCCAAGTATAACAATTATTCAGTTCAGGTTTTCAACCATCTTTTTTAGTTTGTGTTAATTGATCAATTGTTCCAAAGAACCCGAAAGCATGTTATGATATGACTTAATCATGTAAAACAGATGATTCTTGATAAACCCTTTTTACATTGTTAACATTGTGTTAGTGTCAAACACAAATATATTACAATCAAGTAATCAAACTTCACAATTTTAATGTTCACTAAAACTTTGTGTTGTTCTCTTATACTTAGTTAGACTTAAATAAAGAGTTAAACTAACCAAGTTCTATGGCTTGAGTAGTGTGAAATAAGCTTTGTTAAAAGGATAAACATAAAGTGAATAAGACACAGATTTTTAAACGTTTAATTCTATTTTTAAATAACAAAGAATTATACCCAAGTGTTTGTGGAAAGAACACTTAGGATTGAATAACAAGTACAGTGTAGTCTCTTCTCTAAACCTAAGCTATGCTTAAGTGGCAACTATCAGGAACCACTGAGATATCTCAGGGACGATTTTGGGGACACGGTTGCTTTTTGGAGGAGAAAAAGTGTTTGTGAATGTCTAAGATTGTGTTTGTTTTTCTAAAAATGCATCTTAACATCATCTTAATCTGACTCATTCAGACGCGGTGAGATATTTGGGTCATGAAGAGTGTTTGTTTCTTTCATGCCATTCAGAGGCGGTAAGAGGCAACCAATGTTAAGAGTGTTTGTTTTTTTCTGATCATTAAGAGGCAGTAAGAGGCAAAAACATCTTACTGAACTAGATGTAAATGGGGTGTTTTAACACCTCTTAATGTCATTTTTTTTCTTAATTTTTTCTTACTTTTTTTTTGCTTTTATTTATTTTCTATTTTTTTATAATTTTAATTTTGGTGTTTTTTGTTCATTTCTTTGTTTATTATTATTATTATTATTATTATTATTATTATTATTATTATTATTATTATTACTATTACTATTACTATTACTATTACTATTACTATTACTATTACTATTTTGTCTTGTTTCACTTTTTTCTTTCGTATTAAAAGGTAATAAATAGAATCATTGCATATGTTTTATTAGATAAAGAATGTCTATGACAATTTATATTTTGTTCAACATGAAAGGTTCGGTTTTCTACGCATATATCTCAACTATAACGCGACCCATTTAGTTAATCATTTTAAAAAGCTCAAGCTAAACTCGAACACGTTTATTTTTTTCAAATAAACATTAGATTGCACGTTTTGTTTAAAATAATTTTTACTTTAAATTGATTATATAATAAGAAAAATAAATTTATATTTAACATAGTTTATTTCTTGTGCGAATGCAATCGTTTTATATTTAAATTGTGAAAACTGATAGTTTAAATCTAGACGTTTTTACAAAAACAATAGTTTTATTATAGTCAGATTCAGATTTCTCAACCACTTATTCAGATTCAGATTGAAATCAGATTCAGACTTTTCTACCGCATATTTAGATTCAGATGTGCGAATCTGATTCGGATTCAGAGCCTCTTAATAAACAAACAGCACCTAAGCATTAATTGCACAAACTTGTAAAATTTTCTCCTATTTATGATCCTATTTATACACAAGTAAAAAATGCAACTGTTACTTAAAAAACAAATGATGACCTAAGCTAATCAGGACAAAATACCGATGTATTTTGTCTCTGTTACAAGAACCTATTTTGGGTATTGGACAATAACGCTTTCTGAGGGACAGTTATGACACTTTCATAACATTTTGCCATTCAGGGAAAGTTTGACTTCAGGGTGATAAGGACTTCTCCTTATCCTTTTTAAAACATTTCCCGCCTTGTCCCGCCTATCCTTCAGTCCAAGATTCTTCAGTCTTTGGTCTTCAATCTTCAATCATTATTCTTGCTAGTTGTTGAGGAGACAGGGGTTCAGTGGGTTTGTCATCACTCACTGAACTCATCACCTTCTTCTTCGATTTAATTGCCACTCACTGAGTACCGCCTCACTGAGTGGAGAGGCTTTCTTCATAGACTCGTACTACGCATCTTGAAGGTGACTCACTGAGCTACTGTTCACTTAGTGTCTTGATTATTGTTGTAGGTCTTTGGTGAGTACTTATTTACTCACCTATTCTTGACCAAAATGAGAATAAATAATCCAAAAACTAACCCAAATTGCAAAAGAAAGTGTGTTTTTGTGATTGTGATTGTGAATGTGCAGGTGCGGATAATTCATAAAAGGACGAAAAACAATGAAAACCCGGCAAAAACAAGCACGAGAATGGAATGTGTGTTGAAAGTCAAAGCTGGTAATCTGAAAGTCAAAGTTGAGCTTACAAAGTCCAAAGAAGACATCAAAGTTTGAAGAATTGAAAAATTTGACCCTTGAATAAAGTTTGAAGGGATTGTCAGATTCAGTCCCTGAAGTTTCAGAAATTGTCAGAAGTGGTCCTTTGATGATATTGTTGGAGAAATAACAATATTAGTCCTTTAAGATTCAGAAATGTGCAACTAAGACCCGTGGTTCATAAGTTTCGAAAATATCAGTTTTGGTCCTTCATATTTCAGATTCTACACAATTGGTCCTTGCCTTTTAAACCTGAAATCACACATGCATACTACTAGTCCAAGTCCAATGCTTAGTCCACTTATATTTCAAAACCAAAAACAAATAAAAACCAAAGCCCAAGTTACAAACCCAAGCCCATTCCTGCTTGGTCAGACCAACTCACCCACGAGTCAAACATAATAAAATAACATTTACCCTCCCGCCCCCCAAATTAACCCCTACCAAGAAATTACATGAACCCTAATTACCCGTCCCATCAAATTACAGCAATTAAGGGTAATTGGGTCAAATCAAAGGGTTATAGAAGCTTACTTGTGATGTCAGGAAGTGTCAGGAGCAAAGAAGTACACGCTTGGCCACATGGCAGCCCCTCATTGGTCCCTACACGTCACAATTCATGATCCAAGGGTGCTAATCATTGGGAAATGATGGATACATGATCAAAGGGCTCAAAGATGATTATAAGAAACACAAAGCACACGGATTGCCAGCTTGGCAATCCATGACCCCCTCTTACTAGAACTTTCCTTATTCTGCTATAAAAAGAAGGTGTTTGTAGCTCATTTGAGCATGTAGGAGTAGTGTAGAGTTATGCTGTCAATTTTTCTTTTCAAATGTACTAGTTAATTCAGCTTTTAATTGTACTTTCATCTTTATCTTAATAAAATTAGTTTAGTACTTTGAATTCAATATTATTGTTTACTTGTAGTTAATTAGCTTATCTCTTCTCATTATCAGCTTATTTTCAGTTCATTTACGTTTTATACAATCTCATCTTTCAAATTTAGTTTTCATCTCATCAAAAGCTTTTATAAAAATCAGAAAATTTAAAAATACAAAAACATTGTTCAAATAGCTTGCGTTCCAAGCCTATTTGTTGTTGTTTACTCCTCATTTTAGCTTTATAGCTTCTGTGAGGAAGTTTGTGGTATATAATTGATCAAAACATTCATAAGTTCAATACAGTCAACCAAAGTCAAAGCTGAGAAGATAATGGTGATCCATGGTGTAATATGATATGTTAAGCTGTGAATGGGAAGAGCTTAGCCTATCCAAAGATAGGCTATTGATCAAATGAACCTTTGTTAAGCTGAGGAAGCTTTTGCAGATAAAGTGTAGCTTAGTTTAAATCTATGATAATTAGTGGTTTACTGTTTTATTAGATAACTTTGATCAAATTTGTGTTCAGTTGGTTGATTTTTGTCACAATTCTAATAGATTGATCTTAATTCTTAGATTGTCCATGTTAAACTATGTAGATTTGCAAATAAGTGATTTTGTGGATTAATGATGTTTATCTCTGTGGATGTATGATTAACTCAGTTCATTTGATCATATTTTAAGCATAAGTGTCTGATTTGAAGCTTGAATCTGAGTATCAATTCGTGAAGGTCTAAATCTGTCACTATAAGGAGTGTTTGGATCAAGGTTGTTTGCTAAGTTGTAGCAACCTCTATTTGATATAATTAGATTAGGAAGTTCAACTTAGGTATAAGTAGGTTAGTGACACTTAAAATCAGTAGGATAGTTAGTAAAAGTCAAAGTTACAATTTAATCTCATTTACTGTTAGTTTCAATTAAATCAGAGAGTAAAATTGTAGAATCTAGTTGATAAATAGTGTAGGTTAGTGTAATTTAGTGATATTTCAGCTTGTTACAACAATAATGATAAGTTTAGCTTGATAGAATTTAGATTTAGTCAATAAGCTTAAGTATCATAATAGTCAACTGTTGAAGTATTAGGTATCCCATCAGGCTGCTGATCTTGGGTACAAGTAGGATAGCAATTGGTGGTTTATGATAGGGCTTTTAGGTTTTATAGAATCTCAGTAGTACAAGTTTCAATTTGCCCCATTAGTTTTTAGTTTAGAGCTTATTCAGATAGCTTATTGAAACCTACAAATAGATACATAAAACTTGTTTGCTGATTAGGAATTAAGGCCTGCTATTGAGCTATTGACTTGTAATTCTTGTAAATTTGCATCATCTGAGTTAATTTGAGGTTACTCTAGTGATTAGTATTGATTTTGATCATCAGACTTATTCTGTTTAAGATTTGCTCATTCATTGGTGCTTATTCAAACTGCTTATAGTACTTTCTATTGCATTCTGTGTTACACCTGATCATATTTGAGTTTCATTGAGCTTATTTTAGTATAATACATCTGTGGTTTCAGTTTCATAAATTTTTGTTGCAAGTGCTGATTAATAAGCACTTGTATATTAAATTGTTTTCACTTGTTAAGCACTTTCTTCAGCTTATTTTTCATTCCTTTTATTTTTCCTAGGTTTTAAACAATATTTTAGAATTTCCATAAAAATTTCATATTTTTCTGAGTTGATTTGCTATTTTTCTTATTTTATTTTAGTTTTTAATCAATTTTTAAATACTTTTTAAAAAAGAAAATTCAAATAAAAAAATCAGAAAAAGCCTGAAAAATCCAAAAATATTTTAGAAAATTCTTTTCATTTATTTTAGACTTTTCAAATCTTATTTTGTATTTTTCACCATTACTTTTACATTTTCTATTACTTTTATTTCCTTTTAATATTACAAAAATAGAAATTAATTCATAGAAAATAAATAAAAAGTCAAAAAAAAAAATTCTTTTTCTCAAAATTATTTTTAGTTGTTAAGATTTTGAGAAATTTATTTTACATTTTTAGGATCATTTTTCATTAAAATTTACTTTTAACTTTGTGCGTTACGTTTTAAATTCACGTTCGTTTATTCGTTTTGCATTTTTAAACAATTGTGCATAAGTAGCTTGTACTTTCTGCTTATTTTCTTGTTTCTTATCACTATTTTAGTTTCATAATCACAATTTCACCTTTTCCACTTTTTCACGATACGATTTCACGAATCGATTTCTACGATTCCATTCACTCCTTCACTGGAAACGACTCGGGTTATTCGTATTTCTTACGAATACCTTGGAAATATATTAGTATAAAATTGTATCAATCAATTTTTGACACCGATACCGGGGAAGGTTTGAAGTGAATTTTGGTTTTTATTTTTAAAAATCGTGTTTTGAAAAACCTTCCTTATTTTGTGATTATTTTCTTATAAAAATATAAAAAGTAAAAAATCAAAATCACTTTTCCTAAAGTGTTTTCAAAAATACAAAAATAAAATATCATCCTCACTCTTGAGAGAGTGTTGTAAACCATACCCGAAAAAACAACAAAAGAAACCGAGAAATTATACGTTATCGGATTACTCTATTATTACAACCAAATAGACGGGGAATACGGAGGTCTTGACATTAAATTGCAGACTGAAGAGAGATCCATTCTTCTCTCCCGCTCCGCTGCGCGTAGTTTTAGAGGAAATGGTTACGGATAACGTAACGGGTACAAAAAGAAAATAAAGTTTTGTGATTTTTGTTTTCAAGAAGTTAAAAAAAAAGCCAAAAATACTTCCCAACGAAAAATACAAAAAGATTTTCTTTTTATTTTTTATTTTTGTGGTGTATGATCACCCGATCAACTTCTCAAAATCTTATTTCTCCACTTTCTAATCCCGAAAGGGTAATTCGTCACACACACCGTGTCCATTTCCCAACCATTGAGGAAATGGACCCAAACAATCAACACCCTCCGGTGGGTGATGATCACCAACACATGCCAGCTCCCGATCTCTGAACGATAGAGGAGCTGTGCCAACCGACAATGCACGGAAGAGGTGGCCCGATTGCCCCTCTTAATATCGAGGCTACGGATTTTGGACTCAAGCCTCATATGATCCAACAAGTCCAAAATTCGTGCCAATTTCACGGTTTACCGGGTGACAATGCTAATAAGCATCTGAAAAATTCTTAACCATCACCCAAAGCATGAAACAAAATGGGGTCTCCGATGACATCCTTCGTCTTTCTCTCTTCCCCTATTATCTGACGCATCATGCTACCGCTTGGTTTGATCGTCTTCCCAAGAACTCGAATTCATACTGATGAGGCGAAAAATGATCCGTTTTTAGGGGGTCATTTAAGCCCGAATCCGACTTTATTTGATCAAATATTGCCCTAAATCGTTCCTTTTGTGATTTTAGGTGTTTGGAGAGTGAATTCTGGAAAGGAGGCTATTTTGGACGTTTTTGGAGCATAAAGTGAAGAAAACGGCAAAGTACCAAAAATCCAAGCTGGAAATATAAGGTGACGGCGTCAAGGCTTGCTTCTTGACGGCGTCAGACATGATGAATAATTTACCGTAGCTGGTGACGGCGTCAGATGGGCAGGTGACAGCGTCAAAGTGGCCAAGATTAATTTACCGTAGGTGGTGACAGCGTCACATAGGCCGTCACAAGTGGATCTAGGGCGTCCGAGGAAGTATATGGCGGCGAGGTGACGGCGTCAGACTTTACTCTTGACGCCGTCAGGACGATTTTCCTATATATAGTTTTCTAGTTTTTTTCATTAGGGAGAGAAGTTTTGGTGAAACCCTAAAGACGATTTTGGTGCCTCTTTTACAGGTTTTTCAAGGGTTCCAAACCCTTGAGACCTTGCATTGTAATTGAGATAAGTATACTCTTAATTCAATCAATATGTCTATGTGTTGGTTGTTTATCTTTTGTTCTTATCTTAATTCTACTATGCTAGGCTAGATTTCCTTTGTGTTTGCTTAGATCTAATGAAACCTAGATGTTGATTATGTGTTGATTACTTGTCTATTCTTGTTTTGGATGAATGATATTATATGTTAGGCTTAAGAAAACTGGCAGATCTCCAAATGGTAACATGCTTGAACGTCTTAAGAAACATGAACCGAGGCGTACTAGGTCTTTATTGGTTGTATTTAATGCATGAGCCACTGTTTACAATCCCTATAGTTGTGTTGGGTCATGGTGTAGGAGGAGATAAGAGCTCATAGAGTTGGGGAGTTATGTATGCCACCCCACGAATGGTATTAAGGAATACAATCCGTCATCCATGCAAGTGTAACAAGTAATTGACATGTAAAAGATATCTAGGGAGTAATGAAGTCTAAGTAAACACAATTTCTCCAATTACTGCTCACAACCTTAGTTTAATATTAGCTTAATTTCATTTTTATTAGTTTAATTAATTATATAATAGTTTTTGGGTTAGTTGAATAGCAACTAATTCCGCCCACTCCTTCAAAACCCGAGATTTACTTGCTTTTATAAAAACATAAAAACACAAAAATAATCATCTTTCATCTTTAGAACTATTAATTAGGCTTTCTAATCCTAGCGACACTATTCCTAAGTTGAACGATCAATCCCCCGGTACTTGTCACTATACTATACTACAACGATCAGGTACACTGCCTAGTGGGGGTTGTAAGCCTCGCGAGATCCCTCGAGAGGTAAAGCAAGGTGCGATTCCCACGCATCAAGTTTTTGGCGCCGCTGCCGGGGAATAGTTATTGTCTAGGTTAGGATTTCTTTTTATTAGGTCTACTTGCTAGATTCCTTTCTAGTAAGATTTTTATTTTTATTTTTTAGGTCTTCTTTAGTCTATCTTATTTCTTTGTATCTTTGTTCGTAAACTGTTTCGATGGATCACAATAACATTGATCGGCTGATTCCTGTTATTCGTGTTTTTCGTCGTAGGATATTCCAATTGCCCGCCCCACTTCCTTTAGCAGAAAATGAGAACCCACCTAACCTCTCACCCAACCACCACTTTGACAATAATTCTGAGCTAGAAGAGTCTGATCATGATGATGACCGTAGGGCTAGTCCTTTTTACTATTCAGACTCCGATGAGGATCTCGATGATGGTGACGTAATCAATGAGGATAGAATGGAAGAGGAAATAAACCCTCTTAGGTATGTGGACCCTAGAACTAGGATTGAGTGCGATAGTTCATTTAACATGCAATTCCCTTGTAAGATTGGATTTAAGAGCTTTAACGCCTATCTCAATTCATCTCTTCCAATGAACATAATTTCACGTAACGAATATAATAAAATCATGGTAAATGAGTTAGAATACAAAGGGGACAACATTGTTGCTAAGGCAATACCATTGCACGTGTTTGTAGGAAAGTTGGTTTATCTTGTTGAGTTCATGGTTATGGAAAATCTAGAAGAGTTTATTGATAATAAGTTAACCCAAGTTGTGTGTGGAAAACCCTTCAAACAATTGACCAACCTTGATGAAAAACTCATTGAAGGGCTAATTACATTGAAGATTTTGTTTATCAAATGCCCCGCACACACCATAGGTTCAAAGGTTTTTCCATGGAAAAGTGTAGTAGGTATCCGCCCATGGAAATGCTAAGTGAGAATGATGAGAGAAAGGGACTTAAGTACACGCATGAGAAGAATAAAAAGTACTATCGCCGGTGCTTAGAGTTAGGAGAAGAATATAAGAAAGATGAGGCGACAATTAGATGGCTCACACTTGGTTATGTGAGCATAAGCGATACACGGTAACCCACGACTTTGAGTCTAGCTACAAGACTTGTAAATAAATAAAAGCGCTTCTTGGGAGGAAACCCATGTTTTGTGTGATTTTAATTGTTTGATTGTTATTTGCTTCCGTATGCATGTTTTATTTTTATTGTTGGTTGATCATGTTTCTCAATTAAAATGTGAAATACTTTATTATGTTGTTTGGCCTAGTCTTAACTTCAACCTAAAGGTATTTTTGCAAAAGATAAGTGTAAGGGGAAACCCCAAATATGTTTTTAAGAAACAAACCGATCATGATTCTCCACAATATTTAATGAACATGTATATTCGTAATTGTTAGAGTCAAATGCTTGTATTGAGTCATAATGAAGTTTTGCAGGATTTTCCAGGAAGTAGGACGAAGTTTTTCCAGAAATTTTCCGGAAACTTAACATAAAGATTTCTGCAGGTCCATTCTGACAGCGTCAGGCAATTGCTCTTGACGGCGTCAGGAGTCAAAAATCTGGAAATTTTACCAGTTTTGTTTTTCTAACGGAGTCTTATGGTTTTTGTGAATTATTAAGTTTTATAATCTCCAGGAAATCTGCAAACTTCATTCCACAAGCATTATATCTTACTTTGTTTTCTAGGATTTAGTAACTTATATAGGATACCGCCGATTTTACGCGAGGTTGCCTTGTCTACTTTTGTCAGGATTTACAGGTTATTTAAGACAAGAAGATGATTTATATTCTGGAAGGGAAGCTTTGATTGTTCATTTTCTTGGAGGAAGACTTAACCTGGCCAACCTAAAATCCATACCGAGCGAATCAGGGGAGTATTTGATTTCATTCTCTTTACTTTTTACTTTTACATTCTTTACTTGAACATTGGGGACAATGTTCATCCTAAGTGTAAGGGGAGGGTAAAAAGATGATACCTTACATATGCACTTTCGCTTGAGTTTGTTTTGTTTGATAGTAGGTGAGTAATAAAACTATGAGAAATACTTGTTAGTGCAATTTTAGCGCCAAATTTAAATTTTTTTACAACATTTAGGAGTGAAACTTTAGCCAAAGCAAGCGTCTCATGGATAGGAGGTTGTATGACTAGCACATAACCGTATATTCAGAAAAATTTTCCACCCAAAGATGTGAGGTTCGCCTTTAGTTTTGATAGGAAAAGCATTTATTATTGGTGCTTATGAGTGTACCGGTAGCATTTAGATTCTAGAACTTGCGTTAGTGATGCATCCCGAGACCGCTAGTGAGACTACATTCGTGTGGTAGGATTTACTACATGATAAGAGGCATTAGGATCACCCTTGTGTTAAACCCGTATTATAATTACTTGACCATTTAAGTCATATTACTTGGCTAGTTAAGTCAACTAATTTTTCCCACACCCTTTGCGTTGTACTCACTTTTAGTACACGATACCCCTAGTACACCCCTCCGAGCCTATCTTTTCGTTTCTAACTTTAAGCATTTTACTTAAAGGAAGAATTTGTTACACCCCACTTAAATGTACACCCAAATCGCCTTAGTCTTCCGTGTATGCGCTCATTTTTAGTGCATTATTGTTATTTGTTAAACCCTAAGTTAACTTTCTAATTGATTACATGGTTGCTAAGTCGAGTCATATCCTTGTACATATTGTTTTGGGACGATTGGGACTCATGGGTAAGTACTTATTTTATGGAGTAATGGGGAAGAACATCATATTATTACCCCCATACGTACGTTAATCTTAAAACTGCTCCAAGTGTTTTGATTTTCTTAATTCGAGTCATTAGAATAGTTTAATGTAAAGTATGTAAAGATTCAAGTTTAAGGGGATTGCTCAAACCCCTATGATGTATTATTTTGGATGGTAGGGTAAGAGTGTATGCAAAAAAAAAAAAAAAAAAAAAAAAAAAAAAAAAAAGGAAAAAGAAAGAAAAAACATACGGACTACCATCCCGTTTTCATTCTATATTCATTTTATGTTTTTGATATTTTTCATTTATTTAAGTCGAGTCTAGTCTTGGCTTAGCAACGCCATCTTGTACATGTAATTAACCAAGATTGTTAACTCGCCACCAGTAAAATTCCCTTTATCCAACAAAACCGTGTAATTCATATCCCTACACCTAACGTTATAACCCTTTAAAAGACCTCTTTGATAGTTTATCCTAGGTGCTTACGCCATGTGGTGGAGGTTTGATCCTTTCCCAAGCCTATGGTAATCTATTTTGTTATGACAGGTAGTGAGAGATATCTTCCATTTCCATAATGTTATATTACTTTATTACGCTCGAGAGATGTGAGTATCTAAACACTATTTGTGAGGTGCTTGTGTATGACCTCCGTGCTTGTCTATTGGTCTTTAGTGGAACGATTATTTGTTGTAATTACTTTTATATTAGTGTTAAATGACCCCTAACTTGTCTTTTGAGTAGAATAAAAGCTCATTTGCTTGAGGACAAGCAAATCTCAAGTGTAATTTGGGTCATACTTAGTTTTGGCTAAAAAGCCAATAATTGCACTAAGACCATTGGTCTTAGTGACAATTAGGTGTTTCAATTAAAAACAGTTTTCAAAATGGGAACCAGTTAACTGAAAATTTAAAGAACTACATGAAAATTAATAACATAACATAACTAAGCAATATTTTCATCGTTAGTATTCATTGAGTTAAAATATTTGCATCGTTAGTCCTCATTTAGTTAAATTTTTTGCATCATTACCATCGCCACCACCCAACACCATAACCGCCTCCAACCTCCACCCACCACCACTACCCACCATCAACACCCAGGGCATTAAGATGTGGCTAAAAGCCAATTTGGGTCATACTTAGTTTTAACTAAAAAGCCAATAATTGAACTAAGACCAGTGGTCTTAGTGACAATTAGGTGTTTCAATACACTTATAGTCTTAAAACCAATCTTTATAGGATGAGATTGATTATTACTTGTCTAGTGTGATCTATAGAACTTAGTTGTGGCTAAAAGCCAATTTGGGTCATACTTAGTTTTTACTAAAAAGCCAATAATTAAATTAAGACCAGTGGTCTTAGTGACAATTAGGTGTTTCAATACACTTATAGTCTTAAAACCAATCTTTATAGGATGAGATTGATTATTACTTGTCTAGTGTGATCTATAGAACTTAGTTGTGGCTAAAAGCCAATTTGGGTCATACTTAGTTTTAACTAAAAAGCCAATAATTAAACTAAGACCAGTGGTCTTAGTGACAATTAGGTGTTTCAATACACTTATAGTCTTAAAACCAATCTTTATAGGATGAGATTGATTATTACTTGTCTAGTGTGATCTATAGAACTTAGTTGTGGCTAAAAGCCAATTTGGGTCATACTTAGTTTTGGCTAAAAAGCCAATAATTGAACTAAGACCAGTGGCCTTAGTTAGAATTAGGTTTTTCAATTATAAACAGTTTTCAAAATGGGAACCAGTTAACTGAAAATTTAAAGAACTACATGAAAATTAATAACATAACATAACTAAGCAATATTTGCATCCTTAGTATTCATTGAGTTAAAATATTTGTATCGTTAGTCCTCATTTAGTTAAATTTTTTGCATCATTACCATCGCCACCACCCAACACCATAACCGCCTCCAACCTCCACCCACCACCACTACCCACCATCAACACCCAGGGCATTAAGATGTGGCTAAAAGCCAATTTGGGTCATACTTAGTTTTAACTAAAAAGCCAATAATTGAACTAAGACCAGTGGTCTTAGTGACAATTAGGTGTTTCAATACACTTACAGTCTTAAAACCAATCTTTATAGGATGAGATTGATTATTACTTGTCTAGTGTGATCTATAGAACTTAGTTGTGGCTAAAAGCCAATTTGGGTCATACTTAGTTTTAACTAAAAAGCCAATAATTGAACTAAGACCAGTGGTCTTAGTGACAATTAGGTGTTTCAATACACTTATAGTCTTAAAACCAATCTTTATAGGATGAGATTGATTATTACTTGTCTAGTGTGATCTATAGAACTTAGTTGTGGCTAAAAGCCAATTTGGGTCATACTTAGTTTTAACTAAAAAGCCAATAAGACCAGTGGTCTTAGTGACAATTAGGTGTTTCAATACACTTATAGTCTTAAAACCAATCTTTCTAGGATGAGATTGATTATTACTTGTCTAGTGTGATCTATAGAACTTAGTTGTGGCTAAAAGCCAATTTGGGTCATACTTAGTTTTGGCTAAAAAGCCGATAATTCAACTAAGACCAGTGGTCTTAGTGACAATTAGGTGTTTCAATTAAAAACAGTTTTCAAAATGGGAACCAGTTAACTGAAAATTTAAAGAACTACATGAAAATTAATAACATAACATAACTAAGCAATATTTGCATCGTTAGTATTCATTGAGTTAAAATATTTGCATCGTTAGTCCTAATTTAGTTAAATTTTTTGCATCATTACCATCGCCACCAACCAACACCATAACCGCCTCCAACCATACCAAAAGTCTTTATTGTTTTCCTACAAACATACCAAAAGTCTTTATTAAATATACTTTTTAATTTACAAGAAAATTTGTATTTTCCAATAAAGTGGACAAATAAGGCTGAAAATTGCAAACGTGTCAAAAATGAGAATTTATGTTTTAATAAAAGTCAAATTTGAAATTCAATTTGGTTAATAATTTAATTTTCGTCTAATTATAAAATATGCTAAAAAAATATATGTGTCAATTATGTAAAAAAAAATTTAAGTAAAAGAAACTAATAAAACTTTAGTTGTTAAATTTAGTTGACAACATAGATAGTAGAGTAGAAAAAGCAAAAGAGTTGCGTCAACATAAGGCTACTTGCAGTAAGGGGATTCAATCCCCTTACTTTTCCCTGCCACGTCAGCTTTCTCTCTCCAGCGACCTGCAGACGATTCAGTGCCCCAGTAAGGGCGACCTAGTTCATTTTTTTTTTTTTTTTTTTTAACACAAACTCAAATTTCATTAATAATTAAAACGTTACATATTAATTAAAATAAAATAAAAAAACATTACAACACTTATTCAAATTACATTAAAACGACCAAATTAGTTTGGATTATGATGATGCCAAATGTCTTCCACCAAATCGGCTTTGAGGTTAAGATGAGTTGTTTTGTTGCATATCTCCCTGGTAATTACCAGCGATTCCTCATGCGTTCTTAAAGGGTCATAAGAACGGTGCTGCTCCGCTGGAAAGAATTCAGGAGATATCGCCCGCCCTTCGTCTTGAATTATCATATTATGTAATATGATGCATGTGTACATAATATGTCCAAGACGCTATTTGTTAAATCCCTTAGCCGGATGTTTAATCATTAGGAACTTCTTCTTTATTACACCAAAAGCACGTTCCACATCTTTTCTTGCTGCTTCATGCATCCTCTTATAAAATTGACGCTTTTCATCATGCGTCCCTGGTTTTTTAATGGACTTCACAATAACAGAGTATTCCGGATATATCCCATCAGCAAGATAATATCCCCGTTTATAAGGCACGCCGTTAGCAAAGAATTTCACATCCGGTGCTCTCCCCGTTTTGAGATCATTGAAAATAGGCGATGCACGTAAAACATTAACATCATTATTCATCCCGGCGACACCAAAGAACGCATGCCAAATCCATAAATCTTGGGAGGCGATCGCTTCCGATAAAATGAAAGGAGTTTTCCCGTGATCACCCCTACAAAATTGTGCTTTTAAAGCATGTGGGCAATTCTCCCACGGCCAATCTGTACAATCAATGCTACCTATCAGGCCAGGAAAACCATGAACTCGATAGTGATGCTCATAGAGTCTGTCAACGTCAGTAACCGTCGGCTTTCGCAAATACTCTGTACCATATAACTCCATGATGACCTCACAAAATTTATAGAGACACTCACGAATTGTTGACCCACCCATTTGCACATACTCGTCTAGCATATCAGGATTCACTCCGTATGCCAATTGACGAATTGAAGAAGTAACTTTCATCAATGGAGAAATACCAAGTAAGCCCGCACAACTAGGAGTTTGTTGGAAATAAGGTGAATGATCGGTTACCTCTCGAACAATTCGTGTGAATAGTCTTAGGCTCATTCGGAAACGATCATGGAATTGTTCTTCGCCGTATGTTGGGTTAGCGCAAAAGTAAGCAGTCACTAAACGGTTATGAGCACCCAAACGATCCCTGGTAATTTGGTTTCGTGGTTCTTTAGGTTGTGACGCTTGATAAGCCTCCCAACAATCATCCGCAAACATCAAAAAATCGGTATTAACTTCATTTTCGTCATCCGAAGACGAATTGGCAAAAAAGATCTCGAAAGAATTCATGGTGTGATTGAATGAGGTTTGAAATGAGGTTTGAAATGAGGTTTGTGAAATAAGGTATTTAAAAGAATTTTTTTTTTTTTTTTTTTATTCAAGCCAACGGCTAATTTTCAAAAAGAATTGTTTGTAAAATGTCGATCGTGATCACGACTTAGTTGGTTCATTTTGGTTGCTCGACCGAATTCCCACACTAGGAGCGATCGACTAAGATCGATCGTTTGTATCGGTCGTGTAGTGCTTCTGCATGCAGCCTAAGAAAATGGGAAACAAAATTTAATTTCTTGTTACATTTAATATATTATTAATTAAAGGAATATGGAATTTTCTAAAACAAGTTTGTGTTGCTAGCAATGTTGCAAAAATCGTGAATCGGTCATGAGGCGGTCGAGGGCCGTGTAGCGATTTTTGGTCGATTAATCGCCGATTCCAAGGTCCAAGGCCGATTAATCGGCCGATTACCTTGTAATTCGCTCCAAGGTCCAAGGCCGTTTAGCTTGTAATCGCTGATTAATCGGCCTTGTAGGCCGATTTTTGCAACACTGGTTGCTAGTACAAGTGCATGTTGAAATTAAGCATATTCAGAGAAAAAAGAAGTTGTTAAATTTCGACGAGGATTCTGAAAGTGATGAGCGTAAGAAGATGTCAAAGACTATTGATTAGGTGATTTTGTAAAAAAAAAGTCATAAGCATTTTTTGTTGCTTTGCTTGTATTTTTACGCAGGTTGATATGCAAATCACATGTGATTTTACCTCAAATTATTTTTTCACACGAATCACAACAAAAAAACATAATCACGTGTAATTTACACCTTTCTAGATTTAAATAGAATCACATGTGTTTCAGTTTATAAGAACAAAGAGTAAATCACACATTATTTACATTTTTCATAGCAAAACACAAAAAAAAAAAAATAATAATAATAAATAAATAAAATAATCACCATTGATTTACTCCTTTCGAGATTAAAACATCATCACATGTGTTTCAGTTTATAATAGCAAAGAGTAAATCCTATGTGATTATTTTATTTAAAAAAAATCCCACAAATAACAAATCACAAGTGATTTTACAAATCACATGTAATTTTTTTAGGCGGAAATTTTAAAAAAAAAATCATCGAAAGTATACGAAAGTGCAAATATAGATAGATAATTTAATTCTCGTTGTGATAGTGTATTTTTCGTAGGTTGAAGATTTACCGTTTGCAAGGTATGTTATTTTTTTTAAAGATTGAAAAATGGGTTTATATATTTACATTTCTGCCCTTCCTTTGTGATTATATAGATTGATCAAGGGAGAATTGCGTATATACCCACTAAAAGTAAAAAAACTTGCATATTTCCCCAAAATACAAGTTTTCAATGCATGATGTAAAATGCAAGTTAAGCATGTTTTGGGTATATATGCAAATATGCAAGTTTTAGTGAGTATATATGCTTTTGCCCCATTGATCAATACCGTTGGATGAAATCAGAATAAAGGGATAGGATTGGCTGTTTTGTTCTTTAAAGAATTAAAGAATGTTGTGGATCTCACATCCCCTATGAATACCCACTTTCACATACTATTTTTACACACTTTCCATATATTTAACCCAAATCACTATTTCAATAAACTTTTTCTTTCCAAAAGCATGGCTTGTAATCTCCCACACCATCAAAGAAGTCAAGGATGGCGATTAGAAAATGATTGACGGCGATATCTTTCACATGGAAAAACTTTACAAGATATCCGAGATGTTTAGCAACGCAAGTAGCTTGAAAGATGATATGAGGAAACAATATGCGAATTGCAATGACATTTCGCATGAAAGACGTGCAGGCACGTTGTTATTCAGGAATTTTTGCACGAAGAAGGTTGGAAAGATTACGAGATCAAGAAAACGTTGGAGAAATGTGTGTCATAAATAGGTGATAACATAAGTAACAAAATCCACTGGATGCACCAAGAAAACGTTGGAGAAATGTTCGTCATCACAACAAGCAATGCACCAACCCATGTCTCTCATTTCTTCATTTCTACCAGCAGAGGAACTAGTTGATGAGCATGGGTATACTGAGAGACAACTATATAATCTTATGTGAGATGAAGAGGCATTACGAGAAGTAGAGAAAGAGCAAGCAATGGTTGATGCAGAAAATGCAAGGCATCAACAGGAGTTGGAAGAGTTATGGAGGAAAGATGATGCTCATACTGAGTTGTTCAAGTTCAAAAATGGGGAGTATCCTGAGTATGATTCTGCATGCAGAGAGTATTCAGATTAATGTATGGCTAAACAACTAATTGTATTGTATTTTAGTTCATATGTTATTTTCGTATCATGTCATATTGTATTTTAGTATTTATAATTTGTAACCTTTTTATTTCGTATTGTAGTGTTTATGTTATGTTTATATAATGTTTTATTTCGTAACTTATGTTTATGTAATGTTGTATTTTGTAATTTATATAGCATTTTTTATTTTTTCGCATGCTTTTAAAATTTAAGTATGTTTTTAAAGTATTTGTAATAGTATTTAATGATGAAATATTATTTAATTAAGGGTTTATTTAAGAATTGAAATATTAGTTAAGGAGTTAATTTGTAATTTGTATTTTTTTTAAAGTGTTGGCCCTAAAAGGTGGTGTTATGATAATGGGTGTTTTTTTGTGTTAAATATTTTGGTGTTGAAATGATGTGGTGCTGACATGGCGGCACTTTTTCCGTGTTAACATGTTATTGTACCGAGGGCTCTAAGGGGTGATTTTTTTGTGTTAAATATTTTGGTGTTTAAATGAGGTGACACCCAAAAAGGGGGTGTTAACATGTTATTGTACCCTACCGGCCTAGCCTCTAAGAGCGCTAGGTGTAATAACACCGTAACACGAAAAAAGTGAATCGCCACATCACTTCAACACCAAAACATTTGTTGACATAAATAATGCCTAAAAAACATTGTTAAGTTTTTATCAATATCTCTATGTTTTGATCATTACAAAATATAACCTCAAAGAACTAAAACTTATGACATAAACAAGTATTTGGTGATTAATATTTCTCTTTACATCCAAATCACTTAAGGTATGAATAAACAAAGTGTTTAGTGCAATGTATGATCAAAGGGGTATTTAATTAACTAATACAAAGTTTATTTAATTATATAATCTTATTATATATTTTTGAAAAACACTTTTGGTAATAAGGAAAAATGTTTTAATCATACTAAATATATGATTTCAAATATTTAACCAAAATCAGTTAGTTTTTCACCAAATAAACTTTCCCCACTAAAAGACAAGTTTTCCGGCCGTTACAGTTGGGCGGCCCCCTTAATTATAAGGGGCGGTCCCCTTAATTTTAAGGGGGCCGGCCATGCTTTAAGGGGACCGGCCACGCTCCTCTGTCAGAAACTTTTGCCTATAAATACCACCTTAAACCTGGATTTTTTCCCCACCTTTTGCACTCCAGAACTTTCTGTTCTAGATCTCCATTTCCAATCTATAAATCCTTTGATCATACATTCTTAAATCTTTGTTTCAAAGTGATTCATACATAATCCATTCAAGTGCAAGAGAAGAATACTTCTATCCCTCAAGACAAGAAGTATTACAACTAGTTGTGATCTCCACATCTAAGTTGTTTGAGCATCATCATTGATTATTATTTCATAGTGTGATTAGTTGTGAATATTTGTTAGAGAATAGTTGTGTAGATAGTAGAAGTTGATTAGTAGTGAAGTAGGATAGTTGTGAAGATTGGTGTGTAGAAGAAGGTGTGTAGAAGATTGGTGTGTAAAAGCTAGGTGTGAAGAAGATTGGTGTGAAGATTGGTGTGAAGATTGGTGTGTAGATTGGTGTGTAGATTGGTGTGTAAATTGGTGTGTATATTGGTGTGTACGGTTTTCTCCGCCATAAGGGAGCTTGTTGATATAGTGAAGAAAACTCTCGAGTTAGGTGCTCGGGGAGTGGAGTAGGGCAAGGAAGGTGCCTTGTAGCCGAACCACTATAAATCGCTTGTCTCTCGGTTTGATCTTTCCATCTTTTACTTATTTCATTACTTACATAATTATTGCTTCATAGTATATATACTTAGTGTTGTTCATATTGTGTATAACTAGATTTCATATACCATCGAATCTATATTTTATAAATCAACGAGAAATTTTAAACAATTTGTTTTATAACAATTAAAACGACGTAAAACTATTCAACCCCCCCCCCCCCTTCTAGTTTTCCACAATTGGTATCAAGAGCCAGGTCTAGCAAGAATTTTAAAATATATTGTATTTTAAAACTTGTAACGATCTATGGAATCTTTAAAATATTTAGAAGGGCAATCTATGCAAAGACCACCACTATTTGAAAGTGATGGATTTTTATATTGGAAAAATAGATTCGAAACGTATGTGAAATCAAAAGATCTTGATCTTTGGCATATTATTACCTTTGGTGATTTTCCCCCTATTCAATATAATGTTGAAACCAAAATGGATGAAATTGTAGTTTTTGAAAAACAAAATGATGATTTGAAAAAGAAACTAGCAAAAAATAATGAGGCTAAAATGGTTATTTATAATGCGTTACCACGCAAAGAATATGAAAGAATTTTTATGTGTAAAACCGCAAAAGAAATTTGGGATTCTTTACTAATCACTCACCAAGGTAATAGCCAAGTCAAAGATAATAAAATAGATCTTCTTGTACAACAATATGAACAATTTACGATTCCGGAAGAGGAATCAATTGATAATGCTTTTGCTAAGTTTAACACTATCATCACAAGTTTAAAAGCACTTGATGAGACATTTTCTAGTAAAAATTGTGTTAGGAAATTTCTTAGGGCATTGCATCCAAAATGGCGAGCTAAGGTCACGGCAATTGAAGAATCAAAGAACTTGATGACGTTATCACTAGATGAACTAATTGGCAACTTGAAGGTTCATGAAGAAATCATAAGAAGAGATTCGGAAACGGTCAAAGTCAAGAAAGAACAAATCAAATCCATTGCTCTAAAAGCCAAAAAGGAACCTAGTGATGATGATGATTCAAGTGACGAAAGTGAAGACGAAGAATATGCAATGGCCGTAAGAGAATTCAAGAAATTCTTCAAGAGACGAGGAAGATTCAATAGATCATCACATGACGATAGAAAATCGTTCCAAAGAAATAGAAGTGACAATTACGTGAAAAGAAAATGCTTTAGATGTGGAAGTCCAAATCATCTCGTTGGTGAATGTCTAAAGCCGCCGAGTTATGATAATCAAGGTGCATTTGTTAGTAGAACATGGAGTGATAGTGACAAAGAAGAAGTGGAAAAACCAAGAGAAGAAAAGTGTTTCATGGCAAAAGCAACCGACGAAATATGCCTTGGAATTGACTTGGAGCCTGACGAATGGATCAAGGATAGTGGATGCTCAAGACACATGACAGGGAACCGAAAGCTATTCTCTACATATAAGGCATACAACGGAGGTAACGTTATCTTTGGTAGTGACTTGCGTGGAAAAATTATTGGCAAAGGTACGATTTCTCAAGACTCACTTACTATTGAAAATGTTGAACATGTTAATAATTTAACATATAACTTACTTAGTGTAGGCCAAATATGTGATAATAAATGTAAAGTTATCTTTTCGGAAGAAGATAGCGAAATAGTTAAGAATGGAAAAATTATAGGTAGAGGTATTAGGAAAGGAGGAGTATATGTTATGAAACTAGGAAACAAACCTGAAGATAGGATATGCTTAACGACCCTAGATGAAAACTCTACATTGTGGCATAGGAGATTAGGACATGCTAACATGCAACAAATACAATCTTTGGCCTCTAAGGAATTAGTTAGAAACTTGCCTAATCTAAAATATGACAAGCATTTTTGTGATGCATGCAAAATTGGAAAACAAGCTCATGCTAGTCACAAAGCTAAGAATATAGTATCCACTACTAGGTGCCTAGAATTATTACATATGGATCTTTTTGGTCCATCCGCTGTGCGGAGCTATGGAGGAAACAAATATACCTTAGTAATAGTAGATGACTATTCACGATACACGTGGACTAGGTTTTTAAGTGACAAAACCCAAGCCTTTGAAAAATTCGAAATATTTAGTAAAATGATTCAAAATAAATTAGGATGCTCAATAGTTGCCATTAGGACGGACCATGGTAGGGAATTTGTTAACGAAATACAATTCGGAAAATATTGTGAGTTAAATGGAATATCTCACAATTTCTCCGCTCCTCGTACTCCTCAATCAAATGGGGTAGTAGAAAGAAAAAATAGGTCACTACAAGAAATGAGTAGAACTATGTTAAATGAACAATCCATTCCACAAAAATTTTGGTGTCACGCCGTAGATACATCGACTTATATTTTAAATAGGGTATCAATTAGAAGAATTCTAGGAAAAACTCCTTATGAGTTATTAAGAAATAGAAAACCAAACTTAAGCTACTTTAGGGTATTTGGAAGTAAATGCTATATTTTAAACACTAAGGACTACCTCACTAAGTTTGATCCAAAATCATATGAAGGAATATTTTTAGGATACTCACAAAATAGTAAAGCATATATAATACTTAACAAACACTCCATGAAGGTAGAGGAATCACTAAATGTAACATTTGATGAAACACCACCACCTCCTAAAACGCTACCTTTAGAAGATGATAATTTAGTCGAAGATGAAGCCATTGAGGTTAGTAAAACAAAACCCATAGGAAATGATAATGAAGACATCCACGTAGAAAATAACGAAACTACTAATATTAAAGAATCTAGATCACATCCATTAGATAATATAATAGGACATCTTAACCAAAGAACCCTTAGGTCACAAGCCCAAGATAAAAACAACTTCTTTTGTTTCCTCTCAGCAATAGAACCTAAGAATATTAGTGAGGCTTTAAAGGATGAAAGTTGGATTATAGCTATGCAAGAAGAATTAAATCAATTTAAGGCAAATGATGTTTGGGAACTAGTCCCAAATCCAAAGGATATGACCATCATAGGAACCAAATGGGTATATAGAAATAAGTTAGACGAGAATGGAATAGTTACTAGGAATAAAGCTAGGTTAGTTGCCCAAGGTTATAATCAACAAGAAGGAATTGATTATGATGAAACTTATGCCCCCGTAGCTAGACTAGAATCAATTAGGATATTACTTGCCTATGCTTGCGCCCTAGATTTTAAGTTATTCCAAATGGATGTGAAAAGTGCATTCCTTAACGGTTTTATCAATGAGGAGGTATATGTGGCACAACCTCCAGGATTCATTGACTTCGCAAAACCTGATCATGTTTATAAGTTAAAGAAAGCTTTGTATGGACTCAAACAAGCTCCCAAAGCTTGGTATGATCGATTAAAAGCTTTTCTTATTAAACATGATTAGTCCATGGGAATGGTAGATAACACTCTTTTCACTAAAAGGAAAGACCCAAATCTCATCATTGTTCAAATATATGTTGATGACATTATATTTGGATCGACTTGTCAAGACATGTGTGATGAGTTTGCCAAAATCATGCATGATGAGTTTGAGATGAGTATGATGGGTGAACTCAACTTCTTCCTAGGATTACAAATAAAACAACTAGAAGATGGAATATTCTTTAACCAATCTAAGTACATTAAGGAAATGCTTAAGAAATTTGGCCTAGAAGACTCAAAACCCATGAAAACACCCATGTCTACGGAGGTAAAGCTCACAAAGGACGATGAAGGTGAGTCCGTAGATAACACCAAGTATAGAGGAAGGATAGGGAGTTTACTATACTTGACGGCAAGTAGACCCGATATCATGTTTAGTGTCTGCCTTTGTGCCCGTTTTCAAGAGGATCCCAAAATCTCTCACCTAGAAGCGGTTAAGCGTATCTTCCGATACGTTAAAGGCACTATACACTTAGGATTATGGTATCCTAAGGAATCCGGCATAGAAACCATTTTCTATGCGGATTCGGATCATGCGGGAGACTACGTAGATAGAAAAAGTACTAGCGATATTTGCACGTTTATGGGATGTTGTCTAACATCTTGGTTTTCGAAAAAGCAAACCGCTCTTGCTATATCTACCACCGAAGCCGAATATGTAAGCGCCGGAAAGGCATGTCAACAAGCACTATGGATGAAACAAGCTCTCATAGACTATGGCATTAGGTTAGAAAATGTCCCCATTATGT
This sequence comes from Artemisia argyi, assembly GCA_030686995.1. Classification (NCBI taxonomy): domain Eukaryota; kingdom Viridiplantae; phylum Streptophyta; class Magnoliopsida; order Asterales; family Asteraceae; genus Artemisia; species Artemisia argyi. The sequence goes on from CM060680.1 coordinate 4,039,136, forward strand.
GCGATAACAAAGGTGCGATAGATTTAAGCAAAAATCCGGTACAACACTCTAGGACTAAACACATAGAAATACGTCACCATTTTCTTAGGGATAATGTACAAAAAGGAAATATATCTATAGAAAAGGTTGCATCGGAAGACAATATTGCGGATATATTCACAAAACCCCTTAAGCGTGAACTATTCAACCACTTGCGTTTAGGATTAGGAATGATGGAACAACTTGACTAAATTACATTGAATTAATTCTAAGTTATACTTGCATGAAAATTTATTTTTCTTTCATTCCATCTTCTCTGAGTCTAGGAATCTATTTCGCTCAAAACTTAAGATTGAGAAAATTTATTTTCTTTGCATAAATTAAAAAAAAAAAAAAAAAAAAAAAAAAAAAAAAAAAAAAAAACTCAATCAATTCTCTCTAATCTTTATTCTCACAATCTAGGAATCACATGAAAATCATTTTCATTGCATTGTTGACTAATTCTAAAAACATTGTATTTCAAAATCATGCATAAACTCTCACATAAATTGTCAAGGTATATAATCTAATATATGTCTTTGACATTCATGATCGAGCAAAAATTGAATCAAGGAGATCATTTGGATTGTTTCTTAGGATCGTTATCTCTTTTTGCTTCTAGGTGTCGAAACAATCACAACTCCACATTTGTTGCATATAGACACTCACTAGGACAAATTCACTAGTAATGGTGTCATCTTGATCCATCATTAGTCTTTCACTCACTAATTGCCCTTGCCTTTAATTCAAGATAGGTGCCTTAGGAAGCTTAAGTGTGCTTGCATTTACTTACCTCCAATTACTTATTATGTGTTGATTATTTGCTCTTGTGCCTATGTGTTTTTGCATGATATCTAATGTTAGATTAGATGCTATATTGCCTAAAGGAATTGAACTTGCTTGAATCCAAGTCCAAAAACACAACCTTTCTGCAAATTTCCTGCCAAAAACCCAATTCTGGTAATCTGGAAATCACCAGATGGGCGGCCCCCTTAATTATGTAAGGCGGCCCCCTTAATTTTAAGGGGACCGCCCCCTAATTAAGGGGACCGGCCATCTGATGGTCGGGTTTACAGAATCTTTTCTGCTTTTTAGCCCATTTCAACCTACATTTCCCATTTTTCACCAACACATTTTGTCCTAATCCTCCAAACAAACTTTATCCATCCTTAAACACACAAATCTTACACTATAAATATCCCCAATCCTCAAAGCTCTCCATTCATCCCATCATGAACTCTCCAAACAAACCAAAATCAAAAGCCTCAAGGCTAGCAAGGATGACGGAAAAACCCGTTTGGCGACGAAAAAGTCCTCGAAACAAATCCATCATCACAAATGTAGTTGGAAATCATTCCTCCCCACCAACCTCTTATTTCCCAAACTTTGCATCAAACCAACAAAGGCATTCATTTGATCCTCTTTATAAACCATACAACATTGGCCAAACATCTTCCTTCAAGCCAAACTACACCTCTCAACCTCGAACAACTTATAATGATCCATGCAAGTTTGATGAACCATCAAACTACAATTCCAACTACTCAAACCCAACTCATCCATACCAAACCTATGATCCACTCCACATTGCCACGGAAAAACAAAAATTCCGTGATGAAATAAACCAAATCCATGATCTTAGTGATCTCCTTGCTATGCATCTTGCACAACGCAACAAAGGGCTACCTCCATCATCACCCTATGCAAATTGCCTTCCCCACTCTCTTAACTTGGATCAAGTTACAAATCACACTCACTTTTGCCCTTGTTGCATATTCCTTCAAAAACAAATCCTCTACTTGAGTGAAGATATTTCTTGGATTGAATATCTTCTCACTCGTAATCATCCAATACCACCCTTAACACGATACAACATCGTGAGATCCACTTCTTCCGCTCCATACAACACCCCATATCCACCCAAATCAAACATCTAAGCTCCATGCTTTTGTTTTCCTTCAAGCAAATAAAACAAATCAACCATGGGTTGCAAGCAAGTCCAAGTGCTCTCTTAGGCAATATAGGACTATATCTTTTATTTTGTTTTATTGTAATCAATATGCTACAAGCATATTGAATGTTGTTATGCTAATTATTTCTATTATGCTTGAATGAATCTATTTTTATTTGCATAATTGTTGTTTTTGCATATATATGTGTGTTGTTCTCTTCAAAATATTTTTGTAGCCAAGATTCCAATTGCTCGTTCCCTTTGTGCTCTCAAACGAGGGGGAGCATACATCAAGGGGGAGTTCTCTACCCGTTTAAACTTCTTTCACGAAGATTATTCGGCCTAACCTTTTTGATTTTACAAAAAAGGGGAGAAGAGAAATGGTAAACTCTATAATACTTGTCTAATAACAAGTTTTAAATCTTTTGAGTTTAAGGTTTTGTAATAATCAAAAAGGGGGAGATTGTTGACATAAATAATGCCTAAAAAACATTGTTAAGTTTTTATCAATATCTCTATGTTTTGATCATTACAAAATATAACCTCAAAGAACTAAAACTTATGACATAAACAAGTATTTGGTGATTAATATTTCTCTTTACATCCAAATCACTTAAGGTATGAATAAACAAAGTGTTTAGTGCAATGTATGATCAAAGGGGTATTTAATTAACTAATACAAAGTTTATTTAATTATATAATCTTATTATATATTTTTGAAAAACACTTTTGGTAATAAGGAAAAATGTTTTAATCATACTAAATATATGATTTCAAATATTTAACCAAAATCAGTTAGTTTTTCACCAAATAAACTTTCCCCACTAAAAGACAAGTTTTCTGGCCGTTACAGTTGGGCGGCCCCCTTAATTATAAGGGGCGGTCCCCTTAATTTTAAGGGGGCCGGCCATGCTTTAAGGGGACCGGCCACGCTCCTCTGTCAGAAACTTTTGCCTATAAATACCACCTTAAACCTGGATTTTTTCCCCACCTTTTGCACTCCAGAACTTTCTGTTCTAGATCTCCATTTCCAATCTATAAATCCTTTGATCATACATTCTTAAATCTTTGTTTCAAAGTGATCCATACATAATCCATTCAAGTGCAAGAGAAGAATACTTCTATCCCTCAAGACAAGAAGTATTACAACTAGTGTGATCTCCACATCTAAGTTGTTTGAGCATCATCATTGATTATTATTTCATAGTGTGATTAGTTGTGAATATTTGTTAGAGAATAGTTGTGTAGATAGTAGAAGTTGATTAGTAGTGAAGTAGGATAGTTGTGAAGATTGGTGTGTAGAAGAAGGTGTGTAGAAGATTGGTGTGAAGAAGATTGGCGTGTAGATTGGTGTGAAGATTGGTGTGAAGATTGGTGTGTAGATTGGTGTGTAGATTGGTGTGTAAATTGGTGTGTATATTGGTGTGTACGGTTTTCTCCGCCATAAGGGAGCTTGTTGATATAGTGAAGAAAACTCTCGAGTTAGGTGCTCAGGGAGTGGAGTAGGGCAAGGAAGGTGCCTTGTAACCGAACCACTATAAATCGCTTGTCTCTCGGTTTGATCTTTCCATCTTTTACTTATTTCATTACTTACATAATTATTGCTTCATAGTATATATACTTAGTGTTGTTCATATTGTGTATAACTAGATTTCATATACCATCGAATCTATATTTTATAAATCAACGAAAAATTTTAAACAATTTGTTTTATAACAATTAAAACGACGTAAAACTATTCAACCCCCCCTTCTAGTTTTCCACAACATTTAACACCAAAAAGTCACCCCTTAGAGCGTTGGGTATAATAACTCGAGTTAACACCAACAACCTCGTCACATCAGCGCCACATCATTTCAACACCAAATAACATAACACAAAAAATCACCCTTTATCATAAATTAACCCGTTAACTAATATTTCATTAATTAAATTAATATACAAATAATATTTTTATAAAATTAAAAAAAAAAAGAAAAAAAAAAGTTAATATGTTGTTTGGTCCAATAATTTCCAGCCCAACCCACTACTATTAAATGTTTAAAAAAATAACAAAAAAATAAAAACTCATCTTCTCTATTACCTGCATACACACATAAACGCAAACCCACACACACACTTAAACATAAACTATGCAAACTCACACACACACATACACTTAAACTAGCCGTTGTTCGGGGGGTGTTTGTGTAAGTCTTTTTTGTCGCTACCCACGTTTCAACTTGCGTTGCTCTAGCAATGTAAACCATAACGTGAGCCAAACGCATCAGCAGATGGTATGGTAACTGATGCGTGCGAATCGCAACAGGCTTTACCTCTCGAGGGATCTCGAGAAGCTTACAACCCCCACCAGGCAGTGTACCTGATCGTTGTAGTATAGTATAGTGACAAGTACCGGGGGATTGATCGTTCAGCTTAGGAATAGTGTCGCTAGGATTAGAAAGCCTAAACACTAGTTCTAAAGGTGAGGGATGATTCTTTTTGTGTTTTTATATTTTATGGAAAGCAATTAAAAATCTCGGGTTTGAAGGATTTGGGCGGAATTAGTTGCTAATCAACTAACCCAATACTAAGATGCAATCAAAATAAAAAACAAAAATGAAAATAACTAAATTATACTAAGGTTGTGAGCAATAAGTGGAGAAAATGTGTTTACTTAGATTTCACTACTCCCTAGACATCTTTTACACGTTAATTACTTGTTATAAATGCATGGATGACGGATCGTATTCCTTAATACCATTCATGGGGTGGCACACTTAACTCCCCAATTCTATGAGCTCTTATCTCCTCCTACACCATGCCCAGCACAACTATAGGGATTGTAAACAGTGGCTCATGCATTAAATACAACAAATAAAGACCTAGTGCGCGTCGGTTCATGTTTCTTAAGACGTTCAAGCATGTTACCAATTGGAGATCTGCGAGTTTTCTTAAGCCTAACATATAAATCATTCATCTAATACAAGTATAAACAAGTAATCAACACATAATTAACATCTAGGTTTCATTAGATCCAAGCAAACACAAGATAGATCTAGCCTAGCATGATGGAATTAAGACAAGAACAAGATATAGACAACCAACACATAGACATATTGATTGAATTGAAAGAACACTTATCTCAATTACACATGTAAGATATCAAGGGCTTGGAACCCTTGAAAAACCTGTAAAATTCGCACCAAGTTCGTACTTAGGGTTTCTCCCAAAACTTCTCTTTTTAATGTGAAAAATTAGAAAACTATATATAGGAAAAGAGGTCTGACGGCGTCAAGACCAACATTGTGACGCCGTCACCTCGCCGCCAAAACCATTCTCGGACTGCCTTGATCTACATTTGACGCCGTCAAGACTTAATCATTTCCAGGCCGTCATGACTTTTACTCTTGACGCCCTACCTTCATGACGCTGTCAAATCTCTTCTGGATCGTCATGGAATTTTGCTCTTGACGCCGTCAGGGTGTTACTCTTGACGCCGTCACCCACTGTTCCCAGCATGGAAAATTAAGACTTTGGCGTTTTCATCACTTTTATGCTCCAAAAACGTCCGAATTGCTTCCTTTTCCAGATTTCTCTCCCAAAGTACCTAAAATCACAAAAGGAATGATTTAGGGCAATATTTGATCAAATATATTTGAATTAGGGCAATATTTTTCGCCTCATCATATACCCTTACACTTGAGATTTGTTTGTCCTCAAGCAAATGCGCTTTTATTCTACTCAAAAGACAAGTTAGGGGTCATTTAACACTAATATAAAAGTAATTACCCACTAAAGACCAATAGACAAGCACGGAGGTCATACACAAGCACCTCACAAATAGTGTTTAGATACTCACATCTCTCGGGTGTAATAAAGTGTAAATTACAATATGGAAACGGAAGATATCTCTCACTACCTGTCATAGCAAAATAGATTACCATAGGCTTGGGAAAGGATCAAACCTTCACCACATGGCGTAAGCACCTAGGATAAACTATCAAAGAGGTCTTTTAAAGGGTTGTAACGTTAGGTGTAGGGATATGAAATACACGGTTTTATTGGATAAAGGAAGTTTTACTGGTGGCGAGTTAACACTCTTGGTTAATTACATGTACAATATGGCGTTGCTAAGCCAAGACTAGACTCGACTTAAGCTAATAAATGAGAAATAACAAAAACATAAAATGAACATAGAATAAAAACGGGATGGTAGTCCGTATGTTTTTTCTCTTTTTTCTTTTCTATATATATATATATATATATATATATATATTGCATACACTCTTACCCTACCATCCAAAATAATACATCATAGGGAATAAGCATTCCCCTTACACTTGAATTTTTTACATACTTTACAATAAACTAATCTAATGACTCGAATTAAGAAAATCAAAACACTTGGAGCACTTTTAAGATTAACGCACATATGGGGGTAATAAAATGATGTTCTTACCCATTACTCCATAAATAAGTACTTACCCATGAGTCCCAATCGTCCCAAAACAATATGTACAAGGATATGACTCGACTTAGCAACCATGTAATCAATTAGAAAGTTAACTTAGGGTTTAACAAATAACAATAATGCACTAAAAATGAGCGCATACATGGAAAGCTAAGGCGATTTGGGTGTATATTTAAGTGGGGTGTAACAAATTCTTCCTTTAAGTAAAATGCTTAAAGTTAGAAACGAAAAGATAGGCTCGGAGGGGTGTACTAGGGGTTTCGTGTACTAAAAATGAGTACAACGCTAAGGGTGTGGGAAAAATTAGTTAACTTAACTAGCCAAATAATATGACTTACATGGTCAAGTAATTATAATACGGGTTTAACACAAGGGTGTTCCTAATGCCTCTTATCATGTAGTAAATCCTACCACACGAATGTAGTCTCACTAGCGGTCTCGGGATGCATCACTAACGCAAGTTATAGAATCTAAATGCTACCGGTACACTCATAAGCACTAATAGTAAATGCTTTTCCTATCAAATCTAAAGGCGAACCTCACATATTTGGGTGGAAAATTTTTCTGAATATACGGTTATGTGCTAGTCATACAATCTCCTATCCATGAGACGCTTGCTATGGCTAAAGTTTCACTCCTAAATGTTGTAAAAAAAAATTAAATTTGGCGCTAAAATTGCACTAACAAGTATTTCTCATAGTTTTATTACACATCTACCATTAGACAAAACAAACTCAAGCGAAAGTGCAAATGTAAGGTATCATCTTTTTACCCTCCCCTTACACTTAAGATGAACATTGTCCCCAATGTTCAAGTAAAGAATGTAAAAGTGAAAAAGTAAAGAGAATGAAATCAAATACTCCCCTGATTCGCTCGGTATGGATAATAAGATGGCCAGGTTAAATCTTCCTCCAAGAAAATGAACAATCAAAGCTTCCCTTCCAGAATATAGATCATCTTCTTGTCATACATAACCTGTAAGACCTGACAAAATAGACAAGACAACCTCGCGTAAAATCGGCGGCATCCTATATAAGTTACTAAATCCTAGAAAACAAGATAAGATATAATGCTTGTGGAATGAAGTTTGCAGATCTCCTGGAGATTATAAAACTTAATAATTCACAAAAACCATAAGACTCCGTTAGAAAAACAAAACCGGTAAAATTTCCAGATTTTTACACTTGACGCCGTCAAGAGTAAACTCTTGACGCCGTCAGAAGTGACCTGCAGAAATTCTTATGTTAAGTTTCCGGAAAATTTCTGGAAAAACTTGGTCCTACTTCCTGGAAAATCCTGCAAAACTTCATTATGACTCAATACAAGCATTTGACTCTAACAAATACGAATATACATGTTCATTTAGTATTGTAGAGAATCATGATCGGTTTGTTTCTTGAAAACATATTTGGGGTTTCCCCTTACACTTATCTTTTGCAAAAATACCTTTAGGTGGAGTTAAGACTAGGCCAAAACAACAAAGTAAAGTATTTCCACTATTTAGTTTAGAAACATGATCTACCAACAATAAAAATTAAGCATGCATACGGAAGCAAATAACAAACAAACAAACAAAATCACACAAAACATGGGTTGCCTCCCAAGAAGCGCTTTTCTTTATTTACGAGTCTTGTAGCTAGACTCAAGGTCATGGGTTACTACGTGATACGGGTGAGTTCCTCGTTGAGGACATCTTTGGGATCAAACTTAGGTTTCAACTTCCTATCGGTTTCCTTAGTATGGTATGACCTTTCAAAATTTTCTCCATCCGGATCATACAAAGTCATTCTCATATGCCATGATCCGTCACCTTCTTTAGGTGGCTTGTCCCACCTCCATTTACACTTGTCTCCCTCTCTTTTCCATTTATTCCTTTCTATGTTGATGGGCATTACGCTTAAAAATTCAATCATCTTCCTAAAGACTAAGGGGTCCTCAAAGGGGTCTAGCTCTTCATCTCTAGCTATGAGTTGTTCTACCGAATGTGTCTTTTCGATGAAGTCTTTTTCTAGATAGAATGGGCATTGAGGTCCTATAAAGTTCCTTTCTATCCAAGGTCCATATCTAGACGGTCTCCTATTCATCTCTACCCAATGCGGTGTTGGTTCATCATCACAATCATAACTATGCTTCTTAACATCATACACCGACCAAGTATCTCCTTCATCTACCGTTATCTTGGATTGCTTGCAATCTATCATGGCACAAGTGGTTGCTAAAAATCCTCTTCCTACCAATAATGGGCATGTAGTGTCACTAACCATGTCTAGGACGTGAAAATCCGCTAATATAGTTAACTTTCCTACGTGAATAACTACATCCTTAATCATTCCAACCGGGTGGGCAATACTCCCATCCGCTAGCCCTATCAGTACCTCCGTTTCCTCTAACTTTCATAGCTTAAGAGCGGTGAATAAGGATAAGGGAATCAAGTTGAGGCTTGACCCTAAATCGGCTAGTGTGTCGAAAGCTTCGGATCCTCCTATCTTACAAGGCAAAACAAATATACCCGGATCATCAAGCTTTTTAGGCAACTTGTTTTGAACGAAGGCGGTCCCATTTTTACCTAGCTTACGCTTCTCATATTTTTCTAGGAGGGCACTATAGTAAGGAACACGCACTAAGACATCAATGACGGGGCGTTCAAGGTGAAGTTCTTTGAATTCATCGTCAAGGTCTTGCGTAAGAGGTGTTTCAACTATGCTTTTGACGTGCTCGTGGATTTAATCGATTAGTATTGTGGACACGAAGTGGGTGACGAAACTGAAGATATGGAATTAACGTTTAGTTTCGGATTCTTGATTGTGTCGCTTGGGAGTGCTCCCATTTCTCGGTCATTGAGAACCTTTAGCAATGCATCAATTCGAGTGGTCATCTCGCTTTGCTTTTGTTTGAAATCGGCTTCAAACTTAGATATGCGAGCTTCTTGAGATGCCATGAACTTAGACATCAATCCTTCAAGATTGTTAGTACTACCAAAGTTGTTAGAAAGATTGTTGTTGAAAGTACGGTTGGAGGGTGGACCGGTTGGTTGGTAACGATTAGGTGGGTTGGAAGAATTGGGTTGATTTTGTTTCCACCTAAGGTTTGGGTGATTTTTCCATGAGGGGTTGTATGAATCACCGTAAGTGTTTGGCTCGGGCTTGAAAGTGTACCACTTATCTCCCGCTTCGTCGGTACGCGTGGATGCGTAGTCCGCAAAAGCTGTTCCGGGGAGTTCCACACAATCACGAGTGTCGTGGGGACCACTACATAATTCGCATGAAGAAGTGATTTTGTTCACTTGGCTTGAAGGCTTAGGAGTTTCGTAAGATTTCATGAGAAACTTGACTTGGTCCTCAAGTTCCATGATCCTACGGTCGGGAGTGCTAGAATTGTTCGAAGGCAAAGATATTGCCTTGACCGTTTTGTTCAAGTCACGGGGATCATTCCAACTTTCGTTGTCATAGAGAGCAAGATCTTCAATGAGTTCCCATGATTGTTCCACACTAAGATCACGTAGCTTACCACCGGCCGATTGGTCAATGGCTCGCCTCGTGGAGATGTCGACATGGTCATAAAAGATTTGGACTTGGAGCCAAAGATCTATGCCATGATGAGGGACTTTTTGGAGTAAGTCCTTGAAACGAGTCCATGCTTCATAAAGAGATTCATTTTGACGTTGTTGGAACATCAAGATGTCATTTCTAAGCTTAGTAGTTCTCCCCGGTGGGAAAAATTGAGCAAGGAAACGAGTGGTGAGATCATCCCATGTGGTGATGGATCCCGCGGGTAAACGCTCAAGCCATTGACTAGCTTGATCCCGTAGAGAGAATTGGAATAGGCGTAATCGGGTTGTCTCTCTAGTCTCAACATCTAGGTCTATGGAATCTACGATTTTGAGGAAGTCCTTAAGATGTTGGTTTGGATCTTCGGAACGATGTCCATGGAATGCACATCCGCTTTGCACCAACCGGATGGTGTCGGATCGCAAGGGGGTCGCATTGGCTCCGGTGAGCTCAATGGTGTTTCGATAGCCTTGGTGGCTAGGTCGGGAATACTCTCCTAAGGTTCGGGGCCTAAGGGGTTCTAATGGTGGGTTTTGTTGTGGTGGGATGACGGGTTCAAAGATGTTCCCGTTATCCATGTTGTGGGGTGGTTACGAACAAAGGCACAAAGAAATAGATAGACTAAAGAGAACCTAATAAAAATAAAATCTTACTAGAAAGGAATCTAGCAAGTAGACCTAATAAAAAGAAGTTCTAACCTAGACAATAACTATTCCCCGGGCTGCGGCGCCAAAAACTTGATGTGTGGGAATAGCAACAGGCTTTACCTCTCGAGGGATCTTGAGAAGGTTACAACCCCCACCAGGCAGTGTACCTGATCGTTGTAGTATAGTATAGTGACAAGTACCGGGGGATTGATCGTTTAGCTTAGGAATAGTGTCGCTAGGATTAGAAAGCCTAAATACTAGTTCTAAAGGTGAGGGATGATTCTTTTTGTGTTTTTATATTTTATGGAAAGCAATTAAAAATCTCGGGTTTGAAGGATTTGGGCGGAATTAGTTGCTAATCAACTAACCCAATACTAAGATGCAATCAAAATAAAAAACAAAAATGAAAATAACTAAATTATACTAAGGTTGTGAGCAATAAGTGGAGAAAATGTGTTTACTTAGATTTCACTACTCCCTAGACATCTTTTACACGTTAATTACTTGTTATAAATGCATGGATGACGGATCGTATTCCTTAATACCATTCATGGGGTGGCACACTTAACTCCCCAATTCTATGAGCTCTTATCTCCTCCTACACCATGCCCAGCACAACTATAGGGATTGTAAACAGTGGCTCATGCATTAAATACAACCAATAAAGACCTAGTGCGTGTCGGTTCATGTTTCTTAAGACGTTCAAGCATGTTACCAATTGGAGATCTGCCAGTTTTCTTAAGCCTAACATATAAATCATTCATCCAATACAAGTATAAACAAGTAATCAACACATAATTAACATCTAGGTTTCACTAGATCCAAGCAAACACAAGATAGATCTAGCCTAGCATGATGGAATTAAGACAAGAACAAGATATAGACAACCAACACATAGACATATTGATTGAATTGAAAGAACACTTATCTCAATTACACATGTAAGGTATCAAGGGCTTGGAACCCTTGAAAAACCTGTAAAATTCGCACCAAGTTCGTACTTAGGGTTTCTCCCAAAACTTCTCTTTTTAATGTGAAAAATTAGAAAACTATATATAGGAAAAGAGGTCTGACGGCGTCAAGACCAACATTGTGACGCCGTCATCTCGCCGCCAAAACCATTCTCGGACTGCCTTGATCTACATTTGACGCCGTCAAGACTTAATCATTTCCAGGCCGTCATGACTTTTACTCTTGACGCCCTACCTTCATGACGCCGTCAAATCTCTTCTGGATCGTCATGGAATTTTGCTCTTGACGCCGTCAGGGTGTTACTCTTGACGCCGTCACCCACTGTTCCCAGCATGGAAAATTAAGACATTGGCGTTTTCTTCACTTTTATGCTCCAAAAACGTCCGAATTGCTTCCTTTTCCAGATTTTTCTCCCAAAGTACCTAAAATCACAAAAAGAACGATTTAGGGCAATATTTGATCAAATAAATTCGAATTCGGGCTTAAATGACCCCATAAAAACGGATCATTTTTCGCCTCATCATTAACGCACCCAAACGCCAGCCACGTCAGCCTCAACACCGTTGGGGCGTTACCATACCCAACGCTATTATCATAACACCAAATAACACTACCTTTTGGGACCCACATTTTTTTCTTTTCCAATTATTTATACAAAATAAATATTAAATAAAAAAGAAATTACATTTTTATTTAAAAAAAGAACTAAAAATAAAAATGTTATTTACATAATAAAAGGGAAAAAAACAAATTATAATAAAGAAAAGAAAACCACAAGGACTAAAACCATAAATAAAGAAAATCACAAGGACTAAACACAAAAGAAATCCATTAAACTAAATCAATTTGTGGTTTGTGCATCTTCTACCTCTCGACGCTGTGCAAAACCCACACAAAAACACATAGTATAAACACACATTTAAATTAGAAAAAAAAAACAAAAAACAAAAAACAAAACAAAACAAAAATAGAAAAAATAATAATAAAAAATAAAAAAATAAAACAAACAAACAAACAAACAAACCGGCGTTGCAACGTACATTTGTGTGGTAATTTGGTGTAACGTTGTTAGCCACGTCGGCATACGGGTATGGTAACGAGGCTTCAACATGGGCCACCTCAACAATAACGCTGGTGGGGCGTTATTTTACCTAGCCCTCTTAGTCTATTTATTGTTTATTTGTTTTGAATGATCATTTATTTGAAATGTTGAGTGTTTGTTTTATTATAGAGTAGTGATTGACATGCCTAATTTGCATGCCTAATCTTATACCTAATAAATATATCATACATTTGGCAATATCAATGGTAAGTTTGAGGAGAGAGAAATTGTTGAATCAATGTGCTAAATTATTAATGGATTGGACATAATAGCACCTAAATTATTTCCCATATTATATTATGTTCTTGTATGTTTGACTATATGTATACCTTTCATGATCACGTTTGTGGAAACAAGCATGTGACATCTTTGTGCTTTAGAACGTTTGTTGGATAAAAAGTGTATATGTACCTTTTGGTGCTATCACATCAAGAGTGGTGCATCAAATCATATGACAGTCAAAGTTAGAAATGGCAGGACATAAAAACTCATAATGAGCGTTTAAATCTATTAGATTCGAGGCCTAAGAGCCCTTGGTATGTTAACATGCTCCGTGCGTTATTCCTACATGGCCAACCCATAACGCGCGTTAGTACTAAAGTTATGATAGCGAGGGTGTGTTTTGCTTTGGGACGTTGCCCTCAATGTTACCACCACAACGCATGTTATCAGCTTCGAAAAAATTTTACAAAACAACCCTTAAACGGCTAGAAATTTAAACGTTAAAAAAATTGCGTGAACGGTCCCTCAACGTCTTCAAACGGTTAGTAGCTTTAAATGAAAAAAAGAAAAAAAATTCAAAACCTTTTTTAAACACTATAAATACCAACTAATACACACGTTTATTCTCATACTTGCACAACGCAAAATCCTATACATAAACTTCTAATTGCAAAAAAAATGACGGGTTTCAATAACAACGAGAGTTTCTTGAACCTAATGGGTTTCAATAACCCAAACGTGGGTCTTCAAACCCGAACGCGGGTTCTTCTTCATCACAAAATCCTTTGCCTAACCTTCTCAGCTTGCCGGAGGATGAACTTCTCCAACAACACCAAGCATTTTTATATTGGCTACGAAACCAACAAATGCTAAATACAAATTTCCAAAGCCTACAATTCGGCCAACCAACTCAACCGCCCTCTCAATCTTCACAATTCGATACAAATGATGTATCCGAAGCACCTATTTCTCCACAAAAACCCACACCTACAAGTCGTGGTAAACGTAAGTAAAAAAAAAAGAAAAAGAAAAAAAAGAAATAAAAAAGCAAAGCAATCGAAGAACTTTTCGATGATAACGAGTCCGCTACTACCTTGCGTTGGTAAAGACTTGAGGAAAAGTGTGACAACTGGCAAATTAGGGAGCCATTTTGAAATCTCGCATTACGTAAAAGTTCGTTTATAAATTTATATTTGAAATCTTATTCGTAACGAACTTGTAAAACCTATATTATGGTTGATTATATTTTAAAATCTTTATGGAAATTGAGATTTATTTTAATGATTTGATATGGATATATATGTGGTGATTTATTTTGAAATTTCCATTTGGCACTACGTTGACTCCAGCACTAGATAACCTAACAGAAATTTTATGTCTTGAGTTTACGGATTCGACTATATATATTTATTTATGAAACATTTCGTGAGATATTAAATGATTTGAAACGAGTTTTGGGTTTTGGTCCATGTAAATTACACCTAGCCACCTTACCCTAAATATTAATAATACCCTTATTAATATTATTATTAGTATTATTATCATTATTGTTAGATTAAAAGAAAGAAAAGAAAATAATAAAAAGAGTAAAGCTACAAAATCGTCCTTGTGATGCCTGGTCTCACAAAACACAAACACCAATATTCATCATCTTCAATATCTTTCTCTCTCTCTATTTTCAACATCACCACCGCCACCCTAAACAGCCACCACCGCCACTCCCACACACAAAATAACACTACCATCTTAACCATCTCATCCCGATCTATCTTTTTGTATACATCACGCGCTCTAAAACCTTCTCTAACACCACGAAATAATTACCACCACCACTTTAACATCACCAATCTTGTCAATACTTGTTGGGTTTTTGAAGAAACGTAATCTTGGAGCCGTTTTGAAGGTGAGTGGCCACGAATCTCACTCGTGTGCCTCGGATTACTACCCAAACCGTGGGTATAAGAACTTTTCTTGTTGGGTTTCATGATAAACTAACGGGAAATAACATTTTAAGTGTTAAAAAGTCCGTTTGGTATCCGGGGTTTGGTTTGTGGTCGCGAGGTCGAGACCAAACCGAGAGCTAATGCTCTCGGCTTGTGTCATTTTTGGATTATTTTAGTTTCTTGATAATTCTTGGTCTTTGGTTTTGGATTTGAGGATGTTGGATTTGTTATTTTGAGTATTGGATGATTTATGGTTGTTTGATATGTTATTGTCGTTGTCGTTTGATTTTGTGGCCGACGACCCAAGTGGGTTCGTTTGGTTGGTTTGGCTCGTGTAGAGCAAGCCGAGACTTAGAGGTCTCGGGTGTGACCCACGTTATTTTTTTGTGGAGTAATATTAACCCGTTTGACTTGGTAAGTCGACCCGACGTTATGGTAATAATGTTTGTGGAGTTTATATTTGTTAAGTTATATATGTATTGTTGGATTTATATTTATTGTTTTATGGTGATATTTGAACTTGAAGTGAATTCTTTGGATTTGTATTATTGATGTTGGAGTTGTGTTGACGAGCATGAATTGGGGACCGATTGTGAGACGGTCGAATTAGATGACGGAGATAGGTTAGTCGGGTGCCGTAGTCGGACCCTATTGTGGTAGCACGTGATTTGGGAATTGTTGGACGGAGTTGGATTATCTGATTGTGACTTGGTTATTTTTATTTTGGACTTGGACAATGAGCCGAGAGTAATGACTCGGACATGTGACCATTTCGTATGACTCGATAAATATTTATAATCAACGCTAATAATAAAACTCGTAATAATATTATTGGTAATATAAACGTTTGTATAAGTATATAGACGTGAATAACGTATATATAAATATATAAATGCATATATTAAAAATAAAACAATCACGAGTAATATTATAACAATAACGTGACGATAAATATTATACTATGAAAGTAGTGTAATAATGTCGGGAGCGTTATAATAATTAAACACTATAAATAACGACGAAACCTTTAACGTTGAATAATTATGTTAAATAAAATAATTTCTTTAAATAAACGAGGAAAACTATCGAGTTATACGGGGTCGTGATCACTTGAGTCCAAGTGGATTATATTATTATTTGTGACGTTCGTGTTGTCACGGATATATGACGATTAATACATTCACTTTCGATAACTACATAACTTATTTAATCGACGGGTTAAATAAGAGCTATTTACTTATTTAAATTGATTATATTAATGGGCATCGCATCTTACGACGCCCATAGGTTGTAATATGTGTACAAGCATAATGAATTACTAAGTATCTCGTGAGATTGCCAAATTGACGAATTTGGTAAGCTTGACAGCATAATTAGAGAATTTATTAAACTTTGCTACATACCATATAGTACTTTATGTGCAATATGACTTAGAATTTGGGTATAATCTTGGAGTGATATATTAAGTAAATAAATATGGGAGATTACCAAATCGGCGGATTTGATAAACTTCGATGATTTATTTAAATAATATATTGGGCTAATATTAGACCTTTAGATTGCTTTATTATCCTTTTTGTTGTGACTTCTTGGTTTGAGTTGTGTCGACCCACCACCCATATGGATACCAAACGTCAAACTCCAAACTAATTCGAGATAATACGAGAAATGGATTTTTGGAAAAGTAAAATGGAATACGTTCGGGTTTGGGAATATTTGATTTTGAGGAAATGATTTCTGAACGAGTTGATATTGTTAGGAAGTGCCGAGTCCGTAGTTGCCGTTATTTGAGTTACTATACATCTTACTTCTACCGATTTCTTCTTGCTGATTTCTGGACTTGAGGTGAGTCATAGCCCTACTTTTTCTCTTGAACTTTGTTTTCAATACTTGGGGTGAGAAACGTGCAAATTATTTTATGTGGACTATTATCGCTTTTATTTTTCAAAACTTGCTATACGTATGGACTAGGATGAATTGTCAACTTTAGTCACATAGTTTCGTGTGAACTAGTTATCGTTGGCTTATTTTAGATACTATAGTTTGCACCTATAGGATATTGATACTTCGGAGGTTATCCGAGTATTTATGATACTACGGGGGTACCCGTGTATCTATGTTGTGGCGGAGGGTATCCGCAGGTTAATTACAGAGGATATCCATGTATTTATGTTGGAGTGGATGGGTATCCGCAGGTTTTTAGTGAATCCCTAGTCTAGCTAGCAAGCGTTTTGCGTATATGTCCACTAGATTGAATTATGAATTTAAACCTATGATCTCACCAGCGAAAGCTGACTTTTAGCACGTTTTCTCAGGTAATTAAGTGATGATTTGGATGCTTGGATTGGAAGGCTTGGCAATGGCACCTGGTTTATGGATCTATTTTCTAAAACTCTGATATTAAATGGTGGACCTACGTTTATTTCTTTTGGGCTTGACTTTGGATGAATTTAGGGATAAATGTAAACTTTAAAACCCCGTTTGGTTGTATTTTTCTTATGTTTACTTTATCTCGTTCTTTTATGTCTTGTGTTGGATACCAATCCCCGTAGCACCCCGAAAGCTGGTTGAGTCTTCCGATGTACCAAATTTTGGGGGTGTTACAAAAAGCTACTTGCAGATGTTACGTTGCCATTACCGAAGATCCTAAATTTGGCCGTGCACAATCGGGTGACACGTTTTAGAAATAACTTACGTTTACGGTTTTGAGTTGCATTAATACATTTAAAGAATTTACAAAATTCAATTTTAGTATTTTCGATAATTTATATTTCCAAGAAAATATAATACCCAAGGTTATATTCATATAACCAACTAATTTCTTGAAAATCTAGGATCCAACTTTACATAGATTCCACCACATCAGTTGATCTGCTAGTGGTGAAAGTATAAAAGATGGTAATCTGTCGAACAATAATTGGCAAACACTTTTCCAATTCCTAGATCATTATGGGATTTACATCAAATTGATTCATCAATTTGTCATGTAAGCATGTTTCATCCCATCTCATGCCTTAAGCTCTAGGTCTCACGCATCAACTTAATTAAGTCGTCTAACTTAGAAACTGCAAATTCTCCATGTGTGGTCTCATGCACACTCGGAAATTTACCTTGTCATTAAAATTTAGCCTGCGTCTCACGTTTACTAAATAATAACTTCAAGTGTTTCTTATAGTTAGATGGCATGTAACTTAAATTTTAGGGTATAAATTTTTGATGTGAAAATCAAAACGTGTATAAAGATGCATGCACTCATTTTTATAACATAAGTTTTCATAAAAACTTTTTATATCCAATTCGGGAAATTAATACACAAAGTTTTACTTGAGGTTTATGCCAAAACCCTAAGATGACTTTCTACAATGTATGATTTTAAAACTAATTCGTTTAAGACATATTCAAGATTGTGATAACCAAGGCAGACTCTAAGGCTCTTTTCTAAGCCTTCAAATCACGGTTATGAATATCATCTTAAAGGACTTAATTTTAAAAGCATATTTGTACAAAACATCAATCAAGCAAAAGTTTATGGATTCAATCTCAAAATTGTAATAAAGTATGAATTTTGCTAGTCTCGCCTGGGAGCTGATTACCGTGCGAATCGGACCACTATCGGCACCTAAGACCTTGCAAGATTCTTACTTTACCACTTAGGGTTTCACCATTATTAGTCCGTATTATTTTCTTTATGAAAAAATTACCCTTTTATTGCTTACAAACGTGTCCAACAATTAAACAATAAAACAAGTAATAAAGACAAATCAAAACAACTAATAACATAACAATTATAAAGGTGAAACAATTAGCCACATGCAATCTTTTTAGAAAAGATCCTAACAAAATCAATTCTAGGTTTTTATATGTATATAATTAACTAGGGCCTTCACCTCTTAATGGAAGTGAGCCACATACATTGACAAGTCAATTGCGTAGGCCAAAGCTAATCACATACCACATAACACATAATTGATTTTAATAGTTATGGGGTCTTCCCCAATGTTAGATTTATCTAAACATGTGAAAAAGCTTAACAATTAATATACAATTAATAACCCATGACTAACATGCATGTTTCGTCACGGATCAAAGCATAACAATTACCGATTAGGTCAAGGATACGCCCAAATAACACATAAACATGTAGGCAACCTAGGGTTTCTAATCCAATTAATTAATAAAACCACAAACCCTAATTAGGGTTCATGGAATAAATCGACCCCCCCCCCCCAAAAATTAGGGTTAGGGTAAAAAAAACAAAACCCTAGATCCAAAACATGTATCTAAAACAATCAAAATTCATTTTTTATGTGTTTTATGTAATCAATTACATGTTATAGCAAGCTCGTGATACCACTATTAGAATATGAAAATCATGACAATCATAAAATAGGTAAACACATGTGCGGAAGCGTAGGAACATCTATAACACATAAGAGATTAACATAAATTAAATAGGAACGTACCGTGGTGATTCTAGCCCGAACAAGAATCAAAAGCAATTGTCTTTAACAATATGAAGAACCCTAATTAGGGTTTATATGGATCAATGATTAACCCCTTACCGTTTTGTTAATCGATCCCTTGATAACAACAAAAGTATGTTGTTACCTCGTTCTTGTACACACAAACTACTAACGAATTAAAGGTGATGTTAGTAACATAAACACAAGGATTTTCAATTAATGAAAATCGATCCACAATCCTTAGGGATGTGGGTCGATCGGTTTGATCAAGGAAAAAGGGAAAAGAAAACCAAGTTAGGGTTATGTGTACAAGAGTTGAAAAACAATAACCCATGGTTTTCTATTTATACTAAATGTAAAACTTTGGGAACAAGTTAGGGCAAGGGATATCCCCTCCCTTTGATGGATCGACCGGCCATAGCCCAAGAATGGGTCTTCCGGATCCTTCTTGTCCTCTAAATACATTCTAGTCCTTATTGTTTGCCTTTAACGATAGTTAGTCCATACATTTAATAACCAACGATCATTAATCCTTTTACTTGTGTTTAATTAATAAATATACATAACATTTAATATTTATTAAACTTTAATTCTCGTTTGTAATGTGTGCAATCCCGAGGTCTCGGGTTCGATTCTAGACATACGTTTATTAATATATATCCATAAACTCCAACACAAAACACCTAACAAAATCCTAGACACAGTTTGTAAATCAAGATTTAGCATAAACACAGGGAGACAGTAATAAACATCAACAATATATACAACAAATTCACATACAAAACATTAACTCAGTTAAACCAAACGACTCCAAATTTTGAAATTTGAGGGTTATAAGTTTCAAAATAATCCGGAGAAAATAGGCTTATAAAACATAACCTAGTGTGCTCAAAACTAAGCTTAAACTAACACCCCCTAAATGTTTTTTATTCCCATGTATGTTTGTTTATCGTTGCAAATGATTGTGGGCTAATGTATGCTGGTTCTTCGTTTTTTATTTTATGAATCTGCTTTCACATTTTTACAAGAAAATGATGTTTTATTTCAACTATAATATAATGAAAAGGTTGTTCATTTGATGTTTTAATTTTGGTCGTTAATCCTTGAAGTTGATCCAAATCTGTGTATAGTCCCTACTGTTGAGAAATATCGCCACTAGTCCCTGGTAGTTCAGTTTTAAGAGGTGTGTTTGGATGGAAGTGTATTGTGTGTGGGTAGCTTAAATGGTGTTTGGATGTGTATGTAATACAAACACCACTTTGCTCTCATACTTAACAAGTTACTTAATGGTCGTTAGTTATTTGGATGACCGGCATATCAAAACTGTTGGAAGAATTAAGATCATATGATTTTATACTTAATATTTAGAACAATTATTTCATGTATATGTTAACTAGTAGTATCTGTTCGAAGTGCTGTCATGGTCCAAACGCCAACAGACACTTTTTGAAACATTATATTAGTTAGTTATTATGGTTATGACAGTTACAAAACGAAGGGACATGATGTTACACTTGAACCATCATGTTTACTCCTTCAAAAGACATGTCTGTCCATCTAGTATATATATGTATCATACGCTGCAAGTTTTAATACAATTCCAGAAAATACTTTACTTATATTTTACTTTGTTTCATACGTTATATATCTTGTTATATTGCTGCATAATACTCGAACAAACTTTCTGATTTCACACCGAGAAGATGGTTAATACCAACACTTCCTTGGAACAAAACTGGTCGAACCACAAACATGTGGGTGACCGAGATAATAAATGGTATCAGAGCGAACCTGGGAAACCTCTAAGGAAGAAGATGCAGCAAGCGTTTATACATCGACAATTGAAAAGAGAAAACGAGAAGAAACTGGGCAAGTGCATACGACAGATTACACATGACTACAAGGATATGTTAAAGAAGAAACTAGAAGAGATCGAAGCATACAACACCACTCTTACCCAAAACAAATGCCGCAAGCATAAATGTTTCATATGCAAGCAGAAAGGTCACATATCAAAAACTTGTCCTATGAATCATGAAGAAGAGAAACCAGAAACTTCAAACCCAAATCCTAACCCAACACAATTCGAAGCTATGGAAACTCACAAGAAACAAAAACCAGAATTGAAGTACCGCGAATGCATTCACTTCTCAACGAATTGTATCTTAAAGGGAACGGACCAAGGACATTAGGACAACATCTGGTACATTAGCAACCAAATAGATAAGCACTTATGCTATAATCTCAATTCTTTTCGTAATATAAAAGAGGATTTTGTTGTTTCAAAGTTAAAGGATCAAATGAAATTTTATTTACTTATGGAATTGGTGAAGTCATTATAAAAGATGATGGTCGAGGTTTACTAATACCGGGGGTCTTTTATGCTCTTGAAGTTACACTTAACATACTTTCCATCGACCTACTTGAAAAACAAGGTTTTGAAATAGTCTATGAAGGAAATCGTTGTAGGCTAGTTTACATGTTTAATAACTTTGAAGTTCATGTTTTTAATGAAGATAGTTTAAGGAAAAGGCACAATGATTTCTTGGAAACTTATTTTGAATCATTGGCAAATTCTGAAGATGATGTGATTAAGATTAAAGGAAACATATATTCAACAAGAGTTACTACTTTTAATGAATTTGTAGCCTTTTTAAACTTGATTAAATGTGATGATATTATTCGTCAAGAATGGGATTACTTTAGATACAAATTTGATAAAGTTGTCAAATGGTTTTACAATCACTACTTAAACAAATCCCTTCCCGGTCCTATTCCTCCCACAATCAGTGGTATCCAAATACATCTACTTGATCTTTACAAACTAATAGAAGGACTTGGAGGATATTTAAGTGTTCATTTTGGTCAAGAATTCGGTACAATTGGTGAATTTATTGGATTATCAAAGCGAGATGGTGAAGAATTAAAGAAGTGCTACATCAAATACTTGGATATTTTCACATCCTATTACAAGATTGCAAGGGGGCCTAATTTTCCTACCAAAAGAGTAGAAGTGGACACATCTTATAGTCCGTTGTCTCATCAAGAGACGTTTGCACCCAAGTTTATTTCGGCAGATTCTAAAGGAAAAGAGAAATTGGAGCACTTTGGTATTATATTGGAAGATGTTGAAGAGAAGAAAGATCACACCAAACCGGTTCAACCACACAATTGGCAACAAGACACAAAGGCTGGAAAATATTCGGTCAAGACATAAACAAATAGCAATGCAAGTGATGATTTCACAATCATCACTTGATGCTTCGAAGAAGGAAAACAACATGTTGTCAATCCTATGATCTTAGGAGGGAGAATGTTGGAAGAATTAAGATCATATGATTTTATACTTAATATTAGAACAATTATTTCATGTATATGTTAACTAGTAGTATCTGTTCGAAGTGCTGTCATGGTCCAAACGCCAACAGACACCTTTTGAAATATTATATTAGTTAGTTATTATGGTTATGACAGTTACAAAACGAAGGGACATGATGTTACACTTGAACCATCATGTTTACTCCTTCAAAAGACATGTCTGTCCATCTAGTATATATATGTATCATACGCTGCAAGTTTTAATACAATTCCAGAAAATACTTTACTTATATTTTACTTTGTTTCATATGTTATATGTGACCCAAAAGTTAAGGTCGTCCATCTATGTGACCCAAAAGTGAGAAGTTTCGTTTTGTCTAGGGTTACGTTCGACGTACACTAAGTAATTAATATCTGCAATGATTGGATTGGATTCAAGTCGTTAACCATTTACTATCATAGATGCTGGCTAGTCTGAGTTTGTATGAGTCTGAACTTTTTGTGTGTATCGATATCCAAATGTTTTTTACGTTATAACACAGATAAATAACGAGCATAAGTATAAGCATGTCTCATTTGCATTTACGGATCTGCTATTTTGTATGATAGATTAGTACTCGCATAAGCACTGATGATCCATGTAAAATCTTGCTAAATTACAAACAGTCGTTTATTGTGTTTATTGTACTGCTGAGTGCTGAGTGCTGACTGCTGAGTATGGTTTTGAACTGATTAGGAGTTTATGGTTTGGTTGCACATACTCGCTTTTCTCACGAATGTTCGTTTATCATTGCAAATGATTTTGGTTAATGTATGCTGGTTCAACAGCTCTTCATTTTTTATTTGATGAATCTTCATTTATCATTACAAATGATTTTGGTTAATGTGTTGTATACTTGCATCTGATGCATGAGATGTTGATATCGCCACCACTATAAACATTTTTTAGAGTAATGTGTTTCTTGTTGGAATTATGGATAAATATTAATAAACGTATGTCTAGAATCGAACTCGAGACCTCGGGATTGCACACGTTACGAATGAGTATTAAGAAATAATAATTAATATATTTATATATTTATTATTATACACAAGTATGTAACGATCGTTGGTATTGACCGTTAATGACTAACGACCGTTAGACGAATATAAGGAAAGAATTATGTGATAATAATTGGTAAGTCAAGAAGCTTCCGGATTCCCTTATGGGATCATATGGCCGATCGGTTGGGCTTGGGGAAACCCAATCCCACACCAACTTGAGCTCCAAGTTATTAACACTATAAATACAAATCAAGGGTCATTAGTTTTTGTAACTTTTGTACACAACATTAAACCCTAAATTTGTGTTTTCTTTCTTTGTATGCTAATCGGCCGAACACCCCTATAAGGGTGATTCGACTTTTGTTTTTTATAAAACAAAAATTGTTTCTTGTGTTGTTACTAGCATCACCTTAATACGGTTTAATTCGTGTGTACAAGAACGAGGTAACAACATACTTTTGTTGTTATCAAGGGATCGATTAACAAAACGGTAAGGGGTTAATCATTGATCCATATAAACCCTAATTAGGGTTCTTCATATTGTTAAAGACAATTGCTTTTGATTCTTGTTCGGGCTAGAATCACCACGGTACGTTCCTATTTAATTTATGTTAATCTTTTATATGTTATAGATGTTCCTACGCTTCCGCATATGTGTTTACCTATTTTATGATTGTCATGATTCTTATATTCTAACAGTGGTATCACGAGCTTGCTATAACATGTTATTGATTACATAAAACACATAAAAAACGAATTTTGATTGTTTTAGATACATGTTTTGGATCTAGGGTTTTGTTTTTTTTTTACCCTAACCCTAATTTTGGGGGGGGGGGGTCGATTTATTCCATGAACCCTAATTAGGGTTTGTGGTTTTATTAATTAATTGAATTAGAAACCCTAGGTTGCCTACATGTTTATGTGTTATTTGGGCGTATCCTTGACCTAATTGGTAATTGTTATGCTTTGATCCGTGACGAAACATGCATGTTAGTCATGGGTTATTAATTGTTTATTAATTGTTAAGCTTTTCACATATTTAAATAGATCTAATATTGGGGAAGACCCCATAATTATTAAAATCAATTATGTGCTATGTGGTATGTGATTAGCTTTGGCCTACGCAATTGACTTGTCAATGTATGTGGCTCACTTCCATTAAGAGGTGAAGGCCCTAGTTAATTATATGCATATTAAAACCTAGAATTGATTTTATTAGGATCTTTTCTAATACGGATTGCATGTGGCTAATTGTTTCACTTATTTATTATTGGTTGTTTTGATTTTCTTTGATACTTGTTTTATTGTCTTTAGTTGGACTTGTTGTAAGCAATAAAAGGGTTGTTTTTACAAAGAAAATTAATACGGACTAATAATTGTGAAACCCTAAAGTGATAAAGTAAGAATCTTGTAAAGGTCTTATGACAATCGTGGTCCGATTCGCACGGTAATCAGCTCCCAGTCGAGACTAGCAAAATTCAAACTTTATTACTATTTTGAGATTGAATCCATAAACTTTTGCTTGAATGATGTTTTGTGCAAATATACTTTTAAAATTAAGTCTTTTAAGATGATATTCATAACCGTGATTTGAAGGCTTAGAAAAGAGCCTTAGAGTCTGCCTTGGTTATCACAATCTTGAATATGTCTTAAACGAATTACTTTTAAAATTATATGTTGTAGAAAGTCATCTTAGGGTTTTGGCATAAACCTCAAGTAAAACTTTGTGTATTAATTTCACGAATTGGTAATAAAAGGTTTTGAAAACTTATGTTATAAAGATGAGTGCATGCATCTTTATACATGTTTTGATTTACACATCAAAATTTTATACCCTAAAATTTAAGTTACATGCCATCTAACTATAAGAAACACTTGAAGTTATTATTTAGTAAACGTGAGACGCAGGCTAAATTTTAATGACAAGGTAAATTTCCGAGTGTGCGTGAGACCACACATGGAGAATTTGCAGTTTCTAAGTTAGACGACTTAATTAAGTTGATGCGTGAGACCTAGAGCTTAAGGCATGAGATGGGATGAAACATGCTTACATGACAAATTGATGAATCAATTTGATGTAAATCCCATAATGATCTAGGAATTGGAAAAGTGTTTGCCAATTATTGTTCGACAGATTACCATCTTTTATACTTTCACCACTAGCAGATCAACTGATGTGGTGGAATCTATGTAAAGTTGGATCCTAGATTTTCAAGAAATTAGTTGGTTATATGAATATAACCTTGGGTATTATACTTTCTTGGAAATATAAATTATCGAAAATACTAAAAAGGAATTTTGTAAAATTCTTTAAATGTATTAAAGCAACTCAAAACCGTAAACATAAGTTATTCTTTTAATTGATCTACACCCGGTTGGGTTTTTGGTTAGAGTCAATATTTACAAAAAAAGAATAAATATAGTCTTCTTTCCATTACGAGAAGTGTGAGACTTAAATCCTATTCCTTTTCATGAATGAGAAAGGTATAATAGGATGAATAGAATTGTCTAAAATTCTAAATACATAACTCATAGCAAACTTTAATAGTAAGAGTATATGCACCTTATGAGTTATTAAAGTAGAAGCTAGACTGATTACTGCATAATGGTAAAAGACAAATTAGATTATTTTATCTAGTTGTTTTGATTTGACCATTTAAAGATACTACATACAATTGTTGGAATGGTAGATCTATACAGGAAGAAATTGCATGCCCAAGCCTTTTCAAGTTAATAATTTGGAATGTGATGAATCACATTTATATAGTAGATTACATTCTTTTATAACCTATACAATTGTTTGAATGGGTTTTCTTAAAAGATGTAGGAAAGTAAATAGTACACTATTTCTTTCACTGATTAATGAAACATTTACAATGTTGTCAAATTCAGTGGGAGTATTGTGTTCTTATGAATGAATAAGGGATTATTATTATGTTCTCTAATTCAGTGGGAGTTACAAGACTTACTGTCTTGATTGTAACTTAGATTATCTTTTGAATATCTCAAGGTAATTACTTTCCAAATATAGACACTAATATTTTCAAGGATAGTCATGTACGTTTCCTTGATTGATTGAGTAAACTCTATATCTACTAAGTTATGTTAGTGACACAAATCATATTATTCACATCAACAAACGCGTGCGTGTTGTTTATGTGGTACATGGTGTTGTACCATGCACAAGTGGGAGAAATCTTCATTATGTGCAAAGTACAACACATAAGAATATGATTTAAAGAATTCTCTTAACTGCAAGTAAGAGATTATAATTCTAATTAGATTAATATATCTAATCTTAGAAACACTTGGTGTTGAAATTTAGTAAACGTGAGACGCAGACTAAATATTAACAACAAGGTGAATTTCCATGTATGCGTGAGACCAACATGGATAATTTACAGTTTCTAAATTAGACATCTATTAGAACATGTGTCAATATGATAACAAGACAACTTCAACTATAATATTTATGTATTATTGGAATGACATAAATGCATGAAGTAATATAATACTACTTCAATAATTATGTATTCTTAGAATGACATAAATAAATGAAGTAGTGTGTTAACTTGAAAATATTATTGAAACCAAATGATGGTGTTCAAAGATTACTTTAATTATACATGTTTATACTTTATTGTATAGTTATAAATATGAAGTCTTCTAAGTATTACAAGACTTATAATTAAGTAAGACGTTAGCTTGTTATGGTCTATTAATTAAGACATATACAAGAAGTCATTGAGTTGATCAATGATTAATAACGAATAGTGGGATTATAACAAGTTTATGTTTTATAAGACATAAACATGAAGTGACTTGATTAATAAGTACTTGTTATAAAGCATGCAATTGGCTTGAAAATACTATTATACCATTAAGTTGATTTAGTTGGTAAATAGGTATGCCAACAGGAATATGGTTATCTTATATATATTGTTAGATCTTCTTACAATATTAATTCTAATTGAAATACCACATAAAGATGGTATGTTCAGTTAGGGAATCAAACTCTTGTTAGATTGTTTGATTGAAAATAACTATGATTTCTATTCTTCTAAAAGTTATCAAGGTTAGAAATTGAGTATGGCTTGAATATACTCAATTAGACTCCTAGAAGATTAATAAGACGTTATTGAATTATGAAATGTGATGAATCGCATTAAGTCTTAAAATTGAAGTTCTAAATTTGTTAAGTTACTTATGTGAAGGTTATTAACAAAGAGCTATCAATGCGTATTTGTAAAGTCCTAAAAGAGAAAATTGGATTGTTGCTCTAATTGCTAAGTACTTATATTCTATATAATACTAAAGGCAAGTGGGAGTATTTTATCTTGAAAAGATAGATTTACAAGATACATAATCTTCTAAAACCACACCAGTTAAAATCATGACAAGGCTTAACATGTAAATGATAAACCTCAACATGATGGAATTATCATTCATAGATCCACTTGGATATCTCAGGTATTTAAATAATATGCTGATGATCATATGATGTAGTATTACCAAGAATAATGAATTGGGTAAATTACTCATAATATGAATGTTATAGATGCTGTTCATAAAGATATTCAAATTTAGAAAATTTGGTTTATCTTAATTCTTAATAGTTAGAGAATGATGATGAGTTTATTCAAAGATAATGTAACCCTAGTGGTTTAAATCTTTGTGAAATAATCATATGGACAAAATTGTACACATATCTTAATGCATGTCTTATGACAAGATTATTAATCATACTTAAGCAATTAACTATGATTGAATACTCTTTCCTAAGCACATTAAAGATACAAAGATGGTAAATTGTCATATTTATATGAATATGAAATTTGACAATGAATATCAAAAACTCTTTCTTGAATAATTACTTGAGCGAGGACGATAAGTAATCAAAAGGAGTTTATGAATTCAAGAAAATCTTTGAAAGTGTACAAAGTGCAATAATCCATGAATGGATAAATGCATGCATCTAGGAAATTATTCTTATGATAAATTATTAAATCTATGTTTAGGTTTATAATTAAAATAAGGTAATTTCTAAGTATTCCTGAAAGCTAGTGGGAGTATTATGTTTGATTTACTAAATCATATATGTCGTATAACATATAAGAAGTTACATTCCATATAAGTGAAATGTTAAGACTTAGTTTGGAATGAAACTGTAAGTGAAAGATTTAGAAAATAAAACATACAACCTTGGAACAAAAGTTTATTATTTAATAAACATGTGCGGTAAATGATTCTAATAGAATATGATATATCATTTAGTAAATGGATATACATATTTGTAAAGATAGTACATGAATAAAAATCTAAGTTTGACTGAAGGATTTTCATGTGCATTGTATTATTGTTGTATCATGCTTAAGTGCTTAAATGATTTGACAATATTTGATATCCAATTAAAAAGGTTATTATATAACTTGTGTAATAGATATTCTAATGGAAAATGTTTGAAATTAGAATAATGATCCTCAACCTGGAATAGCTCCTAAACATTACACTATGGATATTAAGTTTACGGAAAGAGCATATTGTGTTTAATATACAATGATGCTGGTTTAATTGAGATGACACTCAATAACTAGTCATGAAGGATTGCATGAGAACTAGTTGTGCTCAACTAAGAGCATAGTTGCATTAAACATTAAAAGAATTAGAATACTTTAAACTTTAAAGGGTTTGAAAGTTTGATTGTCATAAGTTGGTGATTGAGGATATCACACCATTTATGAAAAATTATGTGGCTATATCAAGATAGTTGGATTTACACATACAAGAATTTTAATTATTGAATTCTTGAAAGAAGTATTCTCAAAATTCGGATAGATCATAGTTAGTTGAAATAATGCCTTGTCAACAAGTATGATTGTCATTACTTGAGGCATAGTTGTCTTCAAGTCATTACTTGAGACAAGATTCATTAACTAAAATTATCATGCATTGATCTATTTTGGTATTTGGATAAAGGACATTAAGCAATTATTATTTATAATGAATTAAAGTACTTAGTACGTTTGTTTTCATTAATAATAAATTGTGTCCTATATTTGCATGTTTAAAATCCGTGAATAACTAATATTATTCTAAATTGTCCATTGTCGATTAATGATATGGGAATATCATTAAACTAAGACAAATCTGAGTATTGGTTAAGAATATACTTGAAAGTATATTGATGCGTTGACATACCAATTTCACATGATATTCAATGAATTGAATATAGGACTTATCCCAACTACATGATTTTACTTTATGGATCTTGTCAGTAAGTAAATCATGAATTATTATCCTCAGACTTGAGATACCAGATAAGAGTCATGGATGTAGTGCATTTTTGTGAAGCAATCTACCGCTCACCGTAACAGGGAGTTATAAGGGTTGTTTTCAGAAGTGTTGCAAAGTTCATGGGTTATTCTTGTAGTCAAGAGAGAATTTGTTCCTTCAAATTTGTTTTGAAGTTTAATACTGCTGGGCCCCTAGTAGGGTTGACAAGATGTTTGCGTGCGCATGCCCAAAGTCTATCTGGAATACGTTCAGATGTTTTGGTAATCTTGCTCAATCATAAACAACGAGAAACAGAATTGTTAATTAAAGAATGACTAAGATCCATATCTTTATTAACGTGGTATTAGAAACAAAAGGATGATAATAGTAATGATGAATCATTATAGGTTTTTCCAGGAAACCTTCCTCGAGTTGATCTAGGGGCATTGGCGTGTTGCTAGACGCTTACCAATGTCATTATGTTATTAATAGATATCCAAGTGGGAGCTGTTGGAATTATGGATAAATATTAATAAACGTATGTCTAGAATCGAACTCGAGACCTCGGGATTGCACACGTTACGAATGAGTATTAAGAAATAATAATTAATATATTTATATATTTATTATTATACACAAGTATGTAACGATCGTTGGTATTGACCGTTAATGACTAACGACCGTTAGACGAATATAAGGAAAGAATTATGTGATAATAATTGGTAAGTCAAGAAGCTTCCGGATTCCCTTATGGGATCATATGGCCGATCGGTTGGGCTTGGGGAAACCCAATCCCACACCAACTTGAGCTCCAAGTTATTAACACTATAAATACAAATCAAGGGTCATTAGTTTTTGTAACTTTTGTACACAACATTAAACCCTAAATTTGTGTTTTCTTTCTTTGTATGCTAATCGGCCGAACACCCCTATAAGGGTGATTCGACTTTTGTTTTTTATAAAACAAAAATTGTTTCTTGTGTTGTTACTAGCATCACCTTAATACGGTTTAATTCGTGTGTACAAGAACGAGGTAACAACATACTTTTGTTGTTATCAAGGGATCGATTAACAAAACGGTAAGGGGTTAATCATTGATCCATATAAACCCTAATTAGGGTTCTTCATATTGTTAAAGACAATTGCTTTTGATTCTTGTTCGGGCTAGAATCACCACGGTACGTTCCTATTTAATTTATGTTAATCTTTTATATGTTATAGATGTTCCTACGCTTCCGCATATGTGTTTACCTATTTTATGATTGTCATGATTCTTATATTCTAACATTTCTATCAGTGATTTGAACTATTATACAAAAGATGACCCTTTCGTATGTACACAGACTTATTGTTATCGCCTGAAAGATGACCCTTTTTATTTATGTTCAATTTCTGCTTATTTCAGTAGTCATTATGCACTTTTTTTTGCACAATTAGTGTTTGGGATTGATTATTTACTTCTTAAAAACACATTATCATTTTTCAGATCATCGTATGTATCCCATTATGTATCCCAGATGCTCTGAAGAAGAAAAACCTCATTTGTTAACCCGTTAAGCTCTATGCCAAAGATACTCTAGAGTTTTTCTTTTCATGTTTAACATTTCTTAGGCCGTGATTGGTTTAGCTTATACTCTAAGATAATAGGCTATTTTGAATTTCGAAAAGCTGATAAAGCTCATTTAACAGCTTATCCCTACTCGTAATGGTGTCTGTTTAAGCTTATATGAGCTTATTTGATCCGGCTTACATTTCAGAAGTCCATTTTCCCAACTTATTTTTTGACTCGCGAGCATATTATGCCTTAAATATGAAAAATAAGCTTACAAGCTGGTAAATAAGCCAGAAAACATGAGCTTATGAAATATAAGACGATTCAAATAAGCTACTAGAGGATCTCAACTTGAGAGAAGTCCAAGCACTAGCCTTTAGCTCCTAACTGTAATGGCTATAAAAAAAATCTCCACGAGGTCAATGAGCTTGCTCTGGGCGCTATGAGCCATTGATCACACAAGCGAAAGGGTTTTTGGGCAAAGCCCTACAATGTACATGGACTTCGTAAAAGGCTATCAAATAACAATAATCATCACATAAACCAAACTTATGGATGCGAAAAGGATAATAACTTAAATTTGGTTAGTTGTCAATCCTTGAAAAATAGCGGTAAAAAAACAAGCTTTAATGCATTTAGCCTGAGGAAAATACCTTTCTTTACCACAAAAAACTTGTACAAAATAAGGAAAAAAAAACGTGTTCAAATATGTGTTTTTTTTTTCCATAAATTTCTCGGAAATCCGAAAATTTCTATTTCTAACATATTGACAAAACACATTTACTGCATTTTCCTTGTTTCCTTTGTAAACCCGAAACCCCCCATCCAATTCATCAAAACAAAAAGTACAAAATCAGCTAAATGGGTTTTTATATTTTCTAACAACTTTCTAACTAAGGGTCAGATCCAACCCGCATCTCAATTGACTCAAATATTCTCTGAAAAGTTTGAATACACGGGACCTGACCCCTGCATTCTTTTGGTTCTCGACTGGCCCTTCTCTAAAACATAGCCATATGAAATGAGCACGTTTTCAGTAATCTATAGTCAATGTTTCGCATGTGACCTATTTCTCTGAAGCGACCAACTTAAATATATTATTACAATCAGGTACTCAAACAGGATACAAACTCAAACATGGCTAGGCTTATTTGGTTTTGGGGTTATGTTTCTTAAGCTCACTTATTGTGGATTTTTGGGAAACTTTTCCGCTTATATAAATTATTATGCATACTAGTAATAAGCTTATATAAGCTGAAAAGTTTCTAAATAAGCCACAAGGTGAGCTTATGAAAAAATAAGCCCAAAACCAAATAAGCCATAAGTCACCTATATAAGCCAAAACAAACACCCCCTTAAAATAGACTAAACAATGTGCATTTAAGAATTATCGAGGTTTTTTTAACAAAATTAGCGCTACGCCATAAAAATCCGTGAGTGCCCCAGACCATTATGGTTTCATGAGTGACTAGAAGTCTAGAATCATATCTGTAAACCACATTTTGGCTCAAATGACAGCAAGTAAAGATGGTAACAGTATACATCAGTTTTTCGCCTTTTAATTTCTGTTCAGAACGATTAGCGTTTGCTTTTGGAGTGTAGAATACTTTTGGTAAATGGTAATGTTTTTCTTCTACGATCTTCTTTCTTTTCATCTTTTATTTCGTTTTCCTACAAACATACCAAAAGTCTTTATTAAATATACTTTTTACAATTTACAAGGAAATTTGTATTTTCCCATAAAGTGGACAAATAAGGCTGAAAATTGCAACTGTACAAATACTAGTGCATCATCTGCTTACGTGTTAAAATAGAGAATTTATGTATGTTATACTAAAAGTCAAAGTTGAAAATCAATATGGTCAATTCTTTAAATTTAAATAAATTATATAGATTCAAGAATAATTATTTGTTTTTACTTTTTATGTTTTTTTTAATAACTTTATAAGTTTGATAAATATCCAGTAGAATTGTTATTTATAAATATTATTATCAATATATATTACATTAATTTATTTGCACGAAATTATAAATAGAAAAAGGAAACCACGAGTTACTATGACATATAAGTGAATACACGAGATTATAAATATACTGATGAATCATTTATTCATCTTTATAATATTATGTAAGAATATCCGTAAAAAGTTTTTTTTTTTTTTTTTTTTTTTTTTTTTTTTTTTTTTAATCCAATAACGACTCATATTGTATGTTTGACTATATGTATACCTTTCATGATCACGTGTCTTGGGGTGTGTTCAGGAAATTGACCCCCAAGGCATTACTTTGTGAGTTTGTGGAAACGAGAATGTGACATCCTGTGTTTAGACTCAAAGACGGAGATAGTGGGGGAGCCAGAGGGTGCTCGGCCCTCTCCAACACGCCCAATCGCTTTGCTATTTACCTTATAAAATTTAAACATATGACGTAAGTGACGTAACTATAAGCAATTGACTCCCCTAACCTTTGGGGAAAAAAATTCGGCCCCCCTTATACCTAATTAATGGCTTCGTCCTTGTTTAAACTTTAGAACGTTTGTTGGTTAAAAAGTGTATATGTATCTTTTGGTGCTATCACATCATGAGTGGTGCATCAAATCATATGACAGACAAAGTTATAAATGGCATGACATAAAATTATAAAAACTCATAATAAAAGGCCTTATCATGTTGAATAATTTTATAAACTCGTTTACATATCAATGTCGAATGTTACTTAATGAGCGTTTAAATCTACTAGATTCGAGGCCTAACATTTAAAAAGCATTTTAGCTCTACAATTTGTATTAAAGATTTGGTTAATGAGATATAGAAACTTTGGGATCAATGTTGTGTGTCATATATAAAAACTTTAATGCATGTATGATAGAACTCATTGAGTTACATAATTTTTCATATCATAAACCAATTACTATAACGGATGAAACTATTCATACACTTTTTATATACTCCCTCCGTCCCATTTTAATTATCCGCGGGCCCGAATTTGACCGTAAATATTTTTGTTTGTATTATATAACACTTGATGAAATTTATATCATTGAAAAGTTCGTTTAACGAACTTTTCAATGATATAAATTTCATCAAGTGTTATATAATACAAACAAAAATATTTACGGTCAAATTCGAGCTCGCGGACAATTAAAATAGGACGGAGGGAGTAATAAAATAAAATTAACTTTTTGCAAAATTATAAAATAAAAAGTAAAAAACTAGAAAATATTTTAAACATCTTCAAGATCACAGACTTTTTGATTTCACATTGGAATGAAATGGTTGTTCATTATGGTTCATAAGTTTTTAAAAAGTTTTAAATCTATTGATAAACTACTATGATGGATGCTCTTACCATGATGTCTCTCAATATTTGATTTATTGTCTATTTTTGTGTTTTTTTTCTTTTCTTTTTTTTCTTTTTTCTTTTTAACAATTAATACATTTTACTAAGATTGTTGGGATGATGTTAAACTGCTATTCACTAGAAATTACCGGAGTATAAAATCACTACATGTCTTATGTCTACATGTCGAGTTCATGCTCTAATACATATTTCTAAACTTTAAATGTCTTTCTTGATTATTTTACGTGATTGATATATGGATATGGTCACCATGAAACCAAACTAATAAAATAGGTTACTTGGTTCCTTTATCATCTCATACAAATAATCAATTCTAATAACTTATTCACAGATTCTTAAAACTTTAAATGTCTTTCTTGATTACAGAGATCAAGAGTTTAAAGTGTCGATATCTTAACGTTAAGTCTAATACTTAGCATGTATTGGAGACATGATTTGTCTTTGAACAAGCATGCATGAGAAATATTTATAATGAAACATTGACCAAAGTTTGTATCTATTGACTAAAGTTTCAACTTTTTAATATCATGTTTATCTTTTAATGAACTTGCATGAAAAATATTTGAATGAACATGCATCGAAAAATGTTTATAGGAATGCTTTTGAGCTGTTGAGCTGTTGAGCTGCTATGGTTACAGACTTACAGACATAAAACAAGGATGACCATAAACATTAAAAAAAAAAAAAAAAAAAAAAAAAAAAAAAAAAAGTTAACATACTTTATGGTATCCAAATTTAAACCTCACATGCCTTACTTACACTTCCATTTTACCCTCACCTCCTAGAGCTCTATAAAAAGTTAACAATTGTCATATCTATTCAATATTTCAATTTCTTTCCACCTATTTTCATTGAATGTTACACTTTAATAGTACTTTTATCAGATCATTGAATACCATTTCATTGCATTTTTTACATAAAGTAAAGAACCTATTAACATTTCAATTTCTTCCACCTACTTTCATTAATTTCTTGTTTTCTTTTAACCTATTAATTTATTGTTGTGATTTCGAGAATCATTGAAATATCTTGAAGATTATGATTTATTATTATTACTATTGTTTTATTATTATTTTTTATTTTTTTAATCATCACCTAGAGCTCTATAAAAAATTACTACGTAACAATTATCATATCTGTTTAATATTTCAATTTCTTTCCACCTATTTTCATGGAATATTACACTTTAGTAGTACGTTTATCAGATCATTGAATAACTATTTCACTGCATTTCTTACATAAAGTAAAGAACCTACTAACATTTCTATTTCTTTCCACATACTTTCATTAATTTCTTGTTGTGATTTTGAGAATCATTGAAATATCTTGAAGATTATGATATATTATCAGTTTTTTTGTTTTATTTATTTATTTATTTATTTTTTTACTATCACCACCTAGAGCTTTATAAAAAGTTAACAATTGTTCATATGTGTTCAATATTTCAATTTCTTTTCACCTATTTTCATTAAATAATAAACTTTAGTAGCACGTTTATCAAATCATTGAATACCATTTCAGTGCATTTGTTTTACATAAATTAAAGAACCTACTAACATTTCAATTTCTTTCCACCTATTTTCATTAATTTCTTGTTGTGATTTCGAGAATCATTGAAATATCTTGAAGATTATGATTTATTATCAGTTTTTTTTGTTTTTTTTTCTATCACCACCTAGAGCTCTATAAAAAGTTAAGAACAAATGGCACAAAAAGGTATCAAAGTTAAGGTCCATTTCCAATCAAGGTACTCTTCTTTTTCTCTTGCATAAAAAGGTTCCCAACAAATTTTTTTGCCAGATTTGGGTTTTTTACTAACATTTGTTAACTCACTTTGTTAGTAAATTACATGTTTGGTCCTTGAGTTTGTATACACATTTCATGCACCATCCACCACCACTACCAACCGCCGCCACCATCACCAACTGCCACCACCACCACCTGCCACCTCTACTACCATCGTCCAACACCACCACTAGAAGCTACCACCACTGCCACCAACACCACCACCTTCCCTACCACCACTAGCTGCCGTGATTCATGTCTCATTTTTTTTAAAATGATATTAATTCCTTCATCAACATGATAAGCATACAAAACCTCCACCATAAAATCAATCGCAGGTCAACAACCTTCATGTGAGCAATCATCATCAACACAAACACAAACATCTTTAAGCAACCCCTTAACCTTACCACTATACAAATAACCCAAAACACTCATAATCACCTCGATTCCAATCTCATAATCACTAGCCAATTCCTTCATCAACAATTTCACATTCTTACCACTATACATCAATGACAGTGCCACTACTCCCACTAATTATATCTTTCAAATCCGATAACCCATTTCTAACATCCATTAAAGATCCTAATTTTATCCTTAAAAACACCTAAAAAAGGTTATTTTTACACAATAATCAATCAAAAACAGTAAAATGGTTATTGGGTGTTAAATACAATGAAAAACAGTAAAATGGTTTATGGGTATCAAATTTGAGGTTGACCATTATAGATTTGAGCCTAAACAAGGTCTAAATAGCAATCTTTTTTGGGCAAAACACAAAATTTATACAAAAAAGAATAAATGGTATATGGGTATTAAATTTAAGGTAGACCCAGTTTAGATTTAAGCAAATAAAAGATGGGTTTAAGCCTAAATGATATAAAGAAAGTGTGAAATAATATATGGGTATTAAATCAAAGATTGACCCGATACTAATTGAAGTGTAAATGATGTAAAGATCAAATCTTTTGGTTAAAAATGAAAGATTAAAGAGGAAAGAGTTAATGGGTCAAAAATGAAGGAATTAAGGGTGTTTGGTTAACGGGTCAACTTGTATTTATTTGAGTTTTGTTTGCTTCTTGTGAAGAAGGAAGATAGATTCATGTGAATGTGTACTTGTTTTATTATTTTATTTATTTAAAAAATGAGGAAAAGGAAATGTAAATAAATTAGACAAGAATCATGGTAGTTGCCGCTGGTGGTGGGGAAGGGTGGTGTTGGTGGTGTTGGTGGTGCTAGTGGTGGTAGCTTCTAGTGGTGGTCGTGGACGATGGTGGTAGAGGTGGTAGGTGGTGGTGGTGGCAGTTGGTGATGGTGGCGGCGGTTGGTGGTGGATGGTGCATGAAATGTGTATACAAACTCGAGGACCAAACATGTGATTTACTAACGAAGTGAGTTAACAAACGTTAGTAAAAAAAACCCAAATCCGCCAAAAAAATTTGTTAGGAACCTTTTTATGCAAGAAAAAAAAGAAAAGTACCTTGATTGGAAATTGACCATAACTTTGATACCTTTTTGTGTCATTTGCCCAAAAGTTAACAATTGTCATATCTGTTCAATATTTCAATTTCTTTCTACATATTTTCATTGAATACTACACTTTAGTAGTACATTTATGAGATCATTGAATAACATTTCACTGCATTTCTTACATAATGTAAAGAACCTACTAACATTTCAATTTCTTTCCACCTATTTTCATTAATTTCTTGTTGTGATTTTGAGATTCAATGAAATATCTTGAAGATTATGATTTATTATCATTTTTTTTACTATCACCACCTAGAGTTCTATAAAAAGTTAACAAATTTTATATCTGTTCAATATTTCAATTTCTTTCCACCTATTTTCGTTGAATATTATACTTTAGTAGTACATTTATCATATCACTGAATACCATTTCACTGCAATTTTTTAAGGGTTTAACCCGGTAAGTTTATTACTCCAAAAAATAATTAGGTATATAGGATGTAAATGAATCACACATCTGAGCCCATTATCGGTTTTATTGTATACGTTCACTTGTGGTCTTCCTAGAATTAGTTTGGATTGAGTTCACACTAAGATGACGTTTTGGTTATTCTCAACGTTTTTATGTTATAAGTGTGTTATGTGGTTGGGATGTCTTGAGTAGAAGCCCCGACACTTGAGCACATGGTGGTTGGAGTTAGTCTTGTTGCCTCTTTTTGATATGCCGTTAAGTTTCTATTTGTCTTTCTCATTGTATTGGGAAATAATACAAGAGGGTTCACGTTGAAATGCATCGTGGTCTAACACCATTTGAAAGTTGATTGCATTTCGTTTTCATGTAACTATTTAGGAAATTTTTAGATTGGAGCTTAGGCACCTTTAACCAATGTTTTAAAATTCAGGTTGACCCGCCCGGTTCAACCGGTTGAACCGGGAACTGGCTCGGAGACCGGGCCAGATGTGACCGGGGTTTTGCATGTTTGAGACCCGGATTGAACCGCCGGTTTTTCATTGACCCAGTTTGATAAACCCGGCTTGGTCATATGACTTTTTATTGAAAAATTTAGCAAAATTAGAATGATTAGAAGGTCATGTTTTGAATTTTACATATTTTGTTTTGTATTATATCTGACACGAGTTAATGTTCTTGTTTCCATATTAGAATCACCCTTGGCTTCTCAAATATGTTTTGCAAAACTTATCACTGCAACTCATTCTGCAAGCATATGGTTAGATTTGAAAATGGTATAAGTTTCTTATTAACACTTCATTGTATAAATAAGTAAAAGATAAAAAGAAGTTGTTTGGTGTAAAGTAGGTGTGCATGACTTTTTATGTTACATACAAGCACCTCAATATTCAAATAACTTGTTTGTAATATATGTTTCTTAACAAGAAATACTTGCGGTCGAGGAGTCAATTTATACGTTATGCCTATGTAATTATACACATTATGACTTTACGAGTTGATTGTTATTGGAATGTAGGAATAAAGTATGATAAATCATATGATCATATAACACTACATATTAAATATAGAAAAAAATATACATAAGTATAGAACCGGTTCGACCCGGTGATTCAACCGGTTGAACCAGTGACCCGGTGACTAAACCTGGTCAATAAAGAAACCTGGTTTTAAAACATTGCTTTTAACTACCCATATAGTACTTTGTACTTGCTAAAAGATACAGTTAAAATGATTAAGTAAGATTGTTCTTTAATTAATGTTGATGACTACTTTTTCACCGGTGATAACCTTGCATTAGGCCATTTCTTAATCCAAGCAAAGTATTTATGGTTAGAATATATCTTTTCTCGGGCTCGTTATGGAGAGCATAAATATTTCACAATGAGAATAAGCTTCCCCCTTTCTTTAATAGAGCTTCACCATTCTGCTATACATACTTTTTCCTTTAACTTTTTTGTTTTCTTTCTAATTTAAGTTGTAGTGATGTAATATATTATTAAATAGCATTACTTTAAAGCAAAATGTAATTGTCTTATATATGTGGTGGGTCAAATAATTGAGTTAGAAGATGGAACGCATACATGGATATCCTTCAAGAGGTAATTCTAGAAATGCCCACAAGTACATACCTACTCAACCTAAATGCCCCAAAATAATCCAACATCCCCAAATGTCTCAAGGGCGACGGTCGCCTCTGAATTCTTGGGCGACAGTTATATTTTATGTGATAAGTGTCCCTAGCCTTGTCCCTACCATGTACTTACTTAGTACTATTGTCCCTAAGTGATTTCTTGGGGACTGGGGTTCACATTTTTTTGGCTACTTATTTTCTTAGATGATTGGGTCTCACATTTCTTTGGCGACTTGTCTTTTTTGTCTTTTAGTGAGAAAGTTGTTAACTACATTTTTGGTCCTTGTTGTTTGCTTGGTATTTCACATTCACTAAAAACTTTGTTAACTACAAAATTGGTGTCACATTCACTAAAAACTTTAACTATATCTTAAAGTTCTATAAGCTATATTTGAATCCAGAATATTCACATTACACTATCATTTCCTGTATAAGTAATCTACATTGTCCCATGAGCAACACCATAAGTGTACATTTATATACTACAGGGTCCTGATGAAAAGCATTTGCCCTCCATTTGCTTAGAAAATTTCTATGGTGACTTGCCTATTGGGGCTGTTTCACCTCGTTTTCCCACTCAGAGTCAAGTTTCCATTCCTTTGGAACCTGCGTAAAAACACAGTTAATGAAGATCATTGGGTAATATCAAGTATTCATATATCAAACGAAAAATGCACTGGTGTTATTTCAACCAAAAATACAACCACAAACGAAAAATATATATCAAACGAAAAATGCACTGATGTTATTTCAACCAAAAATACAACCACAAACGAAAAATATCAAGTATTCATATCAAATATCTTCCAAAAACAAACACAACCACAATTTCATCATGATGTTATTTCAACCAAAAACAAACACAAGCACAATTTCATATCAAAAACAATATCGCATCAGTGTATTCACAATTCATAAACAAGTTAATAACCAAAACTAATTAAATAATTAACAAAAACGAATTAACTTACTAATTAAATATAATCGATTAATTTAACAAAATGCGTTTATTCGATTAATTTACACTAATTAAATATCCATCACACAGCAACAACCCCACCACATCCCGCTGGCTGGAGCTTGACCAGATACAGTTGGATCACACCGCAACAACCCACACTCATCAACACACACCACAAAAAGTGTGGGTTTATATCGTGGTGGTTGTAGATCGATTGGATCTGTGTGGATTTGTGTGTGTCTGATTGCTGAAAAAAAAATGAAACGGTTAGATCGGAATTATAATTTGTGGTTGATCGATTGGATCTGTGGATTTTTGGTATGTGTTGATCCATTGGATCTGTGGTTATTTTAGTTGATTACAAAAATATTTGGATCTGTTATTTTTGATGGTCGGGTAATTAAGTTTAACAAGGTGTGTTTTATTTATTAAAGAGAAAGAAAGAGTGACCAAAAATGAAATACCAGGCAAACAACAAGGATCAAAAATGTAGTTAACAACTTTCTCACTAAAAGACAAAAAAAACAAGTCGCCCAAAAAATGTGAGACCCAGTCGCCTAAGAAAATAAGTAGCCCAAAAAATGTGGGCTCGATCGCCCAAGAAATCACTTAGGGACAATAGTACTAAGCAAGTACATGGTAGGGATAAGGCTAGGGACACTTGTCACATAAATATGACTGTCGCCCAAGAATTCAGAGGCGACCGTCGCCCTTGGGGCATTTAGGGAAGTTGGATTTTTTTGGGGCATTTATGGTGAGTAGCTATGTACTTGTGGGGCATTTCTAGAATTTATATCATCCTTCAAACACATGATAGTATGAAGAGAAAATTATCAAAATGGTACAAAAGTACAAAGCAATTCCATTTTTTGGTCACTTTTCTACATTTTTCCCAAAAGAGTCATGCTCAACTCCACTACTTTTGCGCCACGTGTCACAAAGTAGTGGAGTTGAGTAGTCGAGCAGTTAGTGGGACTGCTCAACTCCACTACTTTTGGGACACGTGGCGCAAAAGTAGTGGAGTCGAGCAGTTGAGCATGACCGTTTTGGGAAAAAGGTGAAAAAATGTCTAGAAAATGGAATTCCCTTGTACTTTTGTACCATTTTGGTAATTTTCTCTAGTATGAATGTATGATACACTGAATACGATTTAAGTTAAAAGACAGCTAGCATTCTGCAAAATTAAAAGACAATCTATGCAACAGAAGTTTTACTGTAGTAGAACTCGTACAATTTAAGTTATTAAAGAAACAAAAAACTGTTCTTCCCCATTCACCTATGCAACAACACAAATATTTTCCTGCGGATTTGTTACCTTGGGCATTGTCCTTAATTTCTAAACACACACATAAATAAACAAATACAATACTAAATAGCTTTTAGAAAGCACAAAAGATATACATAAAGAGAATTGATTGGTACACTCATAAATCTGAATCGGACATTCAATGTAATAACAGTTAAAGCAATTTATATTTACAGTACAATTGTTTAATGCATGTTTTGAAGTGTCCTAATCAAATATGAGTGTGCAAATCACCTCCCATACATAGAAGACATTGAATGATGAGATGCGGAAGTGAGAACTACAATTCAAAGAGATGATTACCCTTAAGAAACGGGGTTGTATACACATCATCAACTACTATACCCTACATTACATGCTCTACTAGTTTCCTATGTTTAAAACATAATTTGCAAGTACTGGTTTCTCCCTTTTACGTTACTTGAAGCACATACTCATCCAATTTTCTACATTGAAACATAATTTGCATTTACCTACATCCCCCTTTTTTCATCCAATCTTCGTAATTTTTTCCACACAACTTAGCAAGTTTAGTCGCCACCCTCATTCAAGTAACAATGCATGTAACAATGCATGAATGGGGTAATTTTTTCATCTAATATATGCTACGAGATTGATATCATGAAACAAGTAAGATGTATCTTACATAATATATGAATATGGTCACCATGAAATCACCATATACCTAACTAACAAAATAGGTTACTTGGTTCCTTTATCATCTCTTACAAATTTTCAGTTCTAATAACTTATTCATAAATTCTTAAACTTCAAATGTCTTTCCTGATTTCAGGGATTAAGAGTTTAAGGTGTCGATATCTTAACGGTAAGTCTCATACTTAGCATGTCGTGATTTGTCTTTGAATGAACATGCATGAATGAGAAATATTTATAATGAAACATTGACTAAAGTGTGTATCTTTATATGAACATGAATGAGAAATGTTTATAATGAAACATTGACTAAAGTTTGCAACTTTTAATATCATGTTTATTTTTGAATGAACTTGCATAAAAAATATTTGAATGAACATGGATTGAAAAATGTTTATAGGAATTTTATAAGGTAGATGGTGACGTGGAGTCACCTATAACTCGCGCATATATATGGCTCAGTGCACCTAAACCTCTCTGAAGAGAGAATCTTCAATTTAATGAAACCACAACGAACAATTTACTCTACAAGAAATTAGTATGGTTACAGACTTACAGACATGAAACAAGGTTACAAGGATGACCATAAACATAAATAAATAAATGAAATAAAATGGTATCCAATTTAAACCTCACATGCCTTACCCACATTGCTATTTTACTGTCACCACCTAGAGCTCTATAAAAAGTTAGCAATTGTCATGTCAGTTGAATATTTCAATTACTTTCCACCTATTTTCATTTAATATTACACTTTAGTAATACGTTTATCAGATTATTGGATACCATTTTACTGCATTTCTTTCATAAAGTAAACAACTTAATTACTAACATTTCAATTTATTTCCACCTACTTTCATTAATTTCTTGTTGGGACTTCGAGAATCATTGAAATATCTTGAGGATTATGATTTATTATCATTTTTTAAAGGGTTTAATCCGGTAAATTTATTACTTCAAAAAATAGTTATGTACATAGGATGTAAATCAATCACACATCTCAGCCCGTTATCGGTTTTGTTGTTCATATTTTCACTTGTGGTCTTCTTAGAATTGGTTTGGATCGAGTTAACACAAAGATGACTTTTTGATTATTCTCAACGTTTTTATGTTATAAGTGTGTTATTTGGTTGGGATGTCTTGAGTAGAAGCCGAGACACTTGAGCACGTATATGGTGGTTGGAGTTAGTCTTGTTGCCTCTTTTTGATGTGGCGTTAAGTTTATATTTGTCTTTTTCATAATATCGAGAATACAAGAGGGTGCATGTAGAAATGCATCGTGGTCTAACACCATTTGAAAGTT
The DNA here is from genome assembly GCA_030686995.1 of Artemisia argyi. Classification (NCBI taxonomy): domain Eukaryota; kingdom Viridiplantae; phylum Streptophyta; class Magnoliopsida; order Asterales; family Asteraceae; genus Artemisia; species Artemisia argyi. The sequence goes on from CM060680.1 coordinate 4,083,586, forward strand.
GTTAATTACATTTGGTTTTCGTTTAAATATTTTGGAAATTTTTAGATTGTAGCTTAAGCACTTTTAACTACCCATATGGTACTCTGTACATACCGAAAGTAAAACTGATTAAGTAAGATTTTTTTTTTAATTAACGTTGATGACTACTTTTCACCAGTGATCCAAGCAAAGTATTTATAGTTAAAATATATCTTATCTAGGGCTCGTTATGGAGATCAGAAAATATTTCACAATGAGAATATGCTCTCCCTTTCTTAATAGAACTTAACATTGACAGCTAACCATTTTTTTCTTTCTTATTTAAATTGTAGTGATGTAATATATTATAGATAGATAGCATTTACTTTAAAGTTTAAACCATTTACTTTAAACCAAAACGTACTTGTCTTATATATGTGGTGGATCAAATAATTGAGGGTGTGTTTGGTATCTCGGAATGAGAATGTGGGAATGACTTTTCATTCCAATCATTTGTTTATTTAAGATGCAAATCTTTTAAATGTTGGACTGAATGACAGAAATGTTTCATAGTACTCCATATACCTCTAAAAGGTAACGTATGGATATTTCATACCGAGGGGCCCACCACTACTATCAAACTCATTCATATTATGATTCATGCATAGTGGCCTACCCTGAGATGGAAGATGGAATGCATACTTGGAGATCCTTCAAACGCATGATAGTATGAATGCATGATACACGGAATACGATACTTAATAAACCATATGTGATGGTCCTCCAAACACCATTACTGCGTTAGCTCCCCTCCAACCAACCCTACCGTATTTTGTTTTCACCGTATTTCTGATGCGTGGGAATCGCAACAGGCTTTACCTCTCGAGGGATCTTGAGAAGCTTACAATCCCCACTAGGCAGTGTCCCTGATCGTTGTAGTATAGTATAGTGACAAGTACCGGGGGATTGATCGTTCAGCTTAGGAATAGTGTCGCTAGGATTAGAAAACCTAATTAATAGTTCTAAAGGTGAGGGATGATTATTTTTGTATTTTTATATTTTTATGAAAGCAAGTAAAATCTCGGGTTTTGGAAGAGTGGGCGGAATTAGTTGCTATTCAACTAACCCAAAGCTAAGATATAATCAAAATAAAATACTGAAAATGAAATTAAACTAATTATTACAAAGGTTGTGAGCAGTAATTGGAGAAATTGTGTTTACTTAGACTTCACTACTCCCTATATATCTTTTACACGTTAATTACTTGTTAAACTTGTATGGATGACGGATTGTATTCCTTAATACCATTCGTGGGGTGGCATACATAACTCCCCAACTCTATGAGCTCTTATCTCCTCCTACACCATGACCCAGCACAACTATAGGGATTGTAAACAGTGGCTCATGCATTAAATACAACCAATAAAGACCTAGTATGCCTCGGTTCATGTTTCTTAAGACGTTCAAGCATGTTACCATTTGGAGATCTGCCAGTTTTCTTAAGCCTAACATATAAAATCATTCATCCAAGACAAGAATAGACAAGTAATCAACACATAATCAACATCTAGGTTTCATTAGATCTAAGCAAACACAAAAGAGATCTAGCCTAGCATAATAGAATTGAGACAAGAACAAGATATAAACAACCAACACATAGACATATTAATTGAATTGGAAGAACACTTATCTCAATTACAATGCAAGGTATCAAGGGTTTAGAACCCTTGAAAAACCTGTAAAATATACACCAAATTCGTCTTTAGGGTTTCACCAAAACTTCTCTCTTCTTTTAATGAAAAAACTAGAAAACTATATATAGGAAAACTAGGCTGACGGCGTCAAGACAACCATGTGACGCCGTCACCTCGCCGCCAAATACTTCCTCAGACGGCCTTGATCTACTTATGACGGCCTATGTGACGCCGTCACCAACCACGGTATTTTATTCTTTGTACTTTGACGCCGTCATCAACTACGGTGTTTTATTCTTGATGTCTGACGCCGTCAGGGTATAACTCTTGACGCCGTCACCTAGTGTCTACAGCATGGAAAATTAATACTTTGCCGTTTTCTTCACTTTTATGCTCCAAAGACGTCCAAAATGGCTTCTTTTCCAGAATTCACTCTCCAAACACCTAAAATCACAAAAGGAACGATTTAGGGCAATATTTGATCAAATAAAGTCGGATTCGGGCTTAAATGATCCCCCAAAAACGGATCATTTTTCGCCTCATCATATACCCTTACACTTGAGATTTGCTTGTCCTCAAGCAAATGAGCTTTTATTCTACTCAAAAGATAAGTTAGGGGTCAATTAACACTAATATAAAAATAATTACAACAAATAATCGTTCCACTAAAGACCAATAGACAAGCACGGAGGTCATACACAAGCACCTCACAAATAGTGTTTAGATACTCACATCTCTCGGGTGTAATAAAGTAATATAACATTATGGAAATGGAAGATATCTCTCACTACCTGTCATAGCAAAATAGATTACCATAGGCTTGGGAAAGGATCAAACCTCCACCACATGGCGTAAGCACCTAGGATAAACTATCAAAGAGGTCTTTTAAAGGGTTGTAACGTTAGGTATAGGGATATGAATTACACGATTTTGTTGGATAAAGGAAGTTTTACTGGTGGCGAGTTAACAATCTTGGTTAATTACATGTACAAGATGGCGTTGCTAAGCCAAGACTAGACTCGACTTAAGCTAATAAATGAAAAATAGCAAAAACATAAAATGAACATAGAATAAAAATGGGATGGTAGTCCGTATGTTTTTTCTTTTTTTTCTTTTTTTCTTTTTCTTAATTTTTTCGATTTTTTTTTCGCATACACTCTTACCCTACCATCCAAAATAATACATCATAGGGAATGAGAATTCCCCTTACACTTGAATCTTTACATACTTTACATTAAACTATTCTAATGACTCGAATTAAGAAAATCAAAACACTTGGAGCACTTTTAAGATTAACGTATATATGGGGGTAATAATATGATGTTCTTCCCCATTACTCCATAAAATAAGTACTTACCCATGAGTCCCAATAGTCCCAAAACAATATGTACAAGGATATGACTCGACTTAGCAACCATGTAATCAATTAGAAATTTAACTTAGGGTTTAACAAATAACAATAATGCACTAAAAATGAGCGCATACACGGAAGGCTAAGGCGATTTGGTTGTACATTTAAGTGGGGTGTAACAAATTCTTCCTTTAAGTAAGATGCTTAAAGTTAGAAACGAAAAGATAGGCTCGGAGGGGTGTACTAGGGGTTTCGTGTACTAAAAATGAGTACAACGCTAAGGGTGTGAGAAAAATTAGTTGACTTAACTAGCCAAGTAATATGACTTAAATGGTCAAGTAATTATGATACGGGTTTAACACAAGGGTGATCCTAATGCCTCTTATCATGTAGTAAATCCTACCACACGAATGTAGTCTCACTAGCGGTCTCGGGATGCATCACTAACGCAAGTTCTAGAATCTAAATGCTACCGGTACACTCATAAGTACCAATAATGAATGCTTTTCCTATCAAATCTAAAGGCGAACCTCACATTTTTGGGTAAAAAATTTTTCTGAATATACGGTTATGTGCTAGTCATACAACCTCCTATCCATGAGACGATTGCTATGGCTAAAGTTTCACTCCTAAGTGTTGTAAAAAAATTTAAATTTGGCGCTAAAATTACACTAACAAGTATTTCTCATAGTTTTATTACACATCTACTATCAAACAAAACAAACTCAAGCGAAAGTGCATATGTAAGGTATCATCTTTTTACCATCCCCTTACACTTAGGATGAACATTGTCCCAAATGTTCAAGTAAAGAATGTAAAAGTGAAAAAGTAAAGAGAATGAAATCAAATACTCCCCTGATTCGCTCGGTATGGATTATAGGATGGCCAGGTTAGATCTTCCTACAAGAAAATGAACAATCGAAGCTTCCCTTTCAGAATATAAATCATCTTCTTGTCATAAATAACCTGTAAAACCTGACAACAATAGACAAGGCAACCTCGCGTAAAATCGGCGGCATCCTATATAAGTTACTAAATCCTAGAAAACAAAGTAAGATATAATGCTTGTGGAATGAAGTTTGCAGATTTCCTGGAGATTATAAAACTTAATAATTCACAAAAACCATAAGACTCCGTTAGAAAAATAAAACCGGTAAAATTTCCAGATTTTTAACTCCTGACGCCGTCAAGAGTAATACTCTGACGCCGTCAGAATGGACCTGCAGAAATTCTTATGTTAAGTTTCCGGAAAATTTCTGGAAAAACTTTGTCCTACTTCCTGGAAAATCCTGCAAAACTTCATTATGACTCAATACAAGCATTTGACTCTAACAAATACGAATATACATGTTCATTTAATATTGTGGGGAATCATGATCGGTTTGTTTCTTAAAAACATATTTGGGGTTTCCCCTTACACTTATCTTTTGCAAAAATACCTTTAGGTTGAAGTTAAGACTAGGCCAAACAACATAATAAAGTATTTCCACATTTTAATTGAGAAACATGATCAACCAACAATAAAAATAAAACATGCATACGGAAGCAAATAACTATCAAACAAATAAAATCACACAAAACATGGGTTGCCTCCCAAAAAGCGCTTTTCTTTATTTACGAGTCTTGTAGCTAGACTCAAAGTCATGGGTTACTACGTGATCTCATCATCAAACGTCACACTTCCTCACTAATCATTTCATTGTTATTTTCTTGGTAGTGTTTTACGCATTGTATGTTAACCATGAATTCCCTACCTTCATCATCAGTTAACATTACCGCTCCAAATTTAGAAGAATTCTTTACCGTGAACGGCCCATACCATCTAGACTTAAGTTTTCCCGGAAATAATCTTAACCGAGAATTGTACAATAGGACCTTGTCTCCTTCTGAAAATTCTTTGGGTTTCTTAATTCTTTGATCATGCCATCTTTTAACTCTTTCTTTATATGTGATGGAGGATTCGTAGGCTTCTAGTCTAAGCTCATCAAGCTCGTGTAATTGCAAAAACCTATTATTCCCAGCAGTTGTGTAATCTAAGTTACATGCTTTAAGCGCCCAATAAGCCTTGTGTTCTAATTCTACCGGTAAGTGACATGCCTTACCATACACCATGCGGAATGGGGTCGTTCCAATAGGTGTTTTGTAAGCAGTTCGGAATGCCCATAAGGCTTTGTCGAGTTTGAATGACCAGTCCTTTCTGTTTTGACTAACCGTTTTTTCAAGTATTCTTTTAATAGCTCTATTGGTGTTTTCGACTTGGCCATTGGTCTGTGGATGATAGGCGGTGGAGAATCGATGGGGTACTCCATACCTCTTCATGACCTTTTCCATTTGTGCGTTGCAAAAATGTGTCCCCCTATCGCTGATGAGAGCTTTCGGAATCCCGAATCTTGCGAAAAGCTTTTTCAGGAAATGAATGACTACTCTAGCATCATTAGTCCTAAGGGCTTGTGCTTCAACCCATTTTGAAACATAGTCAATTGCGACTAAGATGTACTCGTTTCCCCCTGAGGATGGAAAGGGTCCCATAAAGTCAACCCCCCAAACATCGAATACCTCACAAACTTGTATAAAGTTCTGAGGTGCCTCATCCCTATGTGATATTTCCAGCCCGTTGACATGCATCACACGCCTGCACCATTTCTTTTACATCACGGAAAATTGTGGGCCAATAGAATCCAGCATCGAGAATCTTTCAGACGGTAACGTTTATCCCATGATGCCCTCCAGAGGGACCGGAGTGACATTCCCTCACAATTTTTACTGCCTCATTCTCCGAAACACAACGCCTTATAATGTGGTCAGGACATCTTCGGAATAAAAATGGTTCATCCCAGAAGTAATATTTTAGCTGGGAAAAGAACCTCTTCCTTTCGTATTTAGTCAGGTGTTCAGGAACAAGTCTACATCTACTTGCGAAGTAATTGGCAAAGTCGGCGTACCATGGCTCCGACTCAAGCATTGACATCAGTTGTTTGTCAGGAAACGAATCCTTAATCTCACTTCTATCGTGTTTATCCACGGGGTTTTCAAGACGAGATAGATGATCGGCGGCTAGATTCTCTGCCCCCCCCCCCCTCTTATCGCGAATTTCAACATCAAATTCTTGTAACAACAAGATCCACCAAATTAGTCGTGGTTTGGCATCCTGTTTCGCAAACAGATATCTAAGAGCTGAGTGGTCAGTGAAGACGACTGTCTTTGAAAGGACAAGATATTGTCGGAATTTGTCGAATGCAAACACTACGGCTAATAATTCTTTTTCGGTGGTGGAAAGTTCTCTTGGGCGGGATTCATGGTTTTGCTAGCGTAGTAAATAGGTTGGAAAAGCTTGTCACGTCGCTGACCTAATACAGCCCCGACAGCGAAGTCGCTAGCGTCACACATTATTTCAAATGATAACTCCCAGTTGGGTGTGATCATGATTGGAGCTTGAGTGAGTTCCCTTTTTAGGAGATCGAAAGCATCTTTGCATTCTTGGGAAAAGTCGAACGGAGCATCCTTCACAAGCAATTGAGTCATTGGCCGGGCAATTTTGGAGAAGTCTTTGATGAATCTCCGATAAAATCCGACGTGCCCCAAAAAGCTGCGTATTGCCTTAACAGTCGTGGGGTACGGTAACTTAGATATAGCTTCAACTTTAGCTTGGTCCACCTCTATTCCATTTCCCGAGAACTTATGCCCTAACACAATTCCTTCCTTTACCATGAAATGACACTTTTCCCAGTTTAACACCAAGTTGGTTTCCTCACAACGTTTAAGCATCTTTTCTAAATTAGCAAGACAGCGGTCGAAGGAGTTTCCGAAGACTGAAAAGTCATCCAGGAACACTTCCATGCTATCTTCCATGAGTTCGTGAAAGATTGCGGTCATGCAACGTTGGAAAGTGGCGGGGGCATTACATAGCCCAAAAGGCATCCTTTTGTAGGCAAATGTTCCATAGGGGCAAGTAAACGTGGTCTTTTCTTGGTCCTCGGGTGCTATGGGGATTTGAAAATATCCAGAGAATCCATCCAAGAAGCAATAGTACTCGTGTCCAGATAATCTCTCTAACATCTGATCAATGAATGGTAAGGGAAAGTGATCTTTCCTCGTGGCATCGTTGTGCTTTCGATAGTCAATGCATACCCGCCATCAAATGACAGTTGATGCGTGGGAATCGCACCTTGCTTTACCTCTCAAGGGATCTCGAGAAGCTTACAACCCCCACCAGGCAGTGTACCTGATCGTTGTAGTATAGTATAGTGACAAGTACCGGGGGATTGATCGTTCAGCTTAGGAATAGTGTCGCTAGGATTAGAAAACCTAATTAATAGTTCTAGAGGTGAGGGGTGATTATTTTTGTATTTTTATATTTTTATGAAAGCAAGTAAAATCTCGGGTTTTGGAAGAGTGGGCGGAATTAGTTGCTATTCAACTAACCCAAAGCTAATATATAATTAAAATAAAATACTGAAAATGAAATTATACTAAATTACACTAAGGTTGTGAGCAGTAATTGGAGAAATTGTTTTTACTTAGACTTCACTACTCCCTAGATATCTTTTACACGTTAATTACTTGTTATACTTGTATGGATGACGGATTGTATTCCTTAATACCATTCGTGGGGTGGCATACATAACTCCCCAACTCTATGAGCTCTTATCTCCTCCTACACCATGACCCAGCACAACGATAGGGATTGTAAACAGTGGCTCATGCATTAAATACAACCAATAAAGACCTAGTACGCCTCGGTTCATGTTTCTTAAGACGTTCAAGCATGTTACCATTTGGAGATCTGCCAGTTTTCTTAAGCCTAACATATAAAATCATTCATCCAAGACAAGAATAGACAAGTAATCAACACATAATCAACATCTAGGTTTCATTAGATCTAAGCAAACACAAAAGAGATCTAGCCTAATAAAAAAAACCCTAAACTCGACTCTCTTTGGCGACAAAAAAAAGAAAAACCCTAACATCCTATTCGCTTATCCCAATCGATCTTGCCTGATTCTTGATCTTCGATCTTATGTCTGTTCTTGATCATTGAGTGTCTGATCTATTAGGGCCTTTTCTGTCTCGTTTTTCTGTGATCTAATCGTGGTGCTTCATTCTAATTCTTCTACGATTTTGTGATCTAAGAGTGGTGCCGATTCATTGTTCTATCATTATGGGTACAGGTTAGTGATTTGGGCATTTATTATCTAAACCCTAAGCGATTAGGGTTTCAATATTCCTCTTGTTTGCATGCGTGCTGTTGTGTCTGGGTTTTGAGGTCATGGGTATTGAGAGATGATGAACAAGGGTTTGTTGAATTCCAAAGTTGCTACTATTGTGTCCAAGCCTTGTGGGAATAGTAACGTTAATGTTGAGGGTGTTGATTTGTTGTCTGAAGTGGAGCCGGTTCCACGTACGAATGATACACCACATGGTGATGACTTGGAGCCGAGTAATAGTGATGATACTGTGACGAAATTGCTATCTAAAGCACATACGAACTTTGATGAAGCCATGGCTAATATTCAAAGTGAGATTGTTGCTAATAAGGCTTCTTCCTCATGCGATACTGGACATAATTCTGGTCCTTATGCTTCTAAGGTTGATACTACTAGTGGAGGGTCTTACACGGGTGCTACTTCTAATGAATCTCAGAAACACATGTCTAATTTTCGGAGGTTAGAATGCAGCAAAAAGAAGGATGATGTTGACCTTTCAATCCCGTTGAAAGTAGTAGAAGAGGTGAATATGAGGTTTGAAAATACTCTATACGGTTATTTCCTTGGTCAACGTCTTGCTTTTCCTGTTGTTGATTATTATGTTCGCAATGCGTGGTCTAAGTATGGTTTACAAAAGGTTATGATGAATGCTAAAGGGTTCTTTTTCTTCAAGTTTAACTCGAAGAAAGGTGTCGATGATGTTCTTGATAATGGTCCTTGGTTGATTCGTAATGTTTCTATTATTCTTAAACCATGGACATTGAACACAAACTTGCTTAAAGAGGATTTAACTAACATTCCAGTGTGGGTTAAATTCCATGATGTTCCTTTAGCAATGTTCTCGGATGACGGGCTTAGTCTTCTTGCTACTTTGATTGGGACACCCAAAAGGTTAGATGCTTTTACCAGCCAAATGTGCAAGGATTCGTGGGGCCGTAGTAGCTTTGCTAGATGCATGATTGAAGTAAAGTCGGATGAGATACTTAGGGATAGCATTACTGTTGAGATACCTTTACTCGATGGTACGGGTTCGACTATTGAGAAGATTCGGGTTGAATATGAGTGGAAACCTCCGCGTTGTGATAAGTGTAAGGTTTTTGGTCATACTATTCTTGATTGTCCGAAAGTTGTTGTTCCTCCAGTTCAACCTAGTAAGCCGGTTAATGATGGTTTCACGGCTGTCAATAACAATAAGAAAGGTAAACAAGGTGGCTCTACTAATCAGGGTAAAGGAGGCTTTACTAAACCAGTTGTGGGTAAGCAATTTCATTACCAACCCAAAAAGAACCCCCCCTGTACTTAAGAAGGTGGATGGAACTAAGAATAAGGCTTCTGATGTGGCTAGTACGAGTGGAACCAAGATCACTACTTCTAATCAGTTTGACGCTCTTAATATGGATGATACAGATGGTTTTGGTATTCCTCAGGTTGTTACTAACATGGATGTGGATACTGGCTATATAATGGAAGTTAATAAGGATGAGTCGGTTAACACTGGTACTACATCACAAGTCCCTCTTGTGAGTGATATGCAACAACCGTTTGTGAGTGATTCTATGGGAACAAGGGAAGCTGGTTCTACTCCTATTGTTGAGAAAATTAGTAAGCTTGAAAAGCTAATAATCGATGGGAAAGCTACTCTTGTGGATGATGCTGGTCAACCTATTCCGTCTACATCTACCACTAAGCGGTCTAACCCATTTTCAAAGGTGGGTGAGGTTGTGGTTTCTGATACTGACGACGAGGAGGTTGTGGACATGTTTGATGAGTCAGCAAACCTATTTGGTGGTGGTGGTCATGATCGTGAGGATGAGTATGATGACTATGATGACTATGATGATTATTCTAAGCAAATTTATGATCTCCTAGGGAATTTGGACGCTTTTAATGCCATGCATGGCACTAAACTCCAAGCTCGTAGGAAGTAGTTTTTCATCTTTGTCAATGTAGTGTGTTATCATGTGAGTTGTGGTTTGTTTTCGTTTTTAGAAAATAGGAAGTATCTTGTTATGTAAGCTTATCGCCTATGTAACGGGCTGAGATTTGGGATTCACCCAAATCCATTGTACTTAAACGTTTTTTGGAGTAATACATTTACCGGGACGTTGACCTTTTACCCAAAAAAAAAAGAGATCTAGCCTAGCATAATGGAATTGAGACAAGAATAAGATATAAACAACCAACACATAGACATATTGATTGAATTGAAAGAACACTTATCTCAATTACAATGCAAGGTCTCAAGGGTTTGGAACCCTTGAAAAACCTGTAAAAGATACACCAAATTCGTCTTTAGGGTTTCACCAAAACTTCTCTCTTTTTAATGAAAAAAACTAGAAAACTATATATAGGAAAACTAGGCTGACGGCGTCAAGACCACCATGTGACGCCGTCACCTCGCCGCCAAATACTTCCTCGGACGGCCTTGATCTACTTATGACGGCCTATGTGACTCCGTCACCAACCACGGTATTTTATTCTTGCCACTTTCACGCTGTCATGATGACGTTTGACGCCGTCACCACCTTCGGTATTTTATTTCTCATGTCTAACGCCGTCAAGATGTAACTCTTGATGCCGTCACCTTGTGTCTTCAGCATGGAAATTTGGTACTTTGCCGTTTTCTTTACTTTTATGCTCCAAAAACGTCCAAAATGGTTTCTTTTCCAGAATTCACTCTCCAAACACCTAAAATCACAAAAGGAACGATTTAGGGAAATATTTGATCAAATAAATTCGGATTCGGGCTTAAATGACCCCCTAAAAACGGATCATTTTTCGCCTCATCATATACCCTTACACTTGAGATTTGCTTGTCCTCAAGCAAATGAGCTTTTATTCTACTCAAAAGACAAGTTAGGGGTCATTTAACACTAATATAAAAGTAATTACAATAAATAATCGTTCCACTAAAGACCAATAGACAAGCACGGAGGTCATACACAAGCACCTCACAAATAGCGTTTAGATACTCACATCTCTCGGGTGTAATAAAGTAATATAACATTATGGAAATGGAAGATATCTCTCACTACCTGTCATAGCAAAATAGATTACCATAGGCTTGGGAAAGGATCAAACCTCCACCACATGGCGTAAGCACCTAGGATAAACTATCAAAGAGGTCTTTTAAAGGGTTTTAATGTTAGGTGTAGGGATATGAATTACACGGTTTTGTTGGATAAAGGAAGTTTTACTAGTGGCGAGTTAATAATCTTGGTTAATTACATGTACAAGATGGCGTTGCTAAGCCAAGACTAGACTCGACTTAAGCTAATAAATGAAAAATAACAAAAACATAAAATGAACATAGAATGAAAACGGGATGGTAGTCCGTATGTTTTTTCTCTCTTTTTTTTTTCTTTTCTATTTTTTTTTCTTTTTCTTAATTTTTCGATTTTTTTTTTTTTATTTTTTTTTATTTATTTATTTTTTTTTTTTGCATACACTCTTACCCTACCATCCAAAATAATACATCATAGGGAATGAACATTCCCCTTACACTTGAATCTTTACATACTTTACATTTAACTAATCTAATGACTCGAATTAAGAAAATCAAAACACTTGGAGCACTTTTAAGATTAACGCACATATGGGGGTAATAAGTGATGTTCTTCCCCATTACTCCATAAAATAAGTACTTACCCATGAGTCCCAATCGTCCCAAAACAATATGTACAATGATATGACTCGACTTAGCAACCATGTAATCAATTAGAAAGTTAACTTAGGGTTTAACAAATAACAATAATGCACTAAAAATGAGCGCATACACGGAAGGCTAAGGCGATTTGGTTGTACATTTAAGTGGGGTGTAACAAATTCTTCCTTTAAGTAAAATGCTTAAAGTTAAAACCGAAAAGATAGGCTCGGAGGGGTGTACTAGGGGTATCGTGTACTAAAAATGAGTACAACGCTAAGGGTGTGGGAAAAATTAGTTGACTTAACTAGCCAAGTAATATAACTTAAATGATCAAGTAATTATAATACGGGTTTAACACAAGGGTGATCCTAATGCCTCTTATCATGTAGTAAATCCTACCACACGAATGTAGTCTCATTAGCGGTCTCGGGATGCATCACTAACGCAAGTTCTAGAATCTAAATGCTACCGGTACACTCATAAGCACCAATAATAAATGCTTTTCCTATCAAATCTAAAGGCGAACCTCACATTTTTGGGTGGAAAATTTTTCTGAATATACGGTTATGTGCTAGTCATACAACCTCCTATCCATGAGACGCTTGCTATGGCTAAAGTTTCACTCCTAAATGTTGTAAAAAATTTTAAATTTGGCGCTAAAATTACACTAACAAGTATTTCTCATAGTTTTATTACACATCTACTATCAAACAAAACAAACTCAAGCGAAAGTGCATATGTAAGGTATCATCTTTTTACCCTCCCCTTACACTTAGGATGAACGTTGTCCCCAATGTTCAAGTAAAGAATGTAAAAGTTAAGAAGTAAAGAGAATGAAATCAAATACTCCCCTGATTCGCTCGGTATGGATTATAGGTTGGCCAGGTTAAATCTTCCTCCAAGAAAACGAACAATCAAAGCTTCCCTTCCAGAATATAAATCATCTTCTTGTCACAAATAACCTGTAAATCCTGACAACAACAGACAATGCAACCTCGCGTAAAATCGGCGGCATCCTATATAAGTTACTAAATCCTAGAAAACAAAGTAAGATATAATGCTTGTGGAATGAAGTTTGCAGATTTCCTGGAGATTATAAAACTTAATAATTCACAAAAACCATAAGACTCCGTTAGAAAAACAAAACCGGTAAAATTTCCAGATTTTAACTCCTGACGCCGTCAAGAGTAATACTCTGACGCCGTCAGAATGGACCTGCAGAAATTCTTATGTTAAGTTTCCGGAAAATTTCTGGAAAAACTTTGTCCTACTTCCTGGAAAATCCTGCAAAACTTCATTATGACTCAATACAAGCATTTGACTCTAACAAATACGAATATACATGTTCATTTAATATTGTGGAGAATCATGATCGGTTTGTTTCTTAAAAACATAATTGGGGTTTCCCCTTACACTTATCTTTTGCAAAAATACCTTTAGGTTGAAGTAAAGACTAGGCCAAACAACATAATAAAGTATTTCCACATTTTAATTGAAAAACATGATCAACCAACAATAAAAATAAAACATGCATACGGAAGCAAATAACAATCAAACAAATAAAATCATACAAAACATGGGTTGCAAAGATTAACCATCAATAAAAATTAAAAGCTGATCATGCATAATACTAGTTAAAAGAACAAAAATAAAAATTGTCCAAAGCCAACAAAGGCTGAATCCTAAACTATTACAACCCAAATGTTTCAAATCATACAACCAAAAATAAATTGTTCAAGAATCACAGATATCAAAATGGATCACTGAGGGGGAGGACCAAAACGATAATCATAGCCTGGTGGGAGGTGTCCAGTGTACCCGTAGGGAGGGTAGTCAGTCTCTCGGCCTGGGAAGGGGTCAATCTGCAGGTGAGGCTCAAGCTGATCTCGGGTGGAGAGGTGCTGCATCTGGCGGACGGTATGATCATACATCCAGTCAAAGCGCTGGTCAGTAGTAGCTCGCCACGTATCCATCTGACCCATCCAGGCACCCTGGTGTGCCTGCCAGTCTCCCCGACTCATGTGTCGGTAGTAATCAGCCGTCCCCTCCTCATACCCGGCAAACTGATGCTGCTGGGGTAGTCCCTCATCATCACCATCATCATCCTCATCATCAGCCCCTATGTACCATGTGTAGGTACCATCCCCCATCTGCATCACAATGCTCATCTGCCTAAGGGATTTCGCCCTCACTACCCTGCAGTTCCCACAGTCGCTCAAGTACCCTATGATCTGAGGAGTAAGAATACCATAGGAACGAGCCAACCGTGTTACGAACATCCCCCCATAAACCTTGTCAATATCCCTCTCACCCACACTGGTCCTCAAGTAACTGGCCACCCAAAACGGGATGTTGCAGTAGACATCCTCAGAAAAGATGGTGTACAAGTAGAATAGGTCCGAAGCAGTGATACGGTGAGTGGTGCCATGACGTGCAGACAAGCTGTATGTGATGCACCTGTGAACTAGCCTAACAATGGGGTCCCTGATCGATGCAGCCCCTGTAGTCGAGGTGTAAACCCCATTCCCTATGGTTGCCCAAAAGGTAACACACCTCATCTCACTCCGCTGAGTCTCTCCATGTAACAACCTCAGCAGAAAAGCCCCATCAACCTCCTCACTAGTATATAGCCCAAGCCTCCAACCAAACTCAGCCACAGAACATGACCTCAACTTTCCCCCTAGCCTAAAATATATCGTGGTGCCCCCCCATATCTCCCCTAGCCTCAACTTGATCAAAACGGAAGGTCGCAAAGAACTCCCGTACTAACTCACTATATACCGTCTCTCTCAACCTAAACAACCTTTCCCACTGCGGACCCACAAACCCATCTGTGCGGACCCTCCCTAAAAATGCAGCCTCCAACCCACTGGCTCTCAGAAAATCCCAGTCAACCACCGCCCCAGCATCGATATGGTGGTTACACAACTCCTCATACTTAGTACTAGTACCAACATCACCAAACTCGCCCCAACTGTGCACTAATTCCCCATAATTGATCCCTTGAGATCTAGAAGAACTACCCTTTTGTTGGCGAGACCTTTTGCTCATTTTCCTGGAAAAAAGGTGGAGTGAATGGAAACGATTAGAACGCGATAATTTTTTTTTTTTTTTTTTTTTTTTTTTTTTTTTTTTTTTTTTATGAACTTTATGCAGTCAGACACATCTGACGCCGTCAAGAGTAATCTTTGACGCCGTCAGATGGATCGGAATTTCAGCCATGCAAATGCGAAGGAAAAAACAATTTTCAAACTCTTAACCCATTACCCAAACGCTCCTTAAATCAGGAAACAGGGGTGGGGGGTCAAAGGATCCGAGGCATGATGGGTTTTCCCTAAATTAATGCATGATTTGGGTGAGACAACATCATCAAATGGTAACCCCACGATTACAAATCACCAATTGGTTGGCATTACGATTTGCTAATGGTGGGTCAAGAATGGGGTTTCGGGCGAAAGGGGTTTTTCAAATTGACGGGTCCTAAGGATAATTAATTGAGAAAAGATGAAGAAAACTTACTTACAAAGTAGAGATCGGAGGCGGAAGATGTCGAATTGGGGGTTTGAGAATCGGAGTAGCAACAATACTTGGGTGAGATTTGTGGGGTATGGGTTGAAAGTGATTGGTTTTGGGTTAATATTGCTGATCCGTCGAGCTGACGGCGTCAAGAGTTAAATCTGACGCCGTCAGATGCCCGTGTAGGGTGAGGTTTGGAGTAGTTTCAAGTTTAGTCCCTGCTCTTTGCGTGAATAGCTAAACACTAGTAAAACCCATGGGTAGCTATTCCATTAACGAGGTCTACCAGGGTCGAACGTCTCATTACTGTCGTGGAAAGAGGTGAGGTAGCAGCGGGGGTCGGGCAATGTTTTGGCCAAGTTGATCCTTATGCACGGGTCATTGGCGCGAGAAGAAAGATGTTGTTCCATAGGAGGTTTCAAATCAGTGGTATTTATGAGGTGTGACCTCTTTACACCGGGTTTAAAACCAAAAGAACGTTTTTTGGATGAGATCGGGAATGTATTTCGCAAGCATCCAACGAAAATGCTATGGATTTGCGAGCTTTTCTCCGCATGGGGGTGTTCATGAGAACGGGGGGTAGTTAATGGTAAAGCTTTTGAGGAGAATCTCCCGCTGTCCTCTTGGTCAAATACCAAAGAGGTTGACACCTCGAAGACTTTTTCAATTTTTTTAGGTATAGAATTTTCTTTGATCTTTTCCTTGACCCTCGATATGAATTGGTCTGCAAAATTCATAAAGGCTTTATGAGTGCTTTCCATGCGTGCCTCTAGGTGCTGGATTTGTTTTTCCTGATTATCCATGAAGGTTACCATTATCCCTTCGAATTCCTCTTGCCGTGAGCGTTCAGGAAAATTTTGGCTGATAACCGTATTCCTATGTGGATTAGGGTTCCACACGGGTTCAGCGGCCAGTTTCTCAATACTCATCAGTTCTTTTACCTGCTTCTCGATGCTTCCCAACAATTGTTCTTGGGTGGCACATGCGTAATCAAGCTTTGCTTTGCTCGGGAGCATCGGGTCCTCCCATCATTCCTCTTCGTATTGTGCCAACTCCTCAAGAACTTTCCAGCATTCGTCAATGCTAAGTCTATCTAGCCTACCCTTGGCTGCGTAATTAATGGCTTTCCTTGTTTGATAGTCAACCTTACCATAAAAGATTTGGATCTGCAGCCATGGTTCGATCCCATGATGAGGAACTTTTCGGAGTAGGTCTTTATATCGAATCCATGCTTCATAAAAGGTTTCATTTTGACGTTGTTGGAACATCAAAATGTCATTTCTAAGCTTAGTAGTTCTCCCCGGTGGGAAAAATTGAGCAAGGAAACGAGTGGTGAGATCATCCCATGTGGTGATGGATCCCGCGGGTAAAGGCTCAAGCCATTGACTAGCTTGATCCCGTAGAGAGAATTGGAATAGGCGTAAACGGGTAATCTCTCTAGTTTCAACACCTAGGTCTATGGAATCTACGATTTTGAGGAAGTCCTTAAGGTGTTGGTTTGGATCTTCGGAACGAAGTCCATGGAATGCACATCCGCTTTGCACCAACCGGATGATGTCAGATCGCAAGGGGGTCACATTGTCTCCGGTGAGCTCAATGGTGTTTCGGTAGCCTTGGTGGCTAGGTCGGGAATACTCTCCTAAGGTTCGGGGCCTAAGGGGTTCTAATGGTGGGTTTTGTTGCGGTGGGATGATGGGTTCAAAGATGTTACCACCTTCCATAATGTCGGATGGTAAAGAGTTACGAACAAAGGCACAAAGAAATAAGATAGGCTAAAGAAGACCTAAAAATAAAAATAAAAATCTTACTAGAAAGGAATCTAGCAAGTAGACCTAATAAAAAGAAATCCTAACCTAGACAATAACTATTTCCCCGGGCTGCGGCGCCAAAAACTTGATGCGTGGGAATCGCACCTTGCTTTACCTCTCAAGGGATCTCGAGAAGCTTACAACCCCCACCAGGCAGTGTACCTGATCGTTGTAGTATAGTATAGTGACAAGTACCGGGGGATTGATCGTTCAGCTTAGGAATAGTGTCGCTAGGATTAGAAAACCTAATTAATAGTTCTAGAGGTGAGGGATGATTATTTTTGTATTTTTATATTTTTATGAAAGCAGGTAAAATCTCGGGTTTTGGAAGAGTGGGCGGAATTAGTTGCTATTCAACTAACCCAAAGCTAATATATAATTAAAATAAAATACTGAAAATGAAATTAAACTAAATTACACTAAGGTTGTGAGCAGTAATTGGAGAAATTGTGTTTACTTAGACTTCACTACTCCCTAGATATATTTTACACGTTAATTACTTGTTATACTTGTATGGATGACGGATTGTATTCCTTAATACCATTCGTGGGGTGGCATACATAACTCCCTAACTCTATGAGCTCTTATCTCCTCCTACACCATGACCCAGCACAACTATAGGGATTGTAAACAGTGGCTCATGCATTAAATACAACCAATAAAGACCTAGTACGCCTCGGTTCATGTTTCTTAAGACGTTCAAGCATGTTACCATTTGGAGATCTGCCAGTTTTCTTAAGCCTAACATATAAAATCATTCATCCAAGACAAGAATAGACAAGTAATCAACACATAATCAACATCTAGGTTTCATTAGATCTAAGCAAACACAAAAGAGATCTAGCCTAGCATAATGGAATTGAGACAAGAATAAGATATAAACAACCAACACATAGACATATTGATTGAATTGAAAGAACACTTATCTCAATTACAATGCAAGGTCTCAAGGGTTTGGAACCCTTGAAAAACCTGTAAAAGATACACCAAATTCGTCTTTAGGGTTTCACCAAAACTTCTCTCTTTTTAATGAAAAAAACTAGAAAACTATATATAGGAAAACTAGGCTGACGGCGTCAAGACCACCATGTGACGCCGTCACCTTGCCGCCAAATACTTCCTCGGACGGCCTTGATCTACTTATGACGGCCTATGTGACGCCGTCACCAACCACGGTATTTTATTCTTGCCACTTTGACGCCGTCATGATGACGTTTGACGCCGTCACCACCTTCGGTATTTTATTCCTCATGTCTGACGCCGTCAAGATGTAACTCTTGACGCCGTCACCTTGTGTCTTCAGCATGGAAATTTGGTACTTTGCCATTTTCTTTACTTTTATGCTTCAAAAACGTCCAAAATTGCTTCTTTTCCAGAATTCACTCTCCAAACACCTAAAATCACAAAAGGAACGATTTAGGGCAATATTTGATCAAATAAATTCGGATTCGGGCTTAAATGACCCCCTAAAAACGGATCATTTTTCGCCTCATCAACAGTTCTCTAGGGTACCATCTCACCCTTGTCATATTTTACTACAGTCATTCCACCCTTTTTAGGTACAACCTGCACAGGACTGACCCAGGGGCTATCCGAGATTGGGTAAATCAACCCTGCATCTAAAAGTTTTATGACTTCTTTCTTCACTACTTCTTTAATGTTAGGGTTCACGCGCCTTTGTGGTTGCACGGTAGGTTTATAATCTTCTTCCATGAGAATCTTATGTGTGCAAAACGTCGAGTCAATCCCCTTAATGTCGGCTACACTCCATGCAAGCACCCCCTTGTATTTCTTTAGGACCTCTAAGAGTTTAACTTTTTGTTCATGTTCCAAGGAGGAGTTTATGATCACCGGGAGTTGACTTTCTCCCTGAAGAAAGGCATATTCCAGATGATTAGGGAGCTCTTTAAGATCCACGTCAGGGGGCTCGATAATAGAAGGTTTGAGCTTGTTTTCGGGCTTTCGGAGCTCGAGATGCTCCGTTGCCTCTTGTCTGGGGTAGAAGGAGACTGCATTAACATCCTCCGTCTTTTCCACCTCTAGCAAAGGCAGAAAACTCTCTTCCTGTAGCCAGCCTTCATCGAGTTGTTCATCGATGCAACTATCAATGACATCTGTGAGCTCATCTACTTCCCCGATAAAGTAGAGCCGGTTAGATGCTTCGAGGGAGAGGTCCATAGAATCCTTAATGTCGAAGGTTGTGCTATCGTCTCCTACTCGTAAGGTCAATTTGCCATCGTAGACATCGATGACTGCACGAGCGGTAGCAAGAAATGGTCTACCTAAGATGATAGGTACCAAGTCGTCCTCCTCCATATCCAGGATTACGAAGTCGATCGAGAATTTGAATTTCCCAACTTTGACTAGCACGTTCTCACATATCCCAACGGGGTACTTGACTGATCTATCGGCTAGTTGGATGTTCATACGGGTAGACTTCAATCAAGAATATCCTAGTTTACGGAACATAGAGTGAGGCATGAGATTGATACTTGCTCCCAAATCGGCAAGAGCATTCTTGATTGATAGAGGTCCTATGGAGCAAGGCAAGGTGAAGCTGCCCGGATCGTCTACCTTCTTTGGTAGCCCTCGATGGGTTACCACTGAGCATTCTTCCCCCAGGGTCACCAGACCCTCGAGTTTCTTCCTGTTAGCGAGAAGCTTTTTGAAGTATGTGATATACTTTGGCATGTGATAGCAAGCATCAAGGAGAGGTATAGTGACAACTGAGTCTTTTAGGTATGACAAGAACCTCTTGTTATCATTCTCAGTTTTCTGGTTTCTTAATCGGGACGGATATGGGATTCTCACAGGTTGGCTAGGCAAGGCCGATGGGGAAGGGATCGTTACGGGCGGTTGGTCTGGGGTGCCAATGCCGACATCCTGCTCCTCCTCTTCAGGTTTGTCTGGATCGAGGGTGACGGGGGACGAGTTTGGGTAAGGACGGTCCTTGGTTGTCGTTCCAGCTCGTGTGGTTATCGCGAGCATGGGGTCCTTTTTTCTTTCTAATGGCGTTTGGAGGTGATCTAAGGCTGAGTTAAGCTTGTTGAAAAATTCTCCAATACCCTCCTGCTGCTCGTCGAAAAGCTCATTAAGCCCTTTCATTTGCAAGTCTTTTTCTTGAGTGAAGTGACCAAGGTCACTTTCGAAATTGCTCCTGATTTTGAATTCAGGGCCTTCCTTCCCTTCTTTTCTCTTTACCAGATTTCCCCAAAGGGTGTAATCGTCATTTTGGTAGAAAGGCAAAAGGGAGGGATCAGCATAAATGTCCCCTCCTGACAAGCACACATGTTCAGTTGTGGCTGCTCCTCCGCATTCCTCTACCTCATGCGGGCCTCCACAGTAATCGCAGATCAAGTAAGGATTCGTCAGCAGTTTAGGTAGTTGCGATCCAGCTAGGCAATCCATTCTTTTGTGAACTTTGCTCAACCGATCCGAGGTGGTTCCAGAAATGCCGACAGTCGACTCAGGTTCATCCCAAGTGTCATCCTGGTCTTGAGCATATTCTTCAATCCTGTCCCATCCTTCCTTGGCACTAAGATTGGCCAATCTTCCTTTCCTAGATTGGTTAATTCCGTTCCGGTCATTAGAGGAGATATTTTCGTAAAAGATTTGGACCAAGAGCCAAAGTTCAATGCCATGATGTGGAACTTGTCTTATTAAATCTTTGAATCTAGTCCACGATTTATGGAAGGGTTCATCCTTCCCCTTTCGGAAACGAAGGATCCTATCCCTAAATGCTGAGGTTTTTCCAGGTGGAAAGAACTTCTCATAGAACTTGGATATGAGTTGCTCCCATGTGAAAATAGATTCGGAAGGGAGGTTGTTATACCATTCTTGGGCTTTTTCGTATAAGGTGAAAGGGAAGAATCGCAGTCGGGATGTGTTTCTAGTAGCCCCATCCGTATGGATGGTGTCCACTATTTTTAGGAAGTCCTTGATGTGTTGGATTGGATTTTCCTCATCAAGTCCGTGGAACTTACACACACTTTTGACAAGCCAAACATCATTTGCATGCAAGACCTCGTTGGTGTGTTCGTTTGGGTAAACAATGGCATTGGAAAACCCACGAGGAGTTGGGGAAGAGTAGTCCTTGAGACGCTTAGGGGGAGGTATTATAGGGGTATTCATCTCGTTGTGGGAGCTAGGGGTTGTGATGTGATTTTCTGAATTTTCTTCAGAGAGAGGTGCATCAAAGTCGATAACAATGCTGGATGGTTCAGGTGTTGAGTGAGTTCGTCTTAACCTACACATTTCTCTTTCGGGTTCTGCATAAGGCAAGACAAGGTCTTTAGTGGTGCTACGACTCCTAGTGATCCTAAGGTTGGAGAATTCGTTGGTTGCCATGATGGTGGACGGTGAAGAGTTACGAACAAAGGCACGAAGAAATAAGATAGACTAAAGAAGACTAAAAAAAATAAAAATAAAATCTTACTAGAAAGGAATCTAGCAAGTAGACCTAATAAAAAGAAATCCTAACCTAGACAATAACTATTCCCCGGCAGCGGCGCCAAAAACTTGATGCGTGGGAATCGCAACAGGCTTTACCTCTCGAGGGATCTCGAGAAGCTTACAATCCCCACCAGGCAGTGTACCTGATCATTGTAGTATAGTATAGTGACAAGTACCGGGGGATTGATCGTTCAGCTTAGGAATAGTGTCGCTAGGATTAGAAAACCTAATTAATAGTTCTAAAGGTGAGGGATGATTATTTTTGTATTTTTATATTTTTATGAAAGCAAGTAAAATCTCGGGTTTTGGAAGAGTGGGCGGAATTAGTTGCTATTCAACTAACCCAAAGCTAAGATATAATCAAAATAAAATACTGAAAATGAAATTAAACTAATTATTACAAAGGTTGTGAGCAGTAATTGGTGAAATTGTGTTTACTTAGACTTCACTACTCCCTAGATATCTTTTACACGTTAATTACTTGTTAAACTTGTATGGATGACGGATTGTATTCCTTAATACCATTCGTGGGGTGGCATACATAACTCCCCAACTCTATGAGCTCTTATCTCCTCCTACACCATGACCCAACACAACTATAAGGATTGTAAACAGTGGCTCATGCATTAAATACAACCAATAAAGACCTAGTACGTCTCGGTTCATGTTTCTTAAGACGTTCAAGCATGTTACCATTTGGAGATCTGCCAGTTTTCTTAAGCCTAACATATAAAATCATTCATCTAAGACAAGAATAGACAAGTAATCAACACATAATCAACATCTAGGTTTCATTAGATCTAAGCAAACACAAAAGAGATCTAGCCTAGCATAATAGAATTGAGACAAGAACAAGATATAAACAACCAACACATAGACATATTAATTGAATTGGAAGAACACTTATCTCAATTACAATGCAAGGTATCAAGGGTTTAGAACCCTTGAAAAACCTGTAAAAGATACACCAAATTCGTCTTTAGGGTTTCACAAAAACTTCTCTCTTCTTTTAATGAAAAAACTAGAAAACTATATATAGGAAAACTAGGCTGACGGCGTCAAGACAACCATGTGACGCCGTCACCTCGCCGCCAAATACTTCCTCGGACGGCCTTGATCTACTTATGACGGCCTATGTGACGCCGTCACCAACCACGGTATTTTATTCTTTGTACTTTGACGCCGTCAGGATGACTTTTGACGCCGTCATCAACTACGGTGTTTTATTCTTGATGTCTGACGCCGTCAGGGTATAACTCTTGACGCCGTCACCTAGTGTCTACAGCATGGAAAATTGATACTTTGCCGTTTTCTTCACTTTTATGCTCCAAAAACGTCCAAAATGGCTCCTTTTCCAGAATTCACTCTCCAAACACCTAAAATCACAAAAGGAACGATTTAGGGCAATATTTGATCAAATAAAGTCGGATTCGGGCTTAAATGACCCCCCAAAAACGGATCATTTTTCGCCTCATCAATTTCACAGTTTCACCCACGAGCAAATGACAAGTCGATGTCGTATTTGATTAAAAATAGACTATATGTAATATATTGCCTGATACTTAAAATTGTGAGTAAAATGAATTTATAGTACAAGTATTCATAAATAAAGGAGCAATATTCATAAGGTTTTAGGACACAATCACACAACAACTCATGCAATGGGTGGCAATTTTTGACCTGACACGAAACAATACCTAAGACCACACAAAATTAACCATGTTCATGTTGAGTTAAATAGGTTTTGGATTGTGTTCGATATCGACGCATCTAACCGTTTTATTAAAAATGTCGGGTTCGGGTTGGTGATAGGTTAAACGGGTCGACCTGGAAACCTGTTTAAGATTTCTTTAATAAATTGAAAATTATATATATTTGATTATTTAATTATACGAGTTAAACGGGTCAACCCGCAAACCTGTTTAACCTGTTTAACTTGTGTAATGTGACAATGTTTTTAGATGAATGAGTTAACTGATCAACCCAATTAACCTATTGTATAACTTACTAAACCCGCCAACTTATATGTGTTAAATAATTCGTGTTCAGATTATGTCTAAACAAGTTACGATTGACAAGGTTGACCCCATTATTTAAATGGGTCATGTTCGGGTTAGGGTTTTCTAACCCACCATCATACCCAAACCCCCCACCCGAATTGGCACCTATATAAGATGCATGAACTTCCTTGTCTTCATTAGCCCCAATACCAAGATATCAATGCTTAGAGCACTTGGTACCATAACTTCGGTTACGCCATAACTCAGTGCCACCTCAGCATCACATCGGCTTTAACATTTTAACCTTAACTCACAAAAAAACATCCCTTATCATAACTTATTTAAATACTTAATTTTGCAAACTTAACGTGAGTTACCATGGTAACGTTAAGAGCATGGGGTAAGGTAACGAGGAGCCCAAGTTAAACCTTAACCAAGCTCGCGTTAAGGTGGTGGTACCATACCGTGGGTTTTGGTTAAAGCCTCGTTAACGAGGAAGGTTAACCACTTCACACCGCGTTAAACTTGAATTTTAATAAAAAATAAATAAATAAATAAAAAATAATAAAAAATTACACTCCGCCCTCCTCAACGTATATATGACCGTTACATAAAAAAAAAAAAAAAAAAAAAAAAAAAAAAAAAAAAAAAAAATCTTCATTTTAGCCCCCTAACTCTATAACGGGTATAACGACTATTTGGTAAAAAAATAAATAAATAAATAAAATTTCAAAACCATTTTACTACCACTATAAAAACCAAACTAACACAACACTTTATTTCACACATCCACAACTCAATCTAATTTATCATATACTTCCATTTTCTTAAAAAAAAAAATGTCGGGTTGGAACAACAACAACGAAAACTCCTTCACAAATCTCCTCGGTGGGTGGAATAACCCAAACACGGGTTCATCTTTAAACCCGAACGCGGGTTCATCACAAAACATGTTTAATTTTTTTTTTTTTTTTTTTTTTTTTTTTTTTTGTTTTGTTTTGTTTTTGTTTTTTTTTCTGTTTTTTTTTTTGTTTTGTTTTTTTTTGTAACGTTTTTTTAAGCTTACAATTGTATTTTTTATTATTATTTTTTTTTTAATAAATGAAGTGTTAGTTTTAGTTTAGGGGTTGAAATTGAAAATATTTTGGTTAAAGTTTGGTTATTATAACGGGGGTTTTTGGTTAAAGTTTGGTGGCTGACGTGACGCTGACGTGACATTTGGTTAAACCTTAACCTTGGTGACCTTACCTTGTGCTCTAAGGGTAATGCTTGCCCTTGACCCAAAGAGGCGGCATCATAACTCACCTCATAACTTGCGTTAACACAATGCCACATAAGCATAACGCAAGCCTCACGTTAACATACCAAGGGCTCTTAGTAGAAAATGTATAGTTATTGCGTTAGATGAAAAATGAGTATGTCAACACTTATTGTTGACATGACTATACACAACAATGTTGCTAAAAAAGCATCCAATGTAACATGCAATATTCATACTATGTATTTCTATTACACCGACATCTTTTAAAACATGAGACTATAAGTGTATAGGGTGTGGTAAAAGGGAATTACAGGACCTCATGTTTTTTTTTTCTCTTTCCTGCCGGAACTACCACCCCTCGTGTTGCAAGAAAAATAATTATTTACCTTTGCGGGAGTTGAGTGCGGAAGCTTTGAGGAGAGAGAAAAGTGATTTTTGAGGTGAGAGATTGTGTTTTATTGGTTGTGTTGTGTTGTTATTTGTGCTCATTGAGTAATTTTTAATAATAAAAAATAGAAAAAGTTAGAAGGAAAAAGAAGGAAGGTGTTTCAATGGTAAAAGGAAAGTTTAAAGCAAAGAATAAAGGAAGTGTTTTTTGATACTGTGGAGCAGATATGGCCAGGAAAAACACGCAAGCATACCCTTTACTAGAGGTGGCAAAACGGGCGGGCCGGGCGAGCACGGGCACAGGCTAAAACGGGTACGGGCTATAATGGGTATGGACTAAACGGGCACATGTTATACAAATTGCTTTATAAAAGATTTAAAATGACGAAATAAATTCCTTAAATGTAATATCTTATTTATATTTAAAAACTTAATTATATCATTGTACAAGTTTTTCTTTAAAAACGAGCGTAATGTTCTCCGATTGAGAAAAAAATATGTGTCCGTTATTGCCCATTTAAAATTTCAATGGATTATATGTGCCCATTTAAAAAAAAAAAGGCCAAATGTGAACAAATCTTTTACAAAATAATTAAAATTAGCCATTTTTTTTTTTTTTTTTTTTTTTTTTTTTTTTTTTTAATTCGTGGACAAATTGCCACCCCTCGCATCTTTTGAAACACTAGATAAGTACAAAAAGCATTGATCATACAAACCAACCACTCCTACTATATTTATTACTAAACCCTTCCCCATCTAAATCCCAACCTTTCACAAGCATATCCAATTATCCACTTAACTTTGTTGTTTTGTTATGAGCTGTGGTCTTAAACATCAAATCTGCCTCTAGGTCTTCATTTCATTCTGGGGTTCTTCTCTAGTTTCATAATTTGAACGAGTCTTTTCCATCTCCAAAGTGGTTCTTTATAAAATTTTAAGGTGAGTTATTTCTTTTTTACAATTGGCCTTTAAGTTTAAACTATTTTTGTTTCTAACTGCCTTCTCATGATATAGATCTGCTCCTGCTTGCATGTTAATCAAAGTTGGAATAATTGGTTTTGTGGTCCATTTAGTCGATGTTTTCTTAGAGACGACGATGTTACATGTTTCTTCTACCACGATTCCCCTGTTTAAAATAGTTAACGTCAGGTATAACTTACGTGATCTCTTTTTTAAAATGCCAATTAAATAGTTTATTCGAAAATTACTAAAAGCTCTTTATTTTTCATGGTTCTTATATTTTGGGTGACTTTATTTTCTTGTTGTTTGTTCAAATAAAGATAACTAGCTAGTATTTCTTATATTTAGGGTGATTATCTGGTTTTGAGAGTTTCCTTATTGTGATTGTTTTACCCAGTGTTTTGAAACCCATGTCGACCCGGCCGGGTTAACCGGTTCGACCGGTTCCGGCTAAAAAAAGGGTAAAAAAACATGGGTTTCTAAAACCGGGTTAACCGGCCGCCGGGTTTTGAGTGACCCGGGTCAACCGGCCTGGTTTTGTTTTTTCAATTTTTTTAATAAAAACCCGGGTTGACCCGGCGGTCGAACCGTTTGACCCGGTCAAAAATAATAAAATAATAATAAATTGAAATCCGGGTTGACCTGGAGGTCAAACCAGTCGAACCGGTGCCCGGTGACTCGACCAGGTCGATTTCGAACCCGGTTTTCAAAACATTGGTTTTACTGCCTAAATCTCCTTTGATAGGCTAAATTGCCAAAAACTCAAATTATTGTGTTTAATTGTTCATTTGCTTTATACAGATTTATACATGGGCACCGAAAATGCTATACTCCTAGTTGCCCATGTATTAAGTGCTTTTGGTCCTCGCCGTGGTAGGCGAATCATCACATTTCTAGTTGGAGCGGGCCTGGTTCTGTGAGTATTCTACTCTTGTTATCTTGTTGATTGTTAAGTAATTTTTTCTGACATAAAAACTGGTTTTTAGATTGCACCAACAGAATTGTCCAAGGCTGTCCGTTGTCACAGAGATCTTGAGGAACGTACAGCTCCTTTGTTTGACAAAGCAAAGCTGTTTTACAAAGAGCTTGCTGAATTACTTGTCCCCAATGAATGTGCTCTCGACGTTTTTGCTTGTGCTCACGGGGAGGTTAGGTTTATTTATCTCACTCCTTTTGTCCTATATAATTGTTCCTTTCACAAAATCATTTCCATTCAAACATGTTTTTGGTGTTATGTAGTATAGAACGAATACCAGATATGTTTGGTAGCCCATAAAGCAGTATGGATACATGGTTGACGTTAAAAAAATAGCTAAATAGTTCGATGGCTTCCATCTACATTATCCCAAAGAAAAGTGTTGCGAAGTTGACCTAAAAGTTTATTTGTAATTTATTAACTCTAGGTTGGACTAGATGAGCTTAAAGTTGCTGTTGAAAGAGCCGGAGGACTTGTTGTTTCTTTAGAAAGCTTTTGCCATGGTCCTTTTTCTGCATCCATACATCGTGCTTTCGTGTGCAATAACGGCGGCGTTCGTCTATCAGCAAGGTATGGTTTGATTTAACTCTTTCCATCTAGGATATTGTATGGCGTTATAATGGTAATCCGGTATTGGAATCTTTGCTTCTCGATTTAGGGCTAATTTTTTTTCTTTCAGTTTCATGTAATGCATATACAATAAAGCTTCTGCCAATCAATTAATTTGGAGTCGTTTGGTTTAACTGAGTTAATGTTTTGTATGTGAATTTGTTGTATATATTGTTGATGTTTATTACTGTCTCCCTGTGTTTATGCTAAATCTTGATTTACAAACTGTGTCTAGGATTTTGTAGGTGTTTTGGTGTGCTGTTACATGTAGAATCCTGTTAAAAGAGGGTGTTTGTATAACCTTATTTTTTAGCTTTCGGCTTATGCTTATTAAATCATTTTTTCGGGCTTATTTTGAAATTTGAGGCTTATAAGTTTCAAAATAAGCCGGAGAAAGTAGGCTTATAAAACATAAGCTCGTGTGCTCAAAACTAAGCTTAAACTAACTCCCCCTAAACATTTTTTATTCTCATGTATGTTTGTTTATCGTTGCAAATGATTGTGGGCTAATGTATGCTGGTTCTTCGTTTTTTATTTTATGAATCTGCTTTCACGTTTTTACAAGAATGTGATGTTTTATTTCAACTGTAATATGATGAAAAGGTTGTTCATTTGATGTTTTAATTTTGGTCGTTAGTCCTTGAAGTTGATCCAAATCTGTGTATATTCCCTACATTTGAGAAATATCGCCACTAGTCCCTGGTATTTCAGTTTTAAGAGGTGTGTTTGGATGGAAGTGTATTGTGTGTGGGTGGTTTAAACGGTGTTTAGATGTGTATCTAATACAAACACCACTTTGCTCTCATACTTAACAAGTTACTTAATGGTCGTTAGTTATTTGGATGACCGGCATATCAAAACTGAGATATGGGGGACTATGGCTATAGATATGAGTTCAGTATATAAAATATATAAGAAGCTCAATAGTAAGCTTTATAAGAAATAGTTTTTGGATTGTGCTTATGTTGTAAATAAATGTAATAAGACTTGAGAAGTTTTTAATCCAATCCATTTATAATGGGTTTTAGGTTAGTTATGATGGTAAAAAAAGTAGTTTTAGTTTCGTGTTAGATAAGAACTTTGAAATAAGCATGTTCTTACCGAAAAAGCAGAAAAAATAAGCAATCAAACAGACGTTTTAGTTTTAGTGTGCTTAACTGCTTATGCCTTATTAAGTCATAGTTGAAGTCAATGGTTTTTGGTTAAGGCCGTCCATCTATGTGACCCAAAAGTGAGAAGTTTCGTTTTGTCTAGGGTTACGTTCGACGTACACTAAGTAATTAATATCTGCAATGATTGGATTGGATTCATGTCGTTAACCATTTACTATCATAGAAGCTGGCTAGACTGACTTTGTATGAGTCTGAACTTTTTGTATGTATCGATATCCAAATGTTTTTTTCGTTATAACACAGATAAATAATGAGCATAATTATAAGCATGTCTCATTTGCATTTACGGATATGCTGTTTTGTATGATAGATAAGTACTCGCATAAGTAGTGACGATCCATGTAAAATCTTGCTAAATTACAAACAGTCGTTTATTGTTTGTGTTTATTGTACTGCTGAGTGCTGAGTATGGTCTTGAACTGATTAGGAGTTTATGGTTTGGTTGCACATACTCACTTTTCTCACGAATGTTCGTTTATCATTGCAAATGATTTTGGTTAATGTATGCTGGTTCAGCGGCTCTTCACTTTTTATTTGATGAATCTTTGGTCAATTTTATGCGTTTTTACAAGAATATGATGTTTTTTTAACATCTAAATTGATTTTTTTTTTTTTTTTTTTTTTTTTTTCTATTGTAATATGATGAAAAAGGTTGTTCATTTGATGTATCGATCTGAATTGAGTTTGTAGGAGTCTGAAATAATGTGTTTTAATAATATGTTTTCAGTTCTATTCAAGCACTTCTAGAGGGCATTTCAGCGTGAATAAAATACAGGGTATACTCCTGAAGAGTTTGAGGACTACTTGCTGAAATGTGCCGGCGAAATAGCAGATTCCAATCTCCAACTTGCTTGTGCGGAAGGGGTATGTCTTTTTTCTTTGCCTTTTTCATTTGCTAACTCGACATCTTCTTAACATATCTCTACTGTTTCATTATCTTCAGTTTAAAATGATGAAGGCGGAAGGTGCAACATTCCAGGTTAATAATGAGATTATTCCTCTGTCAAGGAGGTCTCATTTTGAAATCTGTGTGTTCCACCCTCCTGCATATGCCATTCATCCAAACGCAGGTAAAGTACAGTAACCTTTTGCATAACATCTGTCTGCATATGAGTACGTTGTTGATTATTACGTGTAGTCTGAACATCTGTACGTTGTTGCATCTGATGCATGAGTTGTTGATATCGCCACCACTATAAACATTTTTTAGAGTAATGTGTTTGTATCAGTGATTTGAACTATTATACAAAAGATGACCCTTTCGTATGTACAGACTTATTGTTATCGCCTGAAAGATGACCCTTTTTATTTATGTTCAATTTCTACTTATTTCAGTAATCATTATGCACTTTTTTTGCACTATCAGTGTTAGGGATTGATTATTTACTTCTTAAAATACATTATAATTTTTCAGATCATCGTATGTATCCCATTCTGGGGTCTGAAGTAGCAGCCCAAGCAATTTTTAGAGTGAGGATGTAAGTTTCCAATATCCTTAATCTTGTTTTTTGTTTCTTTTTTACATGGGTGAGTTTGCTTTCTAATTACTGACTTTTATTAATTATTTTGTCTAGGATTCTGGTGACGAGTCGGCTTAAGATTTGTGACGTTTTACAAATCGTTTTGGGTTGTAATAGTTTGTAACTTGAATGGTACGTGGATTTTGTAAATATATTAATGGTGGATTTTGTAAATCAACATTTTTTTTACATTATGGTTGGCCAATGTGATGTTGATTATATGTTTTCTATTGGTCCCGATGATGCCTTTTATGGTATTTTTCTTTACCATTATTGTTAGGAAGCTGCAATTCTTGTGTCAATATTAGTAGTGGTACGTCCTTGTTATTTGTTGCAGATTGCTAGTTTCTATGGGCCTGTCCATGATTCTGCAATTCTTGTGTCGATATTGTATTCAAGTGTTGAAACAAATGTTTTGTTGATTTTGTTATCGCTCTTTTAACACCATAGGCCAATGCCATGGTCCCCTTTACCTTGCTTGCATTGACACCAACGGAGTTGAGTATTGAACACCAAATCAGACCAAACAAACCCATTCGAGTTCGCTATCATAAATACCTATTACAGTTAAAGGTGACAATCGAGTTGTGTTCGGATTGACCTGTTCGGGTTCACGGGTTCGCGTGTTGGTATAACCTCTACTCAAAAACGACATGTTTATTAATCATGTCAAGAAACTCAGTTGTAACCTGGTCTTGCATAACATGTGTATTGTGTTTGTGACCTATTTAGCATGTTTGAGTAAATGGTCTTGCATAACAAGAGCTGTTGAGCTGCTATCTAGGGTTACAGGCATGAAAAAAGATGACTATAAACAATTAAAAAAAAAAAAAAAAAGCTAACACACTTTATAATATTGAAATTCAATCCTGACATGCCTTCCCTAAACTTCCATTGTACTATCACAACCTAGAGCTTTATACATTGATAAATTGTCATGTCCTTTCAACACAACCATATATATATATTGGTAGGTAAAACGAATACTAAAGCTCAATTATAGGGTTTATTAGTACGTTATCTGATCACTGAATACCATTTCACTAAAACTGTATACCAAGGGCGCGAGTCCCTTAAGGTGAATGCATGATTCACGCGCTAGCACCTTGTCCCATCTCCATTCTCACGCACGAATAACGTGTCCCAAGAAGCAAATGGGTGAAACACTCACCGAGTTTAATTCGGAGTGATGTGGGGCCATGTATATTATTTTATAGTTTTTTATTTTGTTTGTGAGTGCGTGTAGGGTATATTTTTATAAAGTGTGTATTTTAATGAAATGTGAGGGTAAGGTGACCTTGTCCACAAATAAGTAAGTGTGAGTGATAGGAAGTGAGAGGAGAAAGAAAGCTGATGTGACGCTAAGGTGTAGGATGTCAATATGATTCTATGAATGACTTGACCACTTGTCTAATACTCTAATGTCATTTAATACCACTAGCAGGGTACCCGCGCTTTGTAGCGGCGGGTACACTGAAATTAAATTTTTTGATGAATCATGTATTTTAGTTTATTATGTTTTTTCACAATAAATTTACGGATATCAAGAATTCTGTTTAGCCCGTGCCCGTTCGGGCTCGAGCCCGTTTGGCCCGCACCCGTTCGGACTCAAGCCCAATTGGCCCGTTGTCGGTTGAGGCTTGAATATTTGTAGAATATGCTTTATTATTTTTATTAGTGACATTGTGTTTAATTTAGTTGTATAATATGCTTGATAATTTGTATTTCTTATATAAGAGTGTTTTAATAAATGTATTAATTGTATTTATTGACTAGTTAATTAATTGACTACATTAAATAACATTAATGTAGTGTTTTATTACTATTATTATTATTATTATTTTTAATATGTGCATTAAAGTAGTGTACACTATGCTTCTTGCCTTGTAAGTCTAAAAATAATGTGTATTAAAGTGGTGTACACTATGCTTATTTTCTTGTAAGTTTTAAAAGATTACAAACATTGAAAGCTATACTTATAACAACTCAGACTTTTTAAAGACAATTAAATTTTCAGGCTTTTAATTATATGTGTATGCATATTTTCTATTAAAGAAATGTTTTTAGTCTTAAACATTTTAAAACTTGTAAATATATACGTCCTAAATACATTATAAGGTAGTATAAATTGAAATATTCAATACCATTTCACTTCATTCTTCGATAAAGTATTAACATTTCAATTTCTTTACACCTACTTTTGTATATTGCTTTAAAGTAGGACACCAACCCCTCTAACTTATCTTTATTACAGAGTACTAAAATACCATGTAAATCCCAACAACTTGTGTTTACTTACGAGCCCTTCTCTCCATTTTCATCTCATTGATAATTTGTACGAGTTGCTTTTCTTCATCTTCACCTTCTTCAAAGCGGTTCTTAGTAAAGTTTTAAGGTGAGTTATTTCTTTTTTTACAATTGCCCTTTAAGTTTAAACTAATTTTGTTTCTAACTGTCTTCTCAATTCTCATGATATAGATCTACTCCTGCTGGCATGTTGATCAAAGTTGGAATAATTAGTTTTGCAGTCCATTTAGTCGATGTTTTCTTAGAGACGATGTTACATGTTTGTTTTTCGACCAAGATTCCCATGTTTAACTAATAGTTAAAGAGGTATAACTTTCAAAATCTCTTTTTCTAAATGTCATAGAATATTTATTATATTGTACTTGGTAGGTTTGTTTTTTTTTTTTTTGTTTTTTTTTTTTTTGTTTTTTTTGTTTTGTTTTTTTTTTTTTTTTTTTTTTTGAATTGTAAAAAGATAGTAATATAGGAGTCGGTACTTTAACATCATAGATTTGTGGGAAACACTAGCTCCACAGTTGTTATGTTTCTTTTGTTGACTAAAATGGGTTTCTTTTAACCATACACAACCAGCTAGCTTTGACCCCAAAGAATGGCTTGATCAAACTGGGCATCTTTTGCATCTCTTTAAATGCCATCAAACACAAATAGTAACAATCTTAGAACTTGTGTTTGATTTGAGATCTCAGTTGATATAGGTTGGTGTTAGTTCGTTGATCACTAAACTTATAGACTGCTTTTCTTATTTTTGGTGCTTGAGACTCTTTATTCTTATTTTGGCAGACTTTCAACTCAACCTCGGATGAGATAGCATTTTTCAGTATGCTTTTCAACCGAGAAACAGTCTCAAATGCTATTCTATTGATTCATCCTATCTTAACTGCTTATGATATGGAAGACCTACCGGAAATAGTTCCGTTAAGGCGTTTAACGGTGGAATCATCACCTGACAACATGAAGATTTTCGTCCTTGATTCCTTTTTGAGAGTCGTAATATTTGAGGGATCTGATATCAACAAGGTCAGAACTCAGTTTGGACCTAACCGTTGGCCTCAGGTACTTTTTTTTTTCTCCCAGTTAAAAAGTAAACAATAAAATTTTCAACGTGCTATCATTAAAAATATGGGTTTTCAAACTGTAACACAACCCATTAGGCCTAACTATGTAGTTTTGGTAGTTTTGCATAATTTTCAATGTGCTTATGGAATGTGTTTACCAAGCCTTTTGTTATTATCAAAGACGATTCAATGAGTGGGTCTTATTAGGAGGAGAGGTTGTGTTGGGAAGTTAGCTTATATTTCAAACATGGGCATTGTTTTGTTCATTTGTTTTTTTAAAACTTCTGTTACTTTCATGGAAAACTTTTAATGAATTATGTATTGACATAATGTAGGGATTTACACAGGTGCCAGCTCCTCAAAATGATGCTAGGTTTATAGCCAAAGGACGATTTCCACAATTATTGCAAGCTCCTAAAAATGATGCTAGGCATATAGCCGAAGGATTCACACACTCTTTGGAACAAGCCAAAAATCATTTTCTTCATTCTCAGGTGATGACGGATTGTTTAGCTTTAAAAATGAAGATTAGTGGTGTATAACTGTGGCGAATTCAGTTATGATGATCCTCCCTTCTTTAACAGCATAGTGTAAATATGATACTTGAAATTTGTTTACAACCAATATATAAGTAGAGTAATGATATGGGAAAATTGTTCAAAAATACATCCAACTTGCCACCTTTTACTATTTTATGCTATGAACTTTTTTTTTCTAATTATATACACGAGCTTTCTTAATATTCCTATTGTATACACGAGCTTTCTTAATCTTCCTATTGTATACATGAATCTGACGTGGCATTGAGTTAATCACATAAATTTACATGAATCGTCCTTGTTGCTCAAAACAATTACACCATTCGTCCTTAAAACAATTACATAAAAGGTCCCTGTAGCGCAAGAGTTAAAATATTTGCATCGTTACTCCTCATTGACTATTGAGTTAAAATATTTGCATCGTTAGTCCTCTTTGAGTTAAAATATTTGCATTGTTAGTCCTCACTGCCACCCACTGCCACCATCACCACCACTACCGCCACCCACCATCACCGCTGCCCACTACTGCCACCCACCATCACCACCGCCCACCACCGCCACCCACCATCACCGCCGCCCACTACCGCCACCCACCACCTACCGCCACCACCACCCACCACCTCCACCCACTACTACCACTACCCACCACCGCCACCTACCAACACCCACCGCCACCACCCACCACCTCCATCCACCACCGCCACCACAACCGTCCACTACCACCACCAACGCCACCCACCACCACCGTCGCCCACCACCGCCACCTACCAATACCCACCGCCACCAACCACCACCTCCACCCACCAAAGCCACCACCACCAATCGCCACCACCACCCACCTCCACCACCGCTACCACCCCTTTCTAGTCTGAATCATCAAAAGGCAACGTTAGTCCATTTACCATCGCCACCACCCACCACCACCCACCTCCACCACCGCCACCCACCGTCACCCACCGCCCACCACCGCTACCACAACCCACCGCCACCACCACCGCCCACCACCGCCACCACCCACCGCCACCTACCAACACCCACCGTCACCACCACCCACCTCCGCCACAACCACCTATCGCCACCACCACCCACCGTCACCACCACCACCACCACCACCGCGGTGGGTGTTGGTGGGTGGCGGTGGGTAGTGGTGGGTGGCGGTGGGTAGTGGTGGCGGTGGGTGGTGGTGGTGATGGTGGGTGGTGGTAGGTGGTGGTGGGTGGATGCGGTGGTGATGGTGGTGTTAATAGCGGTGGGTGGTGGTGGCGGTGGGTGTTGCACTTTTGTAAAAATCGGCCCAGGCAGCCGATTAATCCCCGCATAATCGCTGATCGCTCACTAAACGCCTTGATTTATCATAATCGGCCTATTTAATCGCTTTGGTCAAAAATCGCTTAAAAATCGGTCAACAAAACGATTAATCGGAGAAAATCCGTTTAATTGAACAAAATCGCTTAAAAATGGTCAACAAAATCGCTTAAAAATGAGTCAAAATTGCTTAAAAATCGATCAACAAACTGATTAATCGGACAAAGTCAGTCAAAGATCACTTAAAAATAGTCAACAAACATAGTAATATATATGTTTGACTTTCAACTTTGAATAATTATATATTATGTTTATATTTGAACACTTGAAATATTTGAACTTTGATGCATTATGCTTATCTCATACATATAATATAATATAATATCTAAAATTACAATTTTGTGCATAAAAATTCCAATCCGATTAATCCCCGATTAATCCTCGCCTAACCGATTAATCGCTAGGCCCTACCCAACCGCCTCACTAGCGCCTAGCAATTTTTACAACCTTAGGTGTTGGTAGGTGGCGGTGGGTGGTAATGGTAGTGGTGGTGGTGGGTGGCGGTGGTGGCGGTAGGTGGTGGTGGCGGTAGGTGGTTGTGGCAGTGATGGGTGGAGGTGGTGGGTAGTGGTGGTGGGTGTTGGTAGGTGGTGGTGGTGGTGGTGGGTGGCGGTGGTGGCCGGTGGTGGTTTGGTTGGTGGTGGATAGGGCTGCAATCAAGTCAAGCTTTTATCAAGTAACTCGAGCTCGAGCTCGAGATGGGCTCGATCAAGTCAAGCTTTTATCAAGCTCAAGCCCAAAAATTAGCTCGAAACATTTAACGAGCCGAGCTCAAGCTTTGGATAGCTTGGCTCGAGCTTGTATCAAGCTTTTATCAAGCTTTAACAAATATATTTTCATTTAAATTTCATATAAATAATTAGGAGCTAATTTTATAATTAACCAAAGTATAAGGGATTAGTTTGCAAATACTTGGATAATCCCTACGGTACCCTACCTAACGATTTGCATTCTTATCTAACATAACAAAGTGACACAATCTGTCACAATCACAGTATCACACACACTTCTTGGCTTTTCTTTGTAAGTTCTCATTATCAACAATTTTTATTTAATAATTTTAATTGTTAACATCATCTATCTATATTATATGCATGTATCTATGTTTTTATCTTGTTATTATCTTGAAAAATAATCACAATGCATTTTATCTTTTTGATGAACGAGAGTAATTAGGAATGATATAAGTTATTACTTTTAGAGATTAACTTTGATATGAGGACTTGAAGTTTGGTGATGCGAATATAAGTTCAAAGACGTTTTCCCTAAATATGAAGAAAGAGACCTTGATTATGAGTCATGCCCTTCAATAGATGATTGGGTAAAGGTAGAGCAGATTTGTGAGATCTTGGAGGTGTTTAGCCATGTCACCGATATCATATCTGGAAGCGACTATCCAACATCTAATCTGTTTCTTTGTGAAGTCTACAAGGTAAAACAAGTTTTGGATGGCAAGAAAGATGATGAGAATGAATTCATTCGAGAAATGGTGGAGAAAATGAAAGAAAAGTTCGATAAGTATTGGAAAGAGGTCCATTTACTAATGGCTATTGCTGCAGTATTAGATCCACGGGTGAAGATGTGGTCGCTTGAGTTTTGCTTTCCCAAAATATACAAACCTGAAGATGCAAAGTCTCTTGTAGACATGGTGGAAAAGACTTTAAGAAGTTTACATTCTGAGTATGTGACTATTTATAATCAATCTACCAATCAGTCAAGTGAGCAAAATGGTTCTTTTATGTCGGAATCTTCAAAGGCACAATCAAAAACTTCTTCAGGATCTGGATTCCAAGAACTTCAAAACTTTGTTAGGCAAAATGAAGCAGCTCCAATGCAAAAGAGTGATCTTGATGTATACTTTGAAGATGGGTGTCATATGTGTGCACCAGAGGATAACAAGCATTTTAACATATTGGATTGGTGGAAGAGCCATGAGTCAAAGTATCGTATATTGTCCAAGTTAGCACGTGACATTCTAGCAATCCCCATTACTACAGTTGCATCTGAAGCCACATTTAGTGCAGGAAGTAGAGTAATTGACCAACATCGAGCATCACTAGGAGTTGAGACCGTGCAAGCATTACTTTGCGGAGGAAACTGGATCAGGAACATTCATGGTGTTAAGAAGAGAAACCAAGTAAGTTATTATTATTTTTTGAATATTTATATAGTAGTAACGTAGTAACTATGAATTTACTATTTATGTCGTTTTGACTACTGATTGCAATTTTTATAGGAAACAAAAGTGCCTCCTGTGATCAATCCTAAGTGATAACTTGTGTTTGGCTGTGATATAAGGTATGTTAAATTTTTTGCTACTTCAAGCTTTACCATTCAATTTGTTATCCATAAGTGATCCTTTTTTTATACAATATTGTAATCAATAGCCAATTTTTTCGCACTGTTAACTGTTATTTTGCGCACTCTAATAGCCAAGATATCTTTATATACGTTGCATGAGTTAATATCTTTTCTTCAAGTAGACAAGCACTAACACAATATAAACTCCCAGGTTCTTACAATAAAATGCTAAGGAAATCATCAAGTTAGAAGATTATTTTGCTCAAGAATTCAAGATCTGTGAACCTTATGAAGCCTCATGAGATATATTTTGTTGATATGTTTTAGACATTTGAACCTTAATTAGTACTTTGGCTCATGTTTCATTCTAACGTTCGACTTGGGTACGAGAATGTTGTTCTTGGTTTTATTAGTGTTAAATCAATCTAATTTGGTTTTCAAATATGGTTTTAGCTTGTTTTACTTTATACATATATTTATTGTTGAGTTTAGCTATGAAATACAATATTTTTTTATACATTCAAGCTTTTCAAGCCAAGCTCAAGCTTTGCTCGAAACCTACTCAAGCCAAGCTCAAGCTTGGATAATGAAAGCTTGACAAGCTATCAAGCCAAGCTCAAGCCTTGTTGAGCTTGAGCTCGGCTTGACTCGATTGCAGCCCTAGTGGTGGATGCGGTGGTGGGTGGAGTTAAATACATTGCAATGATAAACCTAACGATCGTTACTTTTTGTCATTGTATGTAGCCATGATAAACGATCGTTAGTCTAAAGGACTAACATTGCAATGATAAACCTAACGATCGTTAGTTTAACCTGCCCTAAAAGGTTAAACAAGTCACCACTACATGCAATGAACGGATTTTGCAAGTTCATTGACAGATTGGGAAAAAAAAAAGAAGGCTACATACAATAGTAAAAAGTGGCAAGTTAAATACATTTTCAGGTAATTTGCTTTATAAAGAACAAAAATGATATGATTATGACACTTAATAACTAGTCTACTGATATAAATAACATCTTTTTGTTCTGAGAAAGAAAATATAAGCTACTATATTCTTCTACAAGTCTCTCGCACCCATGCACGTATGTATGTATACTTAGTATATATATGTACCGTACGTACATATATAGAGATCACATGCATGCATATGGTAATCTTTATATAATGTATAAGCAACCTAATGTAAGAAACAAATTGTCACTTATGCATACGTTGATCACATTGTTTTGATGGTCATGTACAACAACGACAATGCTTTTACACCACCTCTAAACAGGGCCTGATAATGCCAAACCATGTGAGCCAAATTAGAACCAAGCGGATAAAAATCCGGCCACAAATAGGTTCAATCGGATTGTGATGCGTTTGGAACTCTAGTTGTTTGATGTTTGTTGGATTTTTGTTGAGATCCAATACATACACGTATTTAACTAATCTATGAAGTTTTCACCATTAGGTATTTAGGTGTGCCTATTTTAAAAGGAGTGTTTTAATTAAGTACACTGTACACCTAAAAGGAGAGAATTGTGAGTGAGAATTGTTAGCTAATAAGTCCTCTACAGGCTCGGTACACTTGTTTAGGTCTGTTTGCATTTAGGGTTTTGTTTTTCTAATCTATTTAATATTTTGTAAATTACATCATTTCTACATAGTATTAAGAGATAGGTGTAAAGATTTAACCAAAAAAAAAAAAAAAAAAAAAAAAAAAAAAAAAAAAAAAAAGAAAAAAAACAAGGTTTAAAGAAAAGAAAAGAGGTTTGTATGTTCGCTTGTCTGCAGTTTACCCTTTTATGCCGTCAGTCGAATTATTCCAACACCGCCAGCTGATCTGTTTGTTATATTATTATTCAAATAAGTTTGCTTGCATAAATTAATAAAGAAGGAAAAGCTACTTTGATTGCTAATGGATGATAACTGATAAGGAATATGTGAGTGTAGGGCTGTAAACGAACTGAACGTTCAATAAACATTTCATGAATTGTTCGGTAAAAAGTTCGTTTATGTTCATTTATTTATTACATGAACAAACATGAACAATATTTTACGATCGTTTAGTTAAATGAACGAACATGAACAAAAGTCACATCCATTTATTTATGTTCGTGAATGTTCGATTATGTGTTTGTTAACGTTCGTTTATGTTCATTTATTTTGTGTTCGTATATCATATTTTTTAATTATATAATTTTAAAATTAGTTTATTTAAACAAAACAACACTTATAAAACAATATTAGATGCATAATTTAATAAAGTTTATGTTTGTTTATCTATATTCATTTATGTTCGATCGTTATATCCGTTTAACGTTCGTTTATTGTCTTAATAAACGAACATAAACGAACATGAACAAATCATTTTCTTAATAAACGAACATGAACAAGAAAATTTGTTCGTTTAAGTGTTCATGTTCGTTTATTTATCCGGTTAAAATTAAATGAACGAACATAAACAAGGCTCTGTTCGTGTTCGTCCGGTTCATTTACAGCCCCATGTGGGCCGGTTGCATAGTAATGATTATAATATTTATTTTTGGGTTGATGGTTTAGAGTCAAAGTTGTTGTTGGGAATTTACTGTTGACAAAAAGAAAAATAGTTTGTCAGTAATTAGGGGTATTGAAAATAATATTAGAGTTGGTATTGGTATTGGTGTTGAATTGGAAATTGTTTTGGATCCGTCCGGTCAGTATTTGTGTGCCCGAATCTTCTCTT
Organism: Artemisia argyi; assembly: GCA_030686995.1. Lineage (NCBI taxonomy): Eukaryota > Viridiplantae > Streptophyta > Magnoliopsida > Asterales > Asteraceae > Artemisia > Artemisia argyi. Next base: position 4,124,378 of record CM060680.1, read on the forward strand.
CGTCTACTTTTGTTCGGATCTGTTTAACTGCCTTTATCGTTGGTTTAGTTTGGATTGCATTGGATTGGGACTCCGTCTAGCACTGAGTTTGAGCTTTGGGACACTCCGAAGATGCATGTTTAGTTTTCAGTTTTAATTTATTTTCTATTTAGCATGTCTCAATGTTTACGGCTTATGCATTACGAGTTTGAGAGGGGTGTTAGCTAATAAGGCATATAACCCCGACCCATTTGTTTAGGCCCATTTGCACTTAGGGTTTTGTTTTTGTAGTCTATTTAATTTTGTAATCTTCATTAATCTGATCATAATATATTTTAAGTATTTCATTGATTTCTTGAATGAGTCAATACCAAAACATAAGAAACGTAACATCATCATTAAATATGATCAAGAATCCCTAGCTACAAATCTAGCAAATCTTCGTCTTAACAAATATATAAGTATAACTGTGTTCATGCCCTTCCCAATAGAAGTCACAATGCATATTTCAAATAAATATATACTATGTGGTAATTAACTTCATTGATTTTAATGATTTCATAACTTCGACAATGAGCTTTCAGTGTTAAGATGATCGCGGTTTGTTACACAAGAAGATTAATGAGTAATTCGTATCAATAAAACAACAATTACCAATATAAACTCTAGGATACGAGAATGGCCTTAACATTAATCATGGATTCATGTCATACAAATTTTCAAAAAGTTCAAATAATGAGGAAATATCAGTGATTTCTAAGAATCTTTTATTTTAAGAAAAATATATTTTTAATATAATTATATGGAATATGAGTTCCAAAAAGATATTGAAAACTTGCTTAAAGTATTGTTTATATTGATTAATTTTCTTTATAAAAAGTTCGTTTATATTGGTACCAAAATATTTGCCTAATCCTTTTTGCAAACCCATTTTGAAAACTCATTAATACAAAATAAATAGATCTAATATAAACACTTAATCTATATTGTACTTGGTTCATGGTGCTTAGTAGAATCAAAATGGGTATAAAGTTTATTATATTGTGCTTGAACTTTAGACAAAGCTTATTATATTGTGAGGCGGCGGTGGCGAGTGATGGTTGTGAGCGGCGGTGGCGAGTGGTGGTGGTGGTGGTAGTGTTGTGACGGGTGGTAGTAGTTGGTGGTGGTGGGTTGCGGTGGTGAGCGTGGTGGCGAGTGATGGTGGGGTGGGTGACGGTGGTGGTGGTTGGTGGTGGCGGGTGGTGGTTGGAGGCGGTAATGAGTGGTGGCGATGGTGAGTGGTGGTAGCGAGTGGTGATGGGGTTAGAAACAACCATTAGTATAAAGGATTAATGTTGTAAACAATCATTGGCTAAACGGATTAACATTGACACGTGATGTCGTTAGAGACTAACGGTGCAAATGGACTTAATGTCCAATTGGATGATTTAAAAGTCAATTGATCGACCAACCCAATTAGGACAACCACAGGGACAATTGGTGTAATTTTTTGCATCCTAGGACAAATCACGCAATTTTGCTACAACCACAAGGACGATTTATGTAATTTACTCCAAATTCAAACATCACATGTTGTACTTACATTTCCATTGTACTATCACAACCTATAGCTTTATAAATTGATAAATTGACATGTCCGATCAACATTTCATTTTCTCTCCACCTACTTTCATCGAATATTACACTATATTAGTACGTTTATCTGATCATTGAATATCATTTCAATGCATTTCTTACATAAAGTAAAAAACCTTCTAACTTTCAATTTCTTTCCCTTTACTTTCATTAATTTCTTGTAGGGACTTCGAGAATCATTGAAAATATCATGAAGATTATGATTTACTATTGCTTTTGTTGTTCTTTTTTAGTAATAGGTTCAACGCGGTAACTTTATTACCCCAAAAAACAGTTAGGGACATATGATGTGAATAAATCACACATCATATTATCGGTTTTGTTGTTTATACGTTCATTTGTAGTCTTCCTAGAATTGGTTTGGATCGAGTTGACACAAAGATGACTTTTTGCTTATTCTCAACATTTTCATGTTATAAGTGTGTTATGTGATTAGTATGTCTTGAGTACAAGCCTGGACACTTGAGCACATATTATTAGCCGATATAATTGATGAATGACCGAAGCCCGATGTGTGGGCTTAGGGTACGTTAGGGTTTATTTCCACCTAAAGTCGACAAAAGTTCGATCAGTGGTGTTACTTCATTCAATAAGACGCATGAGGTTACTTCTTCAAGAATCAATGTGCAACCTTTTGATGTCCTAATCCAAATCATCGGTGAATCTACAAGGTCTTCGACAAGTACCGATTTCTTTTTTTGCTTTGTTTTGCTTTGCTTCTGTGAATGTCTTCGTCAACAAAAATACTTATAGCTTTACTGTTTTATGTATCTCCAGTCCGAGTTTCGCGATTTTGCCGCTCAGATTGTGGGGGAGTATTAGACGATATAATTGATGAATGACCCAAGCCCGATGTGTGGGCTTAGGGTACGTTAGGTTTTATTGTAATCTATAAATATTGGTTATTAATAAAGCTAAAAGCACACAATTTCAATGTAAACATTATGTCTAGCACATATACGATGGTTGCAGTTATCTTTGTTGCCTCCTTTTGATATGGCGATAAGTTTATATCAAGAATACAAAGAGGGTGCATGTTAAAAGGCATAATGGAGTAACACCATTTGAAAGTTGTTGATTACATTTGGTTTTCTTGTAAATATTTAGGACGTTTTTAGATTGGAGCTTAGGAACTTTTAACTACCCGTGTAGTACTCTGTGCTTACTAAAAGACACAGTTAGATTTAGGGATGACCACGGTACCAGAATGGTACCGAACCCGTACCGAATTGGTGGTACCGATTTTTTCCCGAGCATGAAAGTGGGTACTGGTACCGTACCGGATGGGATTCGGGTACTGGATCCGGTACCGGTACTCGGTACCGGGAAATCGGTACCTATATGGTTCTTCCCCTTTTTTGTTAAACCAAATAGGATTTCAATAAAATGCAACAAAAAATAGGAAAAAAAGCATGCATTTTCAAGTGATTTTAAACCACGACGTGACACAAAATGCAACCAACATTTAAATAAATACATCACCAAGATATTCATAACATACAAACGTTCCTAAACTAATAAAGTAGATTCGGATTTAATTTTTGGAAGCGTTTATGAAAGATCTATAGTTGTCACAATAAGTTTCTCGAACGTTTGGTTTCTTTTCATATGTTTTACATAACTATTATTTGACATGGAACGGACCAAATAGGTGTTTAGATAAGGTTTTTTTTTTTTTTTTTTTTTTTTTTTTTTTTTTTTTTGTGAAGGCTTAGATAAGTTATTTAATACAGAATATGACTACTCAATTTTTAGGATTTCTTTTCGGTACTTCCCGCTTTGTTACCGGTACCGTATTAGTGATACCAAAATTTTTTTGGGCTCAATTCATGGTCTCGGTTCCGTACCGTGTATTGGGAGTCGATACCATTTCCATACGATACCGGTACAGTTTTGATTCGGTACCGAGATTCGGGTCCAAATTCTCATCCCTAGTTATAATATATCTTTTCTCGGGCTCGTTATGGAGAGATTTCACAATGAGAATATGCTCCCTCCCTCCCTTAATAGAACTTATCCATTGACTACTAACCATTTTTTTCTCTCATTTAATTCGCAGTGATGTAATATATTATTGGACAACATCTATACTATAAATAAAGGAGAAAAGTGAAAAATTAAAAAAGCTTTATATAAAACTATAAACTTCGATTATTATTTTTGTTTATAACCCATAACCAATATTATTTTCAATCAGTTTAAATCATGTTTAATCCCCTAATTCTTAAACTTTTATTAATTTTCGTTTATAATACATAAACTTTTTTTTATCACTACAACTATTTGCCGCTAAAAAATCTCGTTGCTATGTATGAGTACTCGTACAACTCAGGTAATGGAGTGGCAATTTCTGATCTGACACGAAGTCCAACATAAGACCAACACGAAAATAAACATGTTTAAGTTGGGTTAAATAGGTTTCGGATCGTGTTCGAGTCGACCCATCTAACCCGTTAATTAAAAACGTCGCATTCGGGTTGGGTATGGGTTAAATGGGTCCACCCGGAAACCCGTTTAAGATTTCTTTAATAAATTGAAAGTTACATATATTTATTATTTGATTATACAGGCTAATGGGTCGACACGCAAACTCATTTAATCTGTTTAACCCGTGTAATGTGCCAACGTTTTTAGATAAATGAGTTAATTGATCAACCCAAAACTCGTTTAGCTTATTGTATAACCTGTTGAACCCACCAACCTATATGGGTTAAATAAGTCGTGTTCAGGTTATGTGTAAGCAAGTTAGGATTGACAAGACTGGCCTGATTATTTAAACGGTTCGCGTCCGGGTTAGGATTTTATGACCCGCTAGCATATCCGAACCCCACCTGAATTGTCACCTCTAAACATGCATGAACTTCCTTGTCTTTTGGTCACATTAGCCCCAACTACCAAGATAAAATGCTTACAAGAAAATGTATAGTTATTGCATTAGAAAAAAATGGGTATGTTAACACGTATTATTGGTATGACTCAACACAACAGAGTTGAGATCCCTCTAGACCCTTTATTCTACATAGACCCAATGAAACCATCCTAACCATTCATTCCATTTTAATCCAAAGGCTGAGATCATATATGACATTTATATATCAAGGGCAAAGAAGTCCTACTATATAAACAAAAAATAACACGTCACTTTTATTTTTTTCCAAAAAATTAGGGCAAACACACACACACACAAACACACTCACGATTACACCTTCAAATCATTATAAATTATACTCCGATTTCACCTTCAAATCATCATCTTAGATCGTCAATCGTTAAAAAAGGTTGATTTTCATCAAATTTAGATCCATTTAACCATAAATAAAAAACGAATTGGTAAAAAAAGAAATGGATGATAACCACTTAAACAAATTATAGCATGAGACACTTGTCAACATTTAAATGATGGGGAAAAGTCGTTCAAGTCGCTCAAATCATCCGAAGCATTTAGGGTATCCGTTTTTGTTTTGTTTTGTTTTTTTTTTTTTTTTTTTTTTTTTTTGGTTCTAAAATATATACACTTAGGGTGCGACTGCCTAATATACAGAATTGTCTCTTATAGAAAGCATGTCTTGTAGCCTATATAAAGTAAGTCTGAGAACCCCTTAACAACCACACCACTCCGGAACCATAAATTCACAAAAGGAAGCCATGAAATTCCTGGTCATGATGTGGGCAGTATTTCAAATTTTTTCGTTTACAGCTTCTGATGCAAATTCCACCACTGAATCCAACACCCTCATTAACTCTACCAACCTTTCTAAGCAAGGGTGCAACAGCCGATGCGGGGACTTAATTGTTCCCTACCCTTTCGGTGTTGGAGACAATTCACAGTGTTATATGAATGAGGGATTTCGCATATACTGCAATACTTCTGTAAACCCTCCAAAGGCCACTATTAATGAAGGCGACTACAACTCGATCAAATTGATATCTGATTCCACCATCCGGCTTTCCAATCAATTGGCGAGGAGGTGCTGTTCTCCAAATGGCACAATAGACAATTTTGAAACCCTGATGGAGTTTGGTGACAGGCCGTACAGCTTGTCGAAAGTTAACAAGTTCACAGCTATCGGTTGCGATGGTTCTGCTATCCTTGTGAAAAGAACAGAGTCATTGGAGATTGATCTGTCTACTGGTTGTATGATCTTTTGTTCAGTACTGAATAATACTGTAGCCAGCGAATTTCATGTAGCCGGCGAGTGTACAGGAAAAGGTTGTTGTCAATCACCCATAGCCCACGGCATAACCGATTACTCAATTGGGTTAAATAATTCAAGTTTATATGATATTATGGTCTGTAAGGGGCCGTTTAATCCTTGTACATACGCCTTTGTTGGTGAGGAGAATGTATTCAAGTTTAAGGGTGTTGCTGATTTAAATGATGCTAATTTCATAAAGAGGATCGAGGATACTGTGCCGATAGTGTTTGAATGGGCTATTGGTAATAAGAGTTGTTCTGAATCTAAAGCAACAGATGGTTTTGCCTGCCATTCAAATAGCAAATGTGTCAACATAGAAAGTACTGGTGGGTACCGTTGCGTATGTAAAGAAGGCTATGAAGGAAATCCATATCTTCCTCCTGGATGCCAAGGTACAATCAATATACAAAAGTTATATCATTGCTTTATCACTTTATCGAATCTCAATATAAAGATTTAAAAAAGAGTAAATTACACAGTTCATTCCTCATGTTGTACCATTTTTCATGTGAAGTCCTTTTTTTGAAATATCCTAAAAGTGTTTTATAAAAGGTGGCGAAAATGAAATTTAACTATAATTGAGATGTTCCTAAAAGTTTTTCAATATTCGTAAAAATCTTCAGTTATATAAACGGATTGATCACTTTTCAATTTTGGTGGCGTAACAAAATTGTGTCCTATAATTGGTTAATTTTCTCCAAATTATATCGTAATTGTCTCACAAAAAGTAAGTTGACTTGTTAAAGGCAAGTCTAGATTACTTTAACGTCACAAAACTCTTATTTTTTAAGATTAAAAAAAAGAAAAAAGCGTTTTCTTTTCTTTTTTTTTTTCTTCTTTTCTTTCTTTAATCTCTACCCAAAAATGAATAAAAAATCTTATTCTCAAAGTTTTTCTTCTTCTTCTTCTTTCTTTAACCTTATTCGTAAATGTGGAGTCCTTTTTTCGAAATAATTACGTCAGATGTCCTATACGTAGCTATTTATTTTGCTGCTAATTTAATTTTTTTTTTTTTTTTTTTTTTTTATAAAAAGTGGTGAAAATGAAATTTAACGATATCATATACTCCTAAAAGTTTTTCAATATTTGTAAAAATCTTCAGTTATTATATTATTATGGGGTACTCGAAGTGTACTTGTCCCAAAACTCTTATTCTTTAAGTTACTAAAGTATTTGGATTTGTTCTGTTTTCTACCACCTATTTGATTTCCCTTTCTTTTCAGACATCAACGAGTGTGCAAGACCAAAAAAGTACCCTTGCCATGGTGATTGCGTTAATATTCCTGGGAGTTACGATTGCAAGTGCCACCGTGGATACAAGGGAAATGCAAAAATACCAAACGGTTGCAAACGTTCCGCTGGATTTTCAAAATTTACAACAATCATATTTATTTTAGGTAATTCTTTGATTAATGCACTGTGTGATCCGTAACCCGCGTGTTTTGCCTTTCGATCAAAAATATATTGAACGAATACTTAGCACAAAATGATTAAGGAAAGATAAACGCGAATTAAATAAAAGGAAGACACGATCAATAGGAAGAATTTATCTTATTGTAGTTTTTTTTTTCAAATAAAATTCTTCTTTGCTTTTCAAAAATAAAAAAAGTTAATGCCATTCGAAAAGTTAAAAAAAAGTTTAGCATAAAATTCTTCTTATGTTACTTTTGTTGAGGTTACATGCTACTTACTCTCTTTTATTCTAATCTTATATGAACAAAAAATACTGTGAAAGACTTTGCATGTTTAGTTAGGACTTAGGTGGAGGTCATGGAATCATGTGATCATGGGTGATGGTCGTTCATGCATGGATTTAAAGTTTGAAGTAGTAAAGCTAGTAGAGTTTTTTGTATAAATGGTTTGCTTTTTAAAGTAGTTTGCAAGTATGGGTTACTTCAAAATTCTTTTGTGAAAGTGGGTTAGTATGCTTTGGGACCACTTTTTAACTTCATTCATGAACGCCAAGTCATTTTTAAATTTTCGTTTATTATTTCTTATTCAGTGACGGAGCTTGAACCAAATATTCGGGGAGGGGGGGGGGGGGGGCGTCTTCATTGTGACATAGATGTAGTTTTCGTAAGCATCGATGATACAAGTAAAAAAAAAGAATAAAAGAGGAGTAAGTGAGTGATATCTTTGATGTGAAATCTGTTTTCAAGTATTTAGGAGGGGCCATAATACAAATTGTTAAATTTTAGAGGGCCTATAACACAAAACTTATACTAATAACACAATTTTGGGGGGGCCATGGCCCCACCCTGCCCTTATAATCCTCCGTCTATGCCCTTATTTGTATGTGCCTCCTTTAAATTGATAGTTAAAAATTAAAGTAAATTCATCAAAGCCAGCGAGTGATCTTTTTGCTTTTTTCATTGTCAATTGCTTGCATTCTTTGCATTCTTTTGTATAAAGTTTTTATTTACAACTAAAACTGGGAGGTTTTGATCCATGATCATTAAAATTGGTCATCAACCTATAGTTTTAATGTTCTCACTACAAAAAATAGTTCTATTCTTCACATTTATTTTGCCACGGTATAGTCAACAGTTGATTTTTTTTATATTGATAATAATTTTGTTACATTTATATGTCACAAATATTTAAAAAATAATAATTCACATAGTTTGTACAATTACAGTAAAGCTACATTTCTATGTGTCACAAATGTTTTCACACTTTTTATGATAAACATTTTTTTCAATATTGACACACTTTTAGGTGTGGAAATTCAAATAATATTTTCACACTTTTAACTATAGAAATTTGGATAATATTTCTACACTTATATGTGTTGAAAAATTTGTCACACCCATTATTACCAACATGAGAAAGTGTGTACTCTATAATTTTACACATTTTGGTAATGTCTTTTTTTAAAAATAACAAAGTTTTCATATCATTAGATAAATACATAAAGTGTGAGTGGTAGTTTAGAGCAAAAATATAAATACACATCACTGCTAAATGGAGGTGAAAATGCATTTTATGTCTTTTGTGTATCTTTTCTATACCAAGATTCGATACTATTTAATGTATTTGTCATTCCTGTTTGCAAACAACTTTAAAAATAGAACCATTTATGCCAAAAACTCAAAACTTGTACCAACAGTTTGCTCACATCTATCATAACTTTTGGTAAGGGTTTTGGTCGTTAAATAGCAACGTACTTTTTCAAATGTATCAAGTTGTATCAAGTTAGTACGTGTACTATTTTTTGTTCCACTTAATGTAACGTACTTTTATATTTTGTTTCAATCTAGTACTTGATGATGAAGTGATATACCGGAAAGTCTGACACGTGTCCCCATTCATAACGTGACACGTCATCATCACGTACTATCATATTTAAGCTCACAACTATCATATTCATTTAGGTAATCTTTGATGCATATATGATGTATATGGTCACAAATATTTTGACATCAAATAATCTTTTCCACCTTGATCTTTTACGCTATTGTGTTCCTAATTACGGTTAGTAAAGCAGGTGCAGATTGTTTAAGTCTCCTCTGTTCTATAATTTATGATGCAAATATAAAACATGTGTTTGTGCAGGTTTTGTATTGGGCACAGGGATACTAGTTTTATCAATTGGTGTGTACAAACTAATACAAAAGAGGAAGGATAAGAGACGTAAAGAGATATTCTTCAAAAGAAATGGTGGTTTGTTGTTACAGCAACAAGCATCGAATGGTGGACATGCAACTCAGACAACAAGAATGTTTAGTGCAATAGAACTAGAAAAAGCAACCGACCAATACAATGGAAATAGAATATTAGGTCGAGGAGGCCAAGGAACAGTGTACAAAGGAATGTTACCAGATGGAAAAATAGTAGCTGTAAAGAAATCCATGTTGGTAGATGAAAGTCAAGTCGAATCATTTATCAACGAGGTATTTTTACTCTCCCAAATTAGCCACAGAAATGTGGTGAAGTTGCTTGGATGTTGTCTAGAAACAGAAGTTCCAATTCTCGTTTATGAATTCGTGTCAAATGGAGATCTGTGTCAATTCATACATGACGAGAATTATGAGTTTCCTACTTTTTGGAGTATACGACTACAAATTGCTACAGAAGTAGCAGGAGCTCTTGCCTATATGCATTCTGCAACCTCCGTTCCGATATACCATCGAGACATAAAATCTTCCAACATACTTTTGGATGAAAAATTCCGAGCGAAATTATCAGATTTTGGAATATCCAAGTCCGTCTTGGGTGATCAAACTCACTTGAGCACATTAGTCAAGGGGACTTTTGGCTACTTAGATCCTGAATACTTTCAATCAAACCAATTCACTGAAAAAAGCGATGTTTATAGCTTTGGGATTGTTGTCCTTGAGCTTTTAACAGGGAAAAAGCCAATATATTCCATAGGACCTGGGGAATCGAGAAGCTTGGCAACATTGATTCTGTCAACCGATGAAAGGCTTCTTCTAGAAAATGTTGATAACCGAGTGTTGGATGGACCAGAAGAGCAGCTTGTAGCAGTTGCTAAGCTTGCCAAAAGATGCTTGAATATGAACGGGAAGATGAGGCCAACGATGAAAGAAGTTGCAATAGAGTTGGAGGGAATAAGATCAAGTCACTAAATAAAATGAATCTACTATTTATTTTGTATTAGGCTTGTAGAATAAGCCGGATTGGAGCTTGCTATATGTCTATGTGGCTGAAATTCTTATGTTCTTAAAATCTTCTGTTCTTAAGTTGGTCTTTTGTGTTTATTCATACTGAGTCTTTTTAATATATATATATATATATATATATATATATATATATATATATATATATATATATATATATATATATATATATATATATATATATATATATATATATATATGTACCTATATTTGTAACTATATGATGCGTGTGCACAATGATTCATTTCCGGGCCTTGTGCTCATTGTTCAAACTCAACTAGTAATAACAATAATATCGTTAAACATTTATGGTTGAAATGAAAATAAAATGAAGAAGACAACAAGTAGAGAAGTGAAGTCAAATGGTTACATTAAAACTTAGACACTTTCATTTGTAATAACAATAAAAATCACAATCACAATAATTAGACACTTTCATTTGTAATAACAATAACAATCACAATCACAATGAAAATATATATTACGTAAAAAAAAATAGTTCTAGCGACTAAAGAAGCATGTTTTAGCTCAACATAGCAAGATTCAATTTTTCAATTTCATTAACTCTATTAACTGAATGAATTTACATCATACTAATAATTTTGGGCCTTTAATTTTATGCTTTATACATTAAGCTATAAGGTTCAATACAAATTTTCTTACCCAGGCTTGTAATCAGTTAAAGATAGCCCAACTTGGCAACAAGATTATACTCAAAGTCACCAATGGATTTATTACTGTTTCCATTGGTTTTACTGCAAAAAAGATTATCGAGCTATAGACCGATTCTTAATTAACATATCATATCGCTGTTTGCATTGCCGTTGTTGCAGGTACACCATGTAAATTTTCATACTAGAATCACTACAATGGTTAACTTTTCTTTAACGACCAAGTCTTGCAGAAAACATCAGGATATTGAAGCAACCGATGAATGGGTTAATAAGTGAAACATAACACAAGCTAGAACATCATATAAAAGGATCATACAATTGGAATCTATCATTACCAGCACGAAATTCATGTTGATTTTTTAATAAATTTTCATATATAAATTCACTCAAGTATGTATATATTAAAGATATGGGAAAATTGTCCAAATATACATTCAACTTGCCACCTTTTACTATTGTATGCACTGAACTTTTTTTTTCCTATTATCTACACATACTTTACTAATCATCCTTATTGTATCAATAAAACGTCTTTTTGATGACGTGGCATGTATTAAGCTCCCTAATTACGTATACTAGCTGGCAAGTCCCGTTTTTTTCTACTTTTGGGTCTTTTTTGACAACATTTAAAACTTTTGGGAGGGGGGGGGGGTGTTTGTCATCTTTTCTTTTTAATAACACCACCCACCCCATTTTCCCTCTTCCCCATTAATCCAAACGGTACCAAAATAATACATACAAGAACCCTAAAAATGATCACTTCTAGTTTAGCCCAATCCCATTTAATTGGAGGTATGATTGAGTTTTTTTGCGACTGCAATCGACAATTAAGGGTACAAACATCATCTTCAAGGGCGAATCCACGAAAGAGGTATGTCAAATGTGACCTTTGTCGTGTGTATGAGTTTCTTGACGATGACCTTCCAAGTCAATATTATAAAGACTTGGTATACGGGTTCTTTCAAAGGCAAAGAGGAATGGATAATGGACCAATGATTGAGGCACTTGCGTTGGAGAAGTCAAGGTTGGAAGAAGAGTTGAAGGTTACAAAGTCAAGGTTGGGAGATGATTTGAAGGCTGCAAATGCCAAGTTGGAATTGTATGATAAGTTGTTTATGGTCATGTTGGGATGTTTGTGTGTAATATGTGTTGGGATAGGTATGTCACTAGGCAAGTAGTGTAATCTTTGTTTGGGTTTGTTCATGTTAGGTTGTTGATGGGCATGTTAGAAGAACTTGGTAAGTTAGTTTATGATCCGTGTAATGTAATGGTTTCACATGTTGAATGCTAAGTAAGTTTATGAAATATTTGCTTGTGTGTTGGTTTTACATGCTTGTTTTTCCTATGTGAAATTGGTTAACAGTCAAAGCTTGTTGGAAATTGAATAAGCTTTGCACTGGTACAAAAATGGTCTTTCGTCACACATGGTCGATTTCAAACGGTCACACTGTAACATATTTACGTGACTAAATGTATGAAAATAAAATAAACAGCCACACTCGATTCGACTTGTGTGACCATTTCGGAAGATATATGTCACACATTTGTGTATTTATGTGACTAGAGGGTAGCTGGTAAATATTTTTGGATTATTTAGTCACGTTTAATTTGGGACGTGTGACCGATACAAATCAGCTTTAAGCATTAGTCACAGTACAGATATACATATGTGACAAATATATGTCACACAATTGAAGAGTGTGACCAAAATAGATATATATATATGATCACATGAAGTAATTGTGTATGTGACTAAATTATATAGTCAAGTTTGTCACACATTATTTAAACGTGACTGCTATTCTTTGCTGAATATTTAGCCACATAGCGTTTGAAATGTGTGACAACTGAAAAGTAAGTTTGAAGCGTTAGTCACGATATGCATTTAATAGTGACAAATATATATGTCACACACTTGAAGAGTGTGACCAAATGTCATATATGGTCACACGAAACCATGGAAACATGATTAAGTGTAACGAAAATTCGATACATATGGTCACGTAAAGAAATATGTGTGTCTAAAGTTTAGTGTGTGTTTGCTTGCCACAACCTAATGTGTAGTCACATTTAATTGTAGCACGATCATGTGACTATAGGCTTTACAATAGTCACACCATATCACAAATGTGTATCGCCACATTATAAGGGTATTATATGTGCAATACATTCAAAATAGTCACATTGTGATATTTATGTGACTATTATTTATAGCAAAATGTGAACTCGGTTATCATTAACCTTGATATTAGTCACATTGAGTGTTTGTGTGACTAAATTCAAGATGTTATATATGGTCACATGAAGTATTTATTTAGGTGTCTAAATCATAGTTATATTTGGTCACACATTATTTAAGTGTAGTCACAATTCGATACATATAGTCACACATTTCGGATAACTTATGTAATTTTGAAGGGTTAGATATGGATTTTATAGTCTCTCTAGTTTGAGTCTAATTTGATATTAACTGCATTAATTGAGTTCAGACTATTAGTCGATCATGACTCTTCATTTGCACCATTACAATGCTGCTAGTTATACTTAGAACTGCTAAGTATAATTAGATGTTGTCATCATTGTGCATATGTTATCGCTTGTGTTTTCATTATTTCTAGACCAACGTTTTGCAGGAAAGGCAAAGAAAAAGCTGTTTGGATTGGAATTTGGGTGAATGCTAGTAACTCAGAACTTAATGTTGCTAGGCATAAATTAATGTTGCTAGGCATAAGTTAATGCAGCTAGGCATAAATTAATGTTGCTAGGCATAAATCAAGCTTAATGAATAGATGAAAAATCAAGCTTAATCAAGCTTTAATGAAGCAAGAAAGTTAAAATTTATATAATAATAAACCAAAAAAAAAAACATCAGTATCCTTGACAAAAGTAAAATAAAGCAGTTCATACATATAAAAAGTTTAACAATTAAATTTCGGAGATTTCTCCGGATCAAACGACAAATGCACATTATCGTAGTCAATGGAGTCGAATCTCTCTTCCTCACACAAAAATCCAACATCAGCTGCATCCTCTTCCACTGAACTAACCCGCGACTTTGATCGCTTGTATTCCTTCTCATCTTTCTTAACTTGAAGCAAACTTTCTTTGCGTCTTGCCTTGTTTCTTCGAGAACTCCACGACTCATACCACTCTTCAATGTTAAACACCTTCTCTGGTTTCCTGAAATCAAATAAGTATTAGATGATCAATTTACAGATTATCCTTTTAATTTGGTATTTGATGAGGCGAAAAAAGAACCACTTTTAGGGGGTCATTTAAGTCTGGAATTGAATTTATTTGATCAAATATTACCCTAAATCATTCCTTTTGTGATTTTAGGTACTTTGGGAGTGAATTCTGGAAAAGAAGGCATTTTGGACGTTTTTGGAGCAAAAAAGTGAAGAAAACGGCAAAGTCTCAATTTTCCTTGATTGAACAGTACCTGACGGCGTCACCAAGGCCGTCACGTGTGTTGGTGACGGCCTAGAAACTTCATGAAGGCGTCACGTAGGCCGTCACGTGTAAATTGTCACAACTTGCGCGCGCGGTAGCTGACACCGTTTTGGCCATAACTTTTGCATACGAACTCGGATTTGAGCGATTCAAAAAAGAAAATGATCGGGACGAAAAGATCTACGATTTGGTGAAGAAAGATTGTTCATGACGCCGTCAAGGTTTGGCTTACGCCGTCATGATCAGGCCGGGCAGAAAATAGCCTATAAATATAACATCTAACTTCACTTTTTGTAAGCCCTAAACCCTAAGGTCGATTCCTGGGTTTAGGTGGGTGTTTTTCCAGCAACTTAGAGGGTTTCAATCACTCCATAAACATCATTTATTGGTTTGTTGATTCTATCTTAATTATGTTTTCCATTATCATTATTGATTGCTCTTCTTTGATGATGTTTTGCTAATTCACCTTGTGTCTACTTATGATTGTGTGAAACTTGTGTATAATTAATTAGATCTCATTGATTTCTTGTTGATATTTGTGTCTATCTCCATCAATGAGGGCTTGTTGATGTGTGTGTCTATCTCCATCAATTAAGGCGTGACAACTTCAATAGATCTAGTTGGTTTAGTTTATAATTCTTGTTTCCTATTGATTCTTGTTTTGATTGAATGTCTCATCATGTTAGGCTTAAGAAAACTGGCCAACCTCCTTTATGGTAACGTGCTTGAACGTCTTAAAAAACATGAACCGATGTGTACTAGGTTTTTATGGTTGTATTTAATGCATGAGCGAATTCTAGTGATCCCATGTTAGGAGCTTCTTAGCCGGCTCGACATAGGAGTGAAGTAGGAGCTTATAGGATTGGGGAAGTAAGTACGCCACCCCATGAATGTTTAAAGGAATACACCCGTCAATTAAAATAAGGTATGACAATTCAATAGGTAGAATTGGATAGCTCGCAAGGAGTAACATATCATAGGTAGACATGCTTCATTTATCTTGTAGAACCTTAGTTTACTTTTCTTGTTAATTAGTTTAATTAGTAGCTTTTGGGTTAGTTGATTAGCAACTAATTCCGCCCCTCCTTCCAATACCCAAGATTTTTACTTGCTTTTCATAAAATATAAAAATACAAAAAAATCATCATTCACCTTTAGACCTAGTTAGATTAATTTCAATCCTAACGACACTATTCCTAGCTGAACGATCAATCCCCCGGTACTTGTCACTATACTATACTACAACGATCATGTACACTGCCTGGTGGGGGTTGTAAGCTTCTCGAGATCCCTCGAGAGGTAAAGCCTGGTGCAATTCCCACGCATCAAGTTTTTGGCGTCGCAGCCCGGGGAATAGTTATTGTCTAGGTTAGAATTTATTTTTATTAGGTCTACTTGCTAGATTCCTTTCTAGTAAGATTTTATTTTTATTTTTAGGTTCTCTTTAGTCTATCTTATTTCTTTGTGTTTTTGTTCTTAACTCTTCACCACCCGACATCATGGACAATGGGAACATCTTTGAACTCGTCATCCCACCACAACAAAACCCACCATTAGAACCTCTTAGGCCCCGAACCTTAGGAGAGTATTCATGACCTAGCCACCAAGGCTACCGAAACACCATTGAGCTCACCGGAGCCAATGTGACCCCCTTGCGATCCGACACCATCCGGTTGGTGCAAAGCGGATGTGCATTCCATGGACTTCGTTCCGAAGATCCAAACCAACATCTTTAGGACTTCCTTAAAATCGTAGACTCCATAGACCTAGATGTTGAAACTAGAGAGACAACCCGATTACGCCTATTCCAATTCTCTCTACGGGATCAAGCTAGTCAATGGCTTGAGCGTTTACCCGCGGGATCCATCACCACATGGGATGATCTCACCACTCGTTTCCTTGCTCAATTTTTCCCACAGGGGAGAACTACTAAGCTTAGAAACGACATCTTGATGTTCCAACAATGTCAAAATGAATCTCTTTATGAAGCATGGACTCGTTTCAAGGACTTACTCCAAAAAGTCCCTCATCATGGCATAGATCTTTGGCTCCAAGTCCAAATCTTTTATGACCATATCTATCTCTCCACGAGGCGAGCCATTGACCAATCGGCCGGTGGTAAGCTACGTGATCTAAGTGCGGAACAATCATGGGAACTCATTGAAGATCTTGCTTTCTATGACAACGAAAGTTGGAATGATCCCCGTGATTTGAACAAAACGGTCAAGGCAATATCTTTGCTTTCGAATAACTCTAGCACTCCCGACCGTAGGATCATGGAACTTGAGGACCAAGTCAAGTTTCTCATGAAATCCTACGAAGCTCCTAAGCCTTCAAGCCAAGTGAACAAAATCACTTCTTAATGCGAATTATGTAGTGGTCCCCATAACACTCATGATTGTGTGGAACTCCCCGGAACAGCTTTTGCGGACTACGCATCCTCGCGTACCGACGAAGCGGGAGATAAGTGATACACTTTCAAGCCCGAGCCAAACCCTTACGGTGATTCATACAACCCCTCTTGGAAAAATCACCCAAACCTTAGGTGGAAACAAAATCAACCCAATTCTTCCAATCCGCCTAATCGTTACCAACCAAACGGTCCACCCTCCAACCGTACTTTCAACAACAATTCTTCTAACAACTATGGTAGTACCAACAATCTTGAAGGGTTGATGTCTAAATTCATGGCATCTCAAGAAGCTCGCATATCTAAGTTTGAAGCCGATTTCAAACAAAAGCAAAGCGAGATGACCACCAAAATTGACGCATTGTTGAAAGTTCCCAATGACCGAGAAATGGGAGCACTCCCAAGCGACATAGTCAAGAATCCGAAACTAAACGTTAATTCCATATCATCAGTTTCATCACCCACTTCGTGTCCACAATACTACTCGGTTAAATCAACGAGCACGTGTTTCAAACAAAACCAAATTCTTCAAAAGGACCAACCAAATAAAACACCCGATATAGAACCGGTCAAAAGTATAGTTGAAACACCTCCTACGCAAGACCTTGATGATGAATTCAAGGAACTTCACCTTGAACGCCCCGTCATTGATGTCTTAGCCCGTGCTCCTTACTATAGTGCCCTCTTAGAAAAATATGAGAAGTTTAAGCTATGTAAAAATGAGACCGCCTTCGTTCAAAACAAGTTGCCTAAAAAGCTTGATGATCCGGGTATATTTGTTTTGCCTTGTAAAATAGGAAGATCCGAAGCTTTCGACACACTAGCCGATTTAGGGTCAAGCCTCAACTTGATTCCCTTATCCCTATTCACCACTCTTAAGCTAGGAAAGTTAGAGGAAACGGAGGTGTTGATAGGTCTAGCGGATGGAAGTATTGCCCACCCGTTTGGAATGATTAAGGATGTAGTTGTTCACGTAGGAAAGTTAACTATTTTAGCGGATTTTCACGTCCTAGACATGGTTAGTGACACTACATGCCCATTATTGGTAGGAAGAGGATTTTTAGCAACCGCTAGCGCCATGATAGATTGTAAGGAGTCTAAGATAGCGGTAGGTGAAGGCGATACTTGGTCGGTGTACGATGTTAAGAAGCATAGTTATGATTGTGATGATGAACCGACACCACATTGGGTAGAGATGAATGGGAGACCCTCTAGATATGGACCTTGGATAGAAAGGAACTTTATAGGACCTCAATGCCCATTCTATCTAGAAAAAGATTTCATTAAAAAGATACATTCGGTGGAACAACTCATAGCTAGAGATGAAGAGCTAGATCCCTTTGAGGACCCCTTAGTCTTTAGGAAGATGATTGAGTTCTTGAGCGTAATGCCTATTAATATAGAGATGAATAAGTGGAAAAGAGAAGAAGACAAGTGTAAATGGAGGTGGGATAAGCCACCTAAAGAAGGCGACGGATCATGGCATATGAGGATGACTTTGTATGATCCGGATGGAGAAAAGTTTGAAAGGTCATACCATACTAAGGAAACCGATAGGAAGTTGAAACCTAAGTTTGATCCCAAAGATGTCCTCAATGAGGAACTCACCCGTATCACGTAGTAACCCATGACCTTGAGTCTAGCTACAAGACTCGTAAATAAAGAAAAGCGCTTCTTGGGAGGCAACCCATGCTTTGTGTGATTTAATTTTATTTTGTTTGTTATTTGCTTCCATATGCATGCTTTATTTTTATTGTTGGTAGATCATGTTTCTAAACTAAAATGTGGAAATACTTTACTTTGTTGTTTTGGCCTAGTCTTAACTCCACCTAAAAGTATTTTTGCAAAAGATAAGTGTAAGGGGAAACCCCAAATATGTTTTTAAGAAACAAACCGATCATGATTCTCCACAATATTAAGTGAACATGTGTATTCATATTTGTTGGAGTCAAATGCTTGTACTGAGTTATAATGAAGTTTTGCAGGATTTTCCAGGAAGTAGGACCAAGATTTTCCATAAATTTTCCGGAAACTTAACATAAGAATTTCTGCAGATCACTTCTGACGGCGTCACGAGTTTACTCTTGACGGCGTCACGTGTAAAAATCTGGAAATTTTACCGGTTTTGTTTTTCTAACGGAGTCTTAAAGTTTTTGTTTAATTATTAAGTTTTATAATCTCCAGGAAATCTGCAAACTTCATTCCACAAGCATTATATCTTACTTTGTTTTCTAGAATTTAGTAACTTATGTAGATTGCTGCCGATTTTATGCGAGGTTGTCTTGTTTGTTTTCTCAGGATTTACAGGTTATGTATGACAAGAAGATGATTTATATTCTGGAAGGGAAGCTTTGATTGTTCATTTTCTTGGAGGAAGATCTAACCTGGCCACCTTATTATCCATACCGAGCGAATTAGGGGAGTATTTGATTTCATTCTTTTTACTTATTTCACTTTTACATTCTTTACTTGAACATTGGGGACAATGTTCATCTTAAGTGTAAGGGGAGGGTAAAATGATGATACCTTACAAATACACTTTCGCTTGAGTTTGTTTGTTTGATAGTAGATGTGTAATAAAACTATGAGAAATACTTGTTAGTGCAATTTTAGCGCCAAATTTAAATTTTTTTACAACATTTAGGAGTGAAACTTTAGCCATAGCAAGCGTCTCATGGATAGGAGATTGTATGACTAGCACAAAACCGTATCATTCAGAAAAATTTTCCACCCAAATATGTGAGGTTCTCCTTTAGATTTGATAGGAAAAGCATTTACTATTAGTGCTTATGAGTGTACCGGTAGCATTTAGATTCTAGAACTTGCGTTAGTGATGCATCCCGAGACCGCTAGTGAGACTACATTTGTGTAGTAGGATTTACTACATGATAAGAGGCATTAGGATCACCCTTGTGTTAAACCCGTATTATAATTACTTGACCATTTAAGTCATATTACTTGGCTAGTTAAGTCAACTAATTTTCCCACACCCTTAGCGTTGTACTCATTTTTAGTACACGAAACCCCTAGTACACCCCTCCGAGCCTATCTTTTCGTTTCTAACTTTAAGCATTTTACTTAAAGGAAGAATTTGTTACATCCCACTTAAATGTACACCCAAATCGCCTTAGCCTTCCGTGTATGCACTCATCTTTAGTGCATTATTGTTATTTGTTAAACCCTAAGTTAACTATCTAATTGATTACATGGTTGCTAAGTCGAGTCATATCCTTGTACATATTGTTTTGGGACGATTGGGACTCATGGGTAAAGTACTTATTTTGTGGAGTAATGGGGAAGAACATCATTTATTACCCCCATATGTGCGTTAATCTTAAAAGTACTCCAAGTGTTTTGATTTTCTTAATTCGAGTCATTAGATTAGTTTATTGTAAAGTATGTAAAAATTCAAGTGTAAGGGGAATTTTCATTCCCTATGATATATTATTTTGGATGGTAGGGTAAGAGTGTATGCAAAAAAAAAAAAAAAAAAAAAATTAAAAAAAAAAAAAGTTCAAGAAAAAGAAAAAGAGAAAAAACATACGGACTACCATCCCGTTTCATTCTATGTTTGTTTTATGTTTTTGTTATTTTTCATTTATTAGCTTAAGTCGAGTCTAGTCTTGTCTTAGCAACGCCATATTGTACATGTAATTAACCAAGATTGTTAACTCGCCACCAGTAAAGACTGCCTATATCCAACAAAACCGTGTATTTCATATCCCTACACCTAACGTTACAACCCTTTAAAGTTTATCCTAGGTGCTTATGCCATGTGGTGGAGGTTTGATCCTTTCCCAAGCCTATGGTAATCTATTTTGCTATGACAGGTAGTGAGAGATATCTTCCGTTTCCATATTGTAATTTATACTTTATTACACCCGAGAGATGTGAGTATCTAAACACTATTTGTGAGGTGCTAGTGTATGACCTTTGTGCTTGTCTTTGGTCTTTAGTGGAACGATTATTTGTTGTAATTACTTTTATATTAGTGTTAAATGACCCCTAACTTGTATTTTGATTAGAATAAAAGCGCATTTGCTTGAGGACAAGCAAATCTCAAGTGTAAGGGTATATGATGAGGCGAAAAATGAACCACTTTTAGGGGGTCATTTAAGCCCGGAATTGAATTTATTTGATCAAATATTACCCTAAATCATTCCTTTTGTGATTTTAGGTACTTTGGGAGTGAATTCTGGAAAAGAAGGCATTTTAGACGTTTTTGGAGCATAAAAGTGAAGAAAACGGCAAAGTCTCAATTTTCCTTGCTGGAACAGTACCTGACGGCGTCACCAAGGCCGTCACGTGTAAATTGTCACAACTTGCGCGCTCGGTAGCTGACACCGTTTTGGCCATAACTTTTGCATACGAACTCGGATTTGAGCGATTCAAAAAAGAAAATGATCGGGATGAAAAGATCTACGATTTGATGAATAAAGATTGTTCATGACGCCGTCAAGGTTTGGCTTACGCCATCATGATCGGGCCGGCAGAAAATAGCCTATAAATATAACATCATAACTTCACTTTTTGTAAGCCCTAAACCCTAAGGTCGATTCCTGGGTTTAGGTGGGTGTTTTTCCAGCAACTTAGAGGGTTTCAATCACTCCATAAACATCATTTATTGGTTTGTTGATTCTATCTTAATTATGTTTTACATTATCATTATTGATTGCTCTTCTTTGATGATGTTTTGCTAATTCACCTTGTGTCTACTTATGATTGTGTGAAACTTGTGTATAATTAATTAGATCTCATTGATTTCTTGTTGATGTTTGTGTCTATCTCCATCAATGAGGGCTTGTTGATGTGTGTGTCTATCTCCATCAATTAAGGCGTGACAACTTCAATAGATCTAGTTGGTTTAGTTTATAATTCTTGTTTCCTATTGATTCTTGTTTTGATTGAATGTCTCATCAATGTTAGGCTTAAGAAAACTGGCCAACCTCCTTTATGGTAACGTGCTTGAACGTCTTAAGAAACATGAACCGATGTGTACTAGGTTTTTATGGTTGTATTTAATGCATGAGCGAATTCTAGTGATCCCATGTTAAGAGCTTCTTAGCCGGCTCGACATAGGAGTGAAGTAGGAGCTTATAGGATTGGGGAAGTAAGTACGCCACCCCATGAATGTTTAAAGGAATACACCCGTCAATTAAAACAAGGTATGACAATTCAATAGGTAGAATTGGATAGCTCGCAAGGAGTAACATATCATAGGTAGACATGCTTCATTTATCTTGTAGAACCTTAGTTTACTTTTCTTGTTAATTAGTTTAATTAGTAGCTTTTGGGTTAGTTGATTAGCAACTAATTCCGCCCCTCCTTCCAATACCCGAGATTTTTACTTGCTTTTAATAAAATATAAAAATATAAAAAGAATCATCCTTCACCTTTAGACTTAGTTAGATTAATTTCAATCCTAACGACACTATTCCTAGCTGGACGATCAATCCCCCGGTACTTGTCACTATACTATACTACAACGATCATGTACACTGCCTGGTGGGGGTTGTAAGCTTCTCGAGATCCCTCGAGAGGTAAAGCCTGGTGCAATTCTCACGCATCAGTATTCTTATATGATGTATATATAATGCAATTCCCACGCATCAGTATTCTTATATGATGTATATATTTAATGTAACATTCTAACATTAAAGATTATCATTTTGATAAATTTATACAGATTATCCTTTTGATAAATTTACAGATTATCCTTTTGACCGTCTTGATTGGGGGACCGAAAATTTTCAATATAATAATGTTACATTCTAACATTTAAGATTATCCTTTTGGTATTCTTATGATGTAAGTTTTGAATGTTGGGTGAGTAAAGCTAGGTTTTTTTCACAGATCTTATGTACTAGGAAGATAACAAATATAAGGAATAAAACATTCAAACTACTACGTAGTAAACTAACACAATTTCGCAAATAGAATTATCATGTAAGCACATAAACCTATACGCAACACTATTCATAGCATACCCAATAAACACACAATTAAAAGTTTTAGACCCTATATTAGGTTTCCTAAAATCATGTAAGGCAACTTTAGCTAAACACCCCCACACACGTAAGTATTTGAGGTTAGGCGGGAATCCTTTCCATAATTCATAAGGGGTTTTATCTCGTTTTTTATGAGGCACCTTGTTTAAAATGTAACACGCAGAAAGAACAACTTCACCCCACATATTATCACATATACCTAAAGTTAATAGCATAGCATTCATCATTTCTTTCAATGTTCTATTTTTTCTTTCAGCTATACCATTTTGTTTGGGCGTATAAGGTGCACTAAATTCATGAATAATACCATGTTTCTCACAAAATTCTTTAAGGAAATTGGTGCTATATTCTCCACCTCTATCATATATAAGTCGTTTGATTTTTTGGTCTAATTGGTTTTCAACTTCCGCTTTAAATTTTAAAAACATATCTACGGCCTCGTCTTTAGACCTTAGGAGGTAAACTTTAGTGTATCTCGAATAATCATCCACGAAAGTTATATAATATTTTTTACCCCTTTTGCTCATTATGTTTTTGAAATCAGCCAAATCAGTGTGTATTAGTTCAAGTAATTGAGTGCTCTTATATGTGACATTTTTAAAAGGTTTTCGCATATTTTGCCTCAACGCATATCTCACATTTTTGAAATTCTATTTCATTCATGAAATTGATCAAGTTTATGGCTTTAAGTTTTTTGATGGATGTGAGATTTAGGTGTCCTAATCTACCATGCCACATATTAGGGGACTCAACAATATAAGCAGAAGTAGAAGAACTTGCATTAGAAGAAGAATCAATGCTGAGTACAAATAAGCCATCAACCACATATCCCTTCCCCATAAAGTCATTGTTTCTAGTAATTACTACTTTATCACCTTCAAGAACAATTTTTAATCATGCTCTAAGTAGCAAACTCCTAGAAACCATGTTCCGACGTAGTGAAGGGACATATGGGACATTATTTAAGGCTAAGGTTTTACCAGAAGTGAATTTTAAGAGTACTTTTCCTTTACCGAGTACTCGAGCAGTCTGAGAGTTCCCCATGAAGAGACGTTCACCGTCTTTAACTTCTTCAAATTCATGGAATAGTCCCCTGTTATTGCAAAGATGCGTTGATGCACCACTGTCCATGATCCATGTAGCTTTATCCTCCACTAGATTCGTCTCTACAACCACTGCAGCAATGATTTCATCATTTTCAATTAGGTTGGCTTGTGGTGCGCCATGTCTTTGGTTAGAGTTTTGTTGATCCTTGCATTTTTTGCATTGATAGGCTTTATGTCCAGATTTTCCACAAACATAGCAAGAAATTGTTCCTTTCTGAATTGTGCCATCCGTGTGTCTTGGAGCAAATTTCTTTTTCTGTTCTCCATTTTTTGGGTTCTTGTCTTTCGTGTTAGAGGTGCCACCAGATTCTACCAAGTTAGCTTTTATAGAACTAAAAGAATTAGAGATTTGCTTATCTTTGAGACGGTTTGCTTCCTCGGTTCTCATGTGGCTAATGAGTTCTTGGAGTGAGAGATCACGTTTCTTGTGTTTGAGTTGATTGCGATAGTCATTCCATAAGGGTGGAAACTTTTCCAGCAACACATTTGCTTGCAGAATTTCGCACATCTTCATACCTTCATTAAGAACATCAGTCACCAAATTCTCATACGCATGAACTTGCTCCATTATTGGTTTATCATCTACCATCTGAAATCGTAACCAATTCCCTACAACATACTTCTTTTTACCAGCATCATCAGCCCCATATTTTTCTCTGTAAAGTTTCCCAAATCACCTTGGCTGATTTTTGAGTAATGAAAAGATCAAAAACAGAATTTATCATATGGTTTAAAAGATGACCTCTAGCAGTCCTATTATTCTTTTCATACTTATTTTTTGCTTCTTCTCTTTCTTTTGTTTGTTGTTCAGTTAAAGGATTGGCGACCACAGGTTTAGGTTCAGTAAAATCTTGAAACAAGACATAATCAATCTCTAGTTGTTCAAAGAAAATCAAAAGTTTTTGTGACCAACACTTATAGTTCGTTCCATCAAGTGGTTCCAATTTTGATAAGTCGGGTAAAATTTTGTTAATTGACACAACCATTAAAAGAAGATAAGAATTTCGCTTTGAAATAGTAGGAAATAGTTATGTCAGCTAACAGTAATTATAGAGAATGACAACCGAAAATAATAATAACAAGTTAAAGTATACAAAATAAGAAAGAACTTATCGAGACCAAAGTTGTGACGTGATGAGGCGAAAAATGATCCGTTTTTAGGGGGTCATTTAAGCCCGAATCCGAATTTATTTGATCAAATATTGCCCTAAATCGTTCCTTTTGTGATTTTAGGTGTTTGGAGAGTGAATTCTGGAAAAGAAGCCATTTTGGACGTTTTTGGAGCATAAAAGTGAAGAAAACGGCAAAGTACCAAATTTCCATGCTGAAGATACAAGGTGACGGCGTCAAGACCACCATCTTGACGGCGTCAGACATGAGGAATTAAACACCGTAGGTGGTGACGGCGTCAGAAGGCTTCATGACGGCGTCAAAGTAGCAAGAATAAAATACCGTGGGTGGTGACGGCGTCACATAGGCCGTCATAAGTGGATCAAGGCCGTCCGAGGAAGTGTATGGCGGCGAGGTGACGGCGTCAGAAGTAACTCTTGACGCCGTCAGCCTGTTTTTCCTATATATAGTTTTCTAGTTTTTTCATTAAAGGAGAGAAGTTTTGGTGAAACCCTAAAGACGATTTTGGTGCCTCTTTTACAGGTTTTTCAAGGGTTCCAAACCCTTGAGACCTTGCATTGTAATTGAGATAAGTGTACTTTCAATTCAATCAATATGTCTATGTGTTGGTTGTTTATATCTTGTTTTTGTCTCAATTCTACTATGCTAGGCTAGATCTCTTTTGTGTTTGCTTAGATCTAATGAAACCTAGATATTGATTATGTGTTGATTACTTGTCTATTCTTGTTTTGGATGAATGATATTATATGTTAGGCTTAAGAAAACTGGCAGATCTCCAAATGGTAACATGCTTGAACGTCTTAAGAAACATGAACCGAGGCGTACTAGGTCTTTATTGGTTGTATTTAATGCATGAGCCACTGTTTACAATCCCTATAGTTGTGCTGGGTCATGGTGTAGGAGGAGATAAGAGCTCATAGAGTTGGGGAGTTATGTATGCCACCCCACGAATGGTATTAAGGAATACAATCCGTCATCCATACAAGTGTAACAAGTAATTAACATGTAAAAGATATCTAGGGAGTAATGAAGTCTAAGTAAACACAATTTCTCCAACCACTGCTCACAACCTTAGTTTAATTTAGTTTAATTTCATTTTTAGTATTTTATTTTAATTATATAATAGCTTTGGGTTAGTTGAATAGCAACTAATTCCGCCCACTCTTCCAAAACCCGAGATTTTACTTGCTTTCATAAAAATATAAAAATACAAAAATAATCATCTTTCACCTCTAGAACTATTAATTAGGTTTTCTAATCCTAGCGACACTATTCCTAAGCTGAACGATCAATCCCCCGGTACTTGTCACTATACTATACTACAACGATCAGGTACACTGCCTGGTGGGGGTTGTAAGCTTCTCGAGATCCCTCGAGAGGTAAAGCAAGGTGCGATTCCCACGCATCAAGTTTTTGGCGCCGCAGCCCGGGGAATAGTTATTGTCTAGGTTAGGATTTCTTTTTATTAGGTCTACTTGCTAGATTCTTTTCTAGTAAGATTTTATTTTTATTTTTAGGTTTTCTTTAGTCTATCTCTTTCTTTGTGCTTTTGTTGGTAAATTAAACCCATTGACTCTTCCGTTCACCATTATGGAGAACGCGAATCCACCAAGTCCGACACTAGAATATTACCAGAAAAAATATAATTACACCAGTTTAGATATACCAAGATGGACGAATGAAATGAGGCGGACAAGATCTTATATTGATTTTATTGAGTACCTTGAGAAAAGAGACCAAGTGCATAATGCTTTTAGAGAATTCACCTTAAGAGCTCCATCAACCCCTCAAAATGCCTCACTTAGTGAAACCTATGCACCATATGAGCCTTCACCTAGGATAGTTTCGTATGAGCCACCTAGCTGCATGTCATGGTTAGGCCCTACCAGAATACAGGATGAACACATAGGTGACCTTGACGTAATGGAGGATGTAGCCGAGCATGATCACATTGATCAAAAAGACCTAGATTTTATGATCAATGATGATGAATCTCAAGAAACAGATGATGAATCTCTTGGGCAATTTGTATATAGTAGTCATAATATTGAGGATGATCCTTATGACTCGGACATAGAAGTTGAGATGCCTAGAGAAGCACGTGAGATACTTGGGAGAATGTTAGGGCTAGATCCTGACACATGGAATGATGAGGTGAACAACATAAGCCCACAAAATATTCAACCATCATTTGAGGCACACACACCGCCCATGACTTACCCGGAAGAAGTAGAAGAGACTATAGGAACCCCAATTGAGGTAGAACCCTTGGACCAAGCACAACTAGAGGATATAGGTTTGAATACTTATAATGATAACCTTACTCTTAGTTCTAGGGAAGTTCCTAGTTTTGACGAACCGGAGCCTCAACCAAAACTGTTACCTAATCTTCCATTCTTGGATGTGAATTTAGGAATTGAGATAGGTTCCGATCCACCCATCAAACCATATAGTCCGAGTAGTCTTATGATAAAGGTAGTAGACTTAAAGCCTTGTAGAGAGGAAGCCAATATAGGAGTGGAAAATGACCTTACATGCTTACATCACCCATTTATGACTGATCACAAGAAACATTATGGGTTTAAACCGGGTTTATTAGGTCAAGATGGATCCCCAACTAGTAGTCTCTTGAAGTTGATAGAGAATGATCCTTTTCTAGGAGAAAATCTTAATTCACCCATTAACCCGATTGAATTTGGTAAGGTTATGATGATAGGAGCACACCCTTTTGAGCATATAATTCATCCACCACTCTTTCCTCACATGGGATATTTCCACCCTAAGGGTGTGTATCGCTACTTTCACCCGCACTTAATCCTAAGTGTAGGGAAAACCTCACCTGTATCTGTGAAATAAGGGTAGAGTCAGGCTCGTGACTCGAACAAAAACAAGCGCTTCTTGGGAGGCAACCCATGTTTTGTGTGATTTTATTTGTTTGATTGTTATTTGCTTCCGTATGCATGTTTTATTTTTATTGTTGGTTGATCATGTTTCTCAATTAAAATGTGGAAATACTTTATTATGTTGTTTGGCCTAGTCTTAACTCCAACCTAAAGGTATTTTTGCAAAAGATAAGTGTAAGGGGAAACCCCAAATATGTTTTTAAGAAACAAACCGATCATGATTCTCCACAATATTTAATGAACATGTATATTCGTATTTGTTAGAGTCAAATGCTTGTATTGAGTCATAATGAAGTTTTGCAGGATTTTCCAGGAAGTAGGACAAAGTTTTTCCAGAAATTTTCCGGAAACTTAACATAAAAATTTCTGCAGGTCCATTCTGACGGCGTCAGGGTATTGCTCTTGACGGCGTCAGGAGTCAAAAATCTGGAAATTTTACCGGTTTTGTTTTTTTTAACGGAGTCTTATGGTTTTTGTGAATTATTAAGTTTTATAATCTCCAGGAAATCTGCAAACTTCATTCCACAAGCATTATATCTTACTTTGTTTTCTAGGATTTAGTAACTTATATAGGATGCCGCCGATTTTACGCGAGGTTGCCTTGTCTACTTTTGTCAGGATTTACAGGTTATTTATGACAAGAAGATGATTTATATTCTGGAAGGGAAGCTTTGATTGTTCATTTTCTTGGAGGAAGATTTAACCTGGCCAACCTATAATCCATACCGAACGAATCAGGGGAGTATTTGATTTCATTCTCTTTACTTCTTAACTTTTACATTCTTTACTTGAACATTGGGGACAATGTTCATCCTAAGTGTAAGGGGAGGGTAAAAAGATGATACCTTACATATGCACTTTCGCTTGAGTTTGTTTTGTTTGATAGTAGATGAGTAATAAAACTATGAGAAATACTTGTTAGTGTAATTTTAGCGCCAAATTTAAAATTTTTTACAACATTTAGGAGTGAAACTTTAGCCATAGCAAGCGTCTCATGGATAGGAGGTTGTATGACTAGCACATAACCGTATATTCAGAAAAATTTTCCACCCAAAGATGTGAGGTTCGCCTTTAGTTTTGATAGGAAAAGCATTTACTATTAGTGCTTATGAGTGTACCGGTAGCATTTAGATTCTAGAACTTGCGTTAGTGATGCATCCCGAGACCGCTAGTGAGACTACATTCGTGTGGTAGGATTTACTACATGATAAGAGGCATTAGGATTACCCTTGTGTTAAACCCGTATTATAATTACTTGACCATTTAAGTCATATTACTTGGCTAGTTAAGTCAACTAATTTTTCCCACACCCTTAGCGTTGTACTCATTTTTAGTACACGATACCCCTAGTACACCCCTCCGAGCCTATCTTTTCGTTTCTAACTTTAAGCATCTTACTTAAAGGAAGAATTTGTTACACCCCACTTAAATGTACAACCAAATCGCCTTAGCCTTCCGTGTATGCGCTCATTTTTAGTGCATTATTGTTATTTGTTAAACCCTAAGTTAACTATCTAATTGATTACATGGTTGCTAAGTCGAGTCATATCCTTGTACATATTGTTTTGGGACGATTGGGACTCATGGGTAAGTACTTATTTTATGGAGTAATGGGGAAGAACATCATATTATTACCCCCATATGTACGTTAATCTTAAAAGTGCTCCAAGTGTTTTGATTTTCTTAATTCGAGTCATTAGATTAGTTTAATGTAAAGTATGTAAAGATTCAAGTGTAAGGGGATTGCTCAAACCCTTATGATGTATTATTTTGGATGGTAGGGTAAGAGTGTATGCAAAAAAAAAAAAAAAAAAAAAAAAAATAGAAAAAAAGGAAAAAGAAAGAAAAAACATACGGACTACCATCCCGTTTTCATTCTATGTTCATTTTATGTTTTTGTTATTTTTCATTTATTAGCTTAAGTCGAGTCTAGTCTTCGCTTAGCAATGCCATCTTGTACATGTAATTAACTAAGATTGTTAACTCGCCACCAATAAAACTTCCTTTATCCAACAAAACCGTGTAATTCATATCCCTACACCTAACGTTATAACCCTTTAAAAGACCTCTTTGATAGTTTATCCTAGGTGCTTACGCCATGTGGTGGAGGTTTGATCCTTTCCCAAGCCTATGGTAATCTATTTTCCTATGACAGGTAGTGAGAGATATCTTCCATTTCCATAATGTTATATTACTTTATTACACCCGAGAGATGTGAGTATCTAAACACTATTTGTGAGGTGCTTGTGTATGACCTCCGTGCTTGTCTATTGGTCTTTAGTGGAACGATTATTTGTTGTAATTACTTTTATATTAGTGTTAAATGACCCCTAACTTGTCTTTTGAGTAGAATAAAAGCTTATTTGCTTGAGGACAAGCAAATCTCAAGTGTAAGGGTATATGATGAGGCGAAAAATGATCCGTTTTTAGGGGGTCATTTAAGCCCGAATCCGAATTTATTTGATCAAATATTGCCCTAAATCGTTCCTTTTGTGATTTTAGGTGTTTGGAGAGTGAATTCTGGAAAAGAAACCATTTTGGACGTTTTTGGAGCATAAAAGTGAAGAAAACGGTAAAGTACCAAATTTCCATGCTGAAGATACAAGGTGACGGCGTCAAGACCACCATCTTGACGGCGTCAGACATGAGGAATTAAACACCGTAGGTGGTGACGGCGTCAGAAGGCTTCATGACGGCGTCAAAGTAGCAAGAATAAAATATCGTGGGTGGTGACGGCGTCACATTGGCCGTCATAAGTGGATCAAGGCCGTCCGAGGAAGTGTATGGCGGCGAGGTGACGGCGTCAGAAGTAACTCTTGACGCCGTCAGCCTGTTTTTCCTATATATAGTTATCTAGTTTTTTCATTAAAGGAGAGAAGTTTTGGTGAAACCCTAAAGACGATTTTGGTGCCTCTTTTACAGGTTTTTCAAGGGTTCCAAACCCTTGAGACCTTGCATTGTAATTGAGATAAGTGTACTTTCAATTCAATCAATATGTCTATGTGTTGGTTGTTTATATCTTGTTTTTGTCTCAATTCTACTATGCTAGGCTAGATCTCTTTTGTGTTTGCTTAGATCTAATGAAACCTAGATATTGATTATGTGTTGATTACTTGTCTATTCTTGTTTTGGATGAATGATATTATATGTTAGGCTTAAGAAAACTGGCAGATCTCCAAATGGTAACATGCTTGAACGTCTTAAGAAACATGAACCGAGGCGTACTAGGTCTTTATTGGTTGTATTTAATGCATGAGCCACTGTTTACAATCCCTATAGTTGTGCTGGGTCATGGTGTAGGAGGAGATAAGAGCTCATAGAGTTGGGGAGTTATGTATGCCACCCCACGAATGGTATTAAGGAATACAATCCGTCATCCATACAAGTGTAACAAGTAATTAACATGTAAAAGATATCTAGGGAGTAATGAAGTCTAAGTAAACACAATTTCTCCAACCACTGCTCACAACCTTAGTTTAATTTAGTTTAATTTCATTTTTAGTATTTTATTTTAATTATATAATAGCTTTGGGTTAGTTGAATAGCAACTAATTCCGCCCACTCTTCCAAAACCCGAGATTTTACTTGCTTTCATAAAAATATAAAAATACAAAAATAATCATCTTTCACCTCTAGAACTATTAATTAGGTTTTCTAATCCTAGCGACACTATTCCTAAGCTGAACGATCAATCCCCCGGTACTTGTCACTATACTATACTACAACGATCAGGTACACTGCCTGGTGGGGGTTGTAAGCTTCTCGAGATCCCTCGAGAGGTAAAGCAAGGTGCGATTCCCACGCATCATGACGTGGAAAACCACTGCCTTGAAAGCAAAATTTCGACACGACCATGGTGCAATCCAAGAATGTCGATCGCTCCCCAAGGTTAACACAACTAGTCAACTAACATGTGCACTTATGGTAGTTGAATTGGAACTTGCATAAAACAATTACCCCAAATGATTTGTTAAGACACGAGTATGGAGAAGAACAATAATGAATTAAGATGAGTTTGGTTGTGAAAGAGTTAGATGATAACGTGTGTTGTTTGTATATCTGACAATTGAGTCCAAAAAATGGTTTTATAGTCAAGTGTAGGCTCCTCTTTTTAATGGTGGAATAAACCAATTTTAAGAGACCTTTAAACATAATTAATATTCAAATGAAACATCCCATTTGGTTAATCAAAACTGACGAATGGTTTTAACTCCATTGAATATTGAAATAAACTCTACAAATTAAGTAGCATGCCATTAATTCAATGTTTGAATATTATTCCAACAAGAAGAAGGAGAAAACACACTCGCCTAAAGAATTACAAATGAGAGGTTCACCCTCCTAGTTGTGTCTAGGAGGGGTATTTATAGGAAACTATAAGCCTAACTATGCTAACTATACATAACTAGTCCCCGCGTATATGAAAGTAAGATACTAATGCAATTCTCAATTATGGCTTCACTTTTAAGGCTAACATGTCCACTTAATTTCTCCACACTTCCTCAAGTGTGGATAAATATAAGATTTCGTCACGTTTAAAAGTGTGAATTTTTTTTATATATACAAATTATAAGTGTGTAAAATTTATTGTTTTACAATTTTTTCCACATTTATTAATGTAACTAATTTTTATACATTATTAAATGTTAATAAAATAATAAAAGCTTACATACTTTTAAAAAACGTGAAAAAAATTATGTGGATTCAACTAACTTTTTGTAGTGGTGACACTAGATAAACTTATCTAGTTTAGGTAGAAATACATGAAAGCTTGAAAGTAGACATATGATAGAAAATAAATGTGTGTTTTGTTTCCAACAAAAGCACACAATCTTAATGTGTAGATCTCATTGGCTAATAGCATATGGTGTTGGGTAGGTCTCACATTTAGGTGATGTAGACATCGCACATGCGGTAAGTGTGTTGTCATTATACAGTATTATTTTAAGGTCTCAAGATCTCTTTGTTGTAAAATTATTATCCATATTTCGTCATTTTAATCTCTTTAAGTCTCATTTTTATGTTTTACCAATCAAAAGAAATACTAGTAATAATTAGTGAAGATAGTATTTAATTTGCTGAAAAGTGTAGGTTTTCTATTATTATTATTATTATTATTATTATTATTATTATTATTATTATTATTATTATTATTATTATTATTATTATTATGATTATTATTATGATTATTATTATTATTATTATTATTATTATTATTATTATTATTATTATTATTATTATTATTTAATTGTGTGTTTCTTTTATGTAAACAATCATTTTGAGAAAAGAAAAAAAAAAATTGGTGGTAAATTTTAAGGGTATGTTTGGCACAAGTAGGAGCTGGAGCGGATCGCTGGAGCGGGTTGCTGGAGCTGGTTGCTGGAGCATGGGGCTGGAGTTTTTTTTTTGCATGCTAGTACAACTAGCATTTCATTTAGTAGCTTATTTTTTTTAACAAGCTCCTTCAAGCCGTGTCAGCCAAACGAGACTTATTTTAAATGGTAGCTTAAAATAAGATTTTCGTGAACCCTAACACCGATTCTCTCTCGTGACAAAGTCGAAACCCTAACAACCCTAACACCGATTCACTGATCGATCTCCTCTACCACTTCTCGAGTTTCTTGCATCATTCTGATCTTGATTCTCTGATTCTTGATTGTCTGGTACATAGATATCATCTGGATTTGAGGTTTATCGATCGTACTTTAGGGTTGTTAGTCATTTTTTATTTTTTTATCCGACCTAAGGTTTTATTCGATTCTGCATTATTCTATTGTCCTTAAGCCGGTTACTATCCATCTCATCCTCTATTTACTTGATTCTAATACTTATTATTGGTTGGATGAATATGGACGTTGGTTAGTTTTGGTGTGCTTCATGTGAAAACCCTAAGCGATTAGGGTTTTATTTTTTCTGCTTTCGTTTTGCTTTGTTGCTGGTTATTCGTGTTCGTTTGCTTGGTTTGTTCTACTGGTTGTGAGAGATGAATAGGGGTTTTTTTAGTTCTATGAGTGCTAATAAGGATACGGCTGCTAGGAAGGGTGGGGATGGTGAGAGTGGAGATCTAAATAAGGGTGCTGATGTGTTGAAGTCAGGTTCCTTGGATTCAGCTGTAGGGGGTGACATAGAGAAGATGGAAAAGGGTAGTGGTTCAGGTGATGATGTTGATTGTGATGTACGTGAACATGTGCCTGAGCAAGTGAAGCCGGTTTCACTTGGTGCGTTTGCTGATGTTACAATGGATGATGCTTCTTCGTCTTCACAAGGCTCTCAACAGCCTAATGTGGAACTATTGATTGCTAATGCGAATAAGAATTTTGATGATGCTATGAACAAAATTCAATGTGAAATTGGTGCTTCTGAAGCTAATCTTACAAGGAACCCTATGTCGAGTGTAATTTCTGGTCGTAATGTGAATCTGAATAAGAGTGCCACTTCTGGTCCTATGGATGGTACTACTAATGGTACTGGTGTGAAGTCGGTTTCTTATGCGGGTGCTACTTCTAATGAACCTCAGAAACATGTGTCTAATTTTCGGAGGTTGGAATGTAGCAAAATCAAGGATGATGTTGACCTTTCAGTTCCAATGAAAGTAGTGGAAGAGGAGAACACGCGGTTTGAGAATACTCTATACAGTTACTTCCTTGGCCAACGCCTTGCTTTTCCTGTTGTTGATTACTTTGTTCGCAATGCATGGGCTAAGTTTGGTGTGCAAAAGGTTATGATGAATGCTAAGGGGTTCTTCTTCTTTAAGTTCAACTCGAAGAAAGGTGTTGATGATGTGCTTGATAACGGTCCTTGGTTGATCAGAAATGTTCCTATTATCCTTAAACCATGGACTTTGAACACAAACCTTCTTAAAGAAGATTTGACTAAAGTCCCAGTGTGGGTTAAATTCCATGAGGTTCCCCTTGCTATGTTTTCTGATGATGGCCTCAGTCTTCTGGCCACACTGATTGGCACGCCCAAAAGGTTAGATGCTTTTACAAGCCAGATGTGCAAGGAATCGTGGGGCCGTAGTAGTTTTGCTAGATGCATGATAGAAGTGAAGTCGGATGAGGTGCTTCGGGATAGCCTCACTGTTGAGATACCATTACTTGATGGATCGGGTTCGACTATTGAGAAGATACGGGTTGAATACGAGTGGCAACCACCCCGTTGTGACAAGTGTAAGATATTTGGTCATACTCTGACTGATTGTCCTACAGTTGTTATACCTCCTGTTCAGCCTACTAAGCCTGTTACTGATAGTTTCAAGACTGTCAATCACAAGAAGAAGGGTAAGCATGGAGGTTCTACAATTCCGGGTCAAGGGGGTTTACTAAACCTGTTGTGGGTAAGCAGTTTCAGTATCAACCCAAAAAGAATCCTCTTGAGCCTAAGAAAGCTGGTAGCACTAAGAATAAGACTTCTGATGTGGCTAGTTCTATTGGTACTAAGATTTCTACATCTAACAAATTTGATGCTCTTAATATGGATGATACGGATACATTTGGTATTCCTACTTATGACACCAACATGGATGTGGATGATGTTCGTACAATGGAAGTTAATGAGGATGAGTCGGTTAAGACTGGTACTACATCACAAGAACCGCTTGTGAGTGATTCAATGGGAACTAAGGATGTTGGTTCTACTCC
Organism: Artemisia argyi; assembly: GCA_030686995.1. Lineage (NCBI taxonomy): Eukaryota > Viridiplantae > Streptophyta > Magnoliopsida > Asterales > Asteraceae > Artemisia > Artemisia argyi. The sequence goes on from CM060680.1 coordinate 4,160,156, forward strand.
TATAGTTGATAAAATTAGTAAGCTTGAAAAGCTACTTATCGATGGGAAAGCTACCCTTGTGGATGATGAAGGTCATCCTATTCCGTCCGCTTCTGTCACTAAGAGGGTTAACCCATTTGCCAAGGTGGGTGAGGTTGTGGTTTCTGATAGTGAGGAGGAGGAGGTTCTTAACACGTTCGACGAATCAACAAATCTTTTTGGTGGAGGTCATGAACGTGAAGAGGAGCTTGACAACTATGATGATTACTCGAAGCAAATTTACGATCTTCCAGGGGAATTGGATGCTCTTAATGTCATTTATGGCTTTAATCTCCAAGGTCGTAGGAAGTAGTTTATATGTTTGTCCGAGTCGTTCAATATTATGTGGTAGTGGTTTTATTTTCTTGTCTAGAAAATAAGAAGTATCTTGTTATGTAAGCTTTTCGCCTATGTAACGGGCTTAGATATGGGATTCACTCATATCCATTGTACTTAAATGTTTTTTGGAGTAATATATTTACCGGGTCGTTGACCTTTTACCCAAAAATAAATGGTAGCTTATTTTTTTAAAAAAATAAGTTCATGTTACGATAAGCTCTGATAAGCTCGTGTGCCAAACATAGCCTAAGTTGTTAATAAATAAATTTTGATGCAAGTAAAAGAGTGTTCATCATTTGATTTGACATACACCAAGATTAATTATATTTTCTAAAAATGTTTTGTTCGGTTTAATTACATGTGAGACAAACTAAGATACTACAATAGATAGTATAAAACTGAAGGAGTAATGTATTTTGGCTAGATGAATCACTTACAGTGTGTTCTTGTGCCTTTTTATGAAAGAAAAAAAAAATAAGAAATGACATGATATATAAAAATATTTCATATTTTCAAAAAAAAAATTGAGACGAAAAGGAAAAGAAAGCGCGTGGTAGGATAAGTGACAAGACTTTTGGCAATTTTGTATCAGTTAAGTAACAAAAATGTCGTATCTTTTTTATCAGTTCAACGACTCAAATATCGTGTTTCATAAGTTGAGTGGTCTATTCTTGGAAAGACGATAGTTCAGTAAGATTTAAAAAAAAAAAAAATGTATATACATATGATCATTGATCGTGCTGCTGAACATACAACCAAACCAACACCTACGAATACAATACGATCCGAGTTTACAACACTACATGACAATACTATTTCTATTGAATCGCCGACTGGGATTCATTGTGACAACCCACAAATGTTTTCAAGACCGAGCCCAGAATTGTTAACGCTGTAACCATATGCTACAGAAACGGTCTCGGTCATTGTATGGCAACAATCAAAAGGGGAGCATTCACATCTAATCAAGCATAACGACCCCATAAATTAATTACAAAATAAATTCAAGTAATTTTTTTTTTTTTTTTTTTTACCTTACTCACTATTGCCCATATTTAGAGAACCATCTTTCATCAGTTTTACACTCAAGCTATTGAATCGTCCTCTGGAATAATGTCGAGAAGCCTTTCTCCAATCGGTTCCTGTTTTCATCATAGCAACAAACTCATCGTAGCTTATTTTACCATCCTGCATTTCAGTAGAATAATGTCAGTTTCAAAGTTTCAAGATAAATGTTAACAAAATAAAAGATGTGGCAAAACTAGTCGGCTCGTCTGATTGACCCAAAACACTTGTCGAAGCTGGATATAACTACAAACATATATTATTACAGCAGTAAAAATAATAAAGTTATAAATAAAGCCGATTTGGAACTTTTATGCAAAAAACTAACATCCGGGTGACAATCACCCATTTGACATGTTTCCATTTCACCCATTTGACCCGCTAGAGATAATCTATAACCCCAATTGAAATTGCTACTATTGTATAAAAGGTCTTCACCTTATCTATGTCAACTTCTTGGAAGATGTCATTCGCAATATTTGAAACATCCACATCTCCATCTTCCATCAAGGAATCCCGAAGCTCATTTGGCTCTATGAAGCCATTACCATCTTTGTCAAAGTAGGAGAAAGCCTTGTGTAAATGCTCATCGTTTGCCATCTTTTTAATGTGGAGTGAAACCGCAACAAACTCCCCATAATCCACAGTACCTTTTCCATCTGTATCTACCTGTAATCAACAGAAATTTGCTGATTAGATAAGATGAATACCATGAGAAAAAGGTCAATTTTACCGCTACATAGCTGCCAAGCCTGCAACAGCCAAGAAAACTAAATGAAGATCACGCAAGCATTTAGACTTACAGCTTCAACAAGCAACTGTGCTTCAGAGTCTGCAAGCTGCGCATTCAGCTTTTGTAGTCCAGTTTTTAACTCTGCAGTTGTGATAATACCATCTTCATACATATCTATCTTTTTAAACATCTCCTGGATGTCTTCGACTTCATCAGTGGACAAGAAATCGGCAATAACCTAAAAACCAGAGATATCACATATATAATTTGGTGCATTAATAATCATTTTATATGACACGTAATGGAGAAATGACTCGAATAACCAACCCTTAGGGCCTTTCTCTTGAACCGATTCATTAATGAGAACTGCTTTAGTCTTGACTTAACAACATCGCCAAGCGGAGCATTTGGAGCCTTTTTAGCATTTTGGAGCCAAGGATGTTCTGCAAATTATACAATAAACAGCGCCATAGAGTAAGCAAATATAAGTTGGGATGCTCATAATCGTACAGCTTATGAGCTAGAACCATATTTCATATCTCACAAATAATGCATGTAAGCTTCAAGAACAAACATACCAAGGACTTGGGTGGCTGTAAGCCGAAGTTTTGGATCTGGCTCTAGCATCTGACGTACGAGACTCTTGGCACCTTCAGAAACACTAGGCCATGGTTCACGTTTGAAATCAATTAGACCGCGAAGAATAGCCTGTGCAACCCCTTGTTCAGACTCTGCATTACAGAACTGACTTTAAATAGAAAGAAAATTAACTTGGACTAATGACACAATTTGCTATACAGAGCAATTATAAAAACGTATAAAGAAAAGCAGCAAAAAGAAAAGATTACCTGCCCAGAATGGAGGAACACCACACAATAAAATGTAAAGAATAACTCCTGCACTCCATATATCAATCTCTGGCCCATAGCTACGTTTGAGCACCTCTGGGGCCATGTAATAAGGGCTTCCAACGATTTCCGAAAACTTCTCGCCTAAATTAACAAGTCATCATCATAAAGATTCAAACAGGATATGATTGATCAACATGGTCCAAAAAGTTCTCTAGCATAAGGAAACTTCAAAAAGCAATCATACAATTTAAACAGCAGTGTCCACATTAAGTAGTTTCGGACAAAAGTATCTTGAATCATTCACAAAGAAGTACGGAAACAAGAACACCCCCCCCCCCCCCCCCCCCCCACCCCTTCCAAACTACCAAAGCCGTTTTAGTTGGAACCTTCCCCAACAAAAGTTGGGACACAATAAACGCTGGGAACTTTAAACCTCCTAATAGCAGTATCAAAGGAAGGAAGCCGTTCAACTGCAACAGAACAATGTTTTTGAGGGTCACATTCAAGCCAAAGTGGTCAAATATTGTTCAAGGGAACGCGCTGATATGCTCATGATCTCTAAGCTTCACTATTGGGGTGTTTGTTTTAGTTTATTTTTCCGGCCTATAAGCTTATTGAACTTTTGAAAAGCTGATAAGCTCAAATTTTTGGGCTTATGGGCTTATCAACTTGAGCTTATGACTTATCAAAAGTTCTATATTCAGAACCTCAAGTTGGTAAGCTCATAAGCTCCAAAAATTGGGCATATATGTTTTTCAAAAGTTCAATAAGCTGGACAAATATACTCCCCCTATATCTATTACTCCCATTACTATACAGATTCGCCACACAATTCTACACCATAAAAAATAGACGGTAAACGGAGAGGGGTAATCAATGAGGGATCCCCTGTTCTGGCTACCCGGGGTAAGTCGAGTCTTTTTGGCTCTGATGTACGTAACCCAACCAATATTCCCGTGACCGTTTCCGGGCTTGTCCCTCGTCATCCCAAGATGCTCACCCAAAAAGGTTTGTATCCCCGGTCTTTTCCCACCTTATCATTAGGCCACCTTGGAGATGGTTATACCTAACTAGTAATGAAATGGATGAGGTTTTCCCTATTCAGATTAGATGTACGCAGGAACGAGTGTATCCCCTTGACCATTTTTAAACCCTTCCCCCCTGGCCACACAAAGATGTTTAACTACTAAGGTTCTCCAAGACCCCTAGTAAGAGCATCGGGACGCTTAACTACTAGGCCACCTTACTGCTGATGATACCTATCTAATAATCTAAATCAAGTAATTATATTCAAACGCACATCCAAACACCCCTTTAAGCTTATTCATGGGTTATGAGATTATCTGTCATCATCTCAATAATTATAGCTTACTTCGAAACTTGTGGGCTTTTATGAATTTGTTTTGACATAATAATAAACTTATATAAACCCATAGGTCCCAAAATAAGCCTAAAAAATTAGGCTTATGGAACAAACACCTAAAATAAATAAACTCATAAACCCATAAATAAGCTTAAACTAACATTGACGCTCGACCACTAGGACACCCAGGTGGTGGTTATTTTAAAATCTGCAAACGCTAAACAAGCTTTTAATCCTAAACGCTAAAGCTAAATATCTCAAATGCTCCAAAACGCTCCACGCCCCTATAACGCCTAACTATCTCATCCTAATCAAGTAATCACATTCAAACACACGATACATACAATTACAATAGAAACAAGCAAATACATTACAAGTCCCTATACTATGACTAAATAATAAGATAAAAAGTAAACCATCAATTTTTCTAAGGCTAACAATATACCTGGTTAAAAAAAAAAAAAAAAAAAAAAAAAAAAAAAAAAAAAAGAAAGCCCAAAATAAATAGCCTTAAGTGGCGAACAAGGTTGAACAAACATTGAGGCTTAAAAAAATAACTATCACCAAGGTGTCCGAGTGGTCAAGCGTCACTTTTTGTTTAAGCTTATTTATGGGCTTATGAGCTTATTTGTTTTCGTCTTAAAATCCTAAACGCTAAAGCTAAATGTCAAATGCTCCAAAACGCTCCACGCCCCTATAACACCTAACTATCTCATCCTAATCAAGTAACCACACATTCAAACACATATCCAAAAACATGATACACACATTATACCTGGCTTAAAAAAAATCGAAAGCCCAAAATCAATAGCCTTAAGCGGCGAACCCTCCTTCTTACTCTTAAACAAAAAATTCTCAGGTTTCAAATCCCTATGAATCACCCCATACTCATGACACATCTTAACCACCTCCACCATACTTCTCGCAACCCCAGCCGCCCCTCGTTCGCTATAATGCCCTCTCGCCACTATCCTATCAAACAGCTCCCCTCCCTCACACAGCTCCATCACCAAATGCACTGCATGCTCATCTTCACATGCCTCCTTTAGCCTCACTATAGGACTAGTGGCACTATTTGACGGTTTTAAATGTTGCATGATGGCTACTTCGCGTCTTACGTCGTCGATATCGACTGCGGTTTGGAGTTTTCGCTTGGATATGGACTTGCATGCGAGAAGCTCGTTAGAGGTACGGTCCATGCAGAGGTATGTTACGCCGAATTCGCCTCGGCCTAGCTCCCTGTCTACTGTGTACTTGTGCTCTAGGGTTTTGTTAAGTGTGGGGTTGTCTAGCAATTTTACTGTGGCGCGTGAGGGCGCGTGAGGGGGTTTGGGGAGGTGTTCTGTGGTGACGGAGGAAGGGGAGGTGCAGCAGTTGCCCATGGGGGAGGTGGTTGGGGTTTTGTAACGGTATTAACTAACTGAAATGAAGGTGGTGGTTGAAGGTCATGTGTGTGTTTTTAGTGTGTGTTATGGAAATGGAAAGTGGGGTATTGGTGTATGGTACTTGAATTTGAATTGGAATTAAATGAGAGAGAAAAAGTTATCTTGCTTTTTTTAAATAGTCTTTAACGAATGTAGGCGTGATATGGTTGACCAAATTCATCCGAAAATCGATTTGAACCGACAAATCGATCAAAAGTGGACTGAATCGAACCGATTTTTTTTGGTTCAGTTTCGGTTTTCTATATTTAGTTCAGGTTTTTTCGGTTTTGGTTCAGTTTCGGGTTGATTCGGTTTATGTCGGTTTTTTCGGTTCGAAACCCGAAAACCAACTCGAACCGAGTTATTCAGTTCGGTTTCGGTTTTGATATCTATTTCTCGGTTTGGTTTTTGGTTTCAGTTTTTACTTTTTTCGTTTTTCGAGTTGGGTTGGTTTTTGTCGATTCAGGTCGGGTTTTACCCAATGCTCACCCCTAAATGTAGCAGTAACAGTAAACGTATTCGAACTGATTCAGTCGGTCTGGTTCAACAAAACATACTGATGGGTATTACGTAAAACTGGACTAGACCGAAATTAAAATTAATGAAAATAGTGAACCGAAAACCGGAGTGAAATACGTTCAGGCTAGTTTGACGGTTCAGTCTGGTCGGCTGTCTATTATACTCCACACTAACCAACATTGATTATAAATAGCAGTTGGCAGTTTTTGTTTGTTTCACGAAACTTTATGATAACATGGATATGACCGTAGTTATAAAGTGTAGAATAATGTAAATGACATATGCAATTTAAAATAAAAAGAAGTGTTTAAGTAAATAATTAAGGTATAAAAGTAATTTTTTGTGATAATATGTCCAAGTATGTAATTTGGACTATAGAGATAATGTATACTTATTATAAATTAAGTATGAGTTATAAAACAACCATATGTGATCATATTATAAAGCAGATGTAAAAATGGATTTGGATTTATATTTTCAACATTGACGTTCTCTACCAATATATAAATTGACAATGTGATCATTTTGTCCTTGATGTCAAAAAATTAATAGTTTTTTTTTATTTTTTAGATAGTTTAGAAATCCACACGAGGGTGCTAATATATGTCTTATGGATATAGGAGCCTACATTGATTTATTTTAATTTATACACAACTTGCAATTTTTTAATAAGCCATATTCTTAAACATGGATAATGGTAGGGGAAATAATTAGTCTTCTAATTAGTCTAGAAACATGTTTTGTACTGTTTTGTATAGTTTTACGTTCTTAGGTCTCCATCTAGAATAACACACACTTACATATTTAATGTAATTGCACTATTGTGTCACATCTATTTCATATGTTTAGTAGGTAATAAAGTGTTAATTGTAGCTTGACATTTTCTGTCACATCTATTTCATATGTTTAGTAGGTAATAAAGTGTTAATTGTAGCTTGACATTTTCTTCTTTCAAGTAAGGGAGTATGTGAGAAAATTAATTATGCATTTTGAAAATAGATAATTAGATAATCAATTGTTGCAAAACGTGATTTTGAAATATAGTATTTGAATATAGATTATGCGTTTCGATCTTATTGGCTCCATGCCTCCATCTCATGGTCTAGTGTTGCTTCAACAAGTCGACTAGTTTGTGGTCGCCGAACACGATAGTAGCATTAGACATTAGTCTTCAAGCCAACTATCGCGTTTGGTATATTTTCTATCACTTTTCATGGTTTTCGACGACGAAATTCTTGATGGAAGACAATGAATCATTGAGGAGTAGGTTGATCTCGAATTCCGGGTGTACTTTTAAGCTTACACTTTTCCTTAAAATGAGATATGAGAAGCAAAGATACCATGCCTTGTCTCATAATATTGCAAACAATCGAGTTCAATGGGTCTAGTTGTCTTTTTTAACCTTTTCTTTGTTTATGTTCTTTACTTTTTGTCTCTTAGTGGGGGTTCCTTTGACTCCTTTATAACTATAGAGACCCACATGTGAAATATGTGCCCACTATTTAACCAAATAAAAGGGAAATATATCAACTTATTTATCCAAATAAATTTTGTTTATTCTTCCGGAATACTTTATTTTTTTCTTCTAAAGTTAATACTCCCTCCGTCCCAAAATTATTGTCCTCATTTGACTTTTGAAAGTCTTAATGTCTCAACTTTGATCTTTAATATTTTTGTATGTATTATATAATACTTGATGAAAATTGTACCAATGAAAAAACATTTAAAAACCAAATCCATTCATTTAATTTTCATCAATTATTATATAACACATAAAAAAATATTAATGATCGAAGTTGAGAAATTAAGACTTTGAAAAGTCAAATGAGGACAGTTATTTTGGGACGGAGGGAGTAATAGTTAGAAGGTTTTTTTTTTAAGGAGAGGTGATATACACACCACAAACATGCATATGTGATGTTGTATCATATGCATAACAAATACTCCCTCCGTCCCATTTTATAAGTCCATTTTGTCAATTTGGGTTGTCCCAAATTATATGTCCACTTTTAGTTTCAACCAATGAGAATGCTTGTAAGTGGGTGAGAATGGATTTTTATTGGTTAGTATTCTATAGGCCCCACTTTTCTTAAACTTTGTAAAATATAAAAGTGGACTTATAATTTGGGACGGAGGGAGTATAATTTTGTGATGTGTACATATTGTAAACTTGTAATGTTCATATCACTTACATTTTTTAAGTCATCTTTTTTCATACAACATAATCATAACAATAACATATTAAAACTTAAAAGTATCACATAAACATCATCTTGCAGCAAACACAATACATAGTTAAAATCTTTGACTATGAAAAAGGCGAAAGCTAAAAAGGACGGTTTTTACATTCAAAGGATGTGTCAAACGAAAAATAATTTGGCTTAACATAATATATGAATGTATTTAGCACTAAAAATGAGTATCGTTAACAACTAACAAATGATTTAATCTAAAACACATCATAAATCAAGTTATATGTTTATAAGAATTAGTTAGGATCAATTAAGAAAAAAAATTAAAATGAGAAGAATAAGACGAAATCACAACCACGCATTCTAGATGCAGCTATAAAATTGGATGCATCTTCATTCAAATTTTCCTTCTTAAATTAAAATGTGTGGCTAGAATTACTTCTTAGCCTTCTTATTTTAATTATTCTTCTTATAAGAATACCTAGATATCTGGCACAAGTAGTTAAATAATGACACAACTTCTAACATACACATTATAAGTGACCCGTTTTGAGAAACGTATAATTAAATAATCAACTCTAACTTAGGTTCATAAACACAATGTTTGGATTTGATTCTACTGTTTCATATCGCAATTATTTGTCTATGTTTGTGTTTGACACACGATAAGAAAACTTCAAATAAAAAGAAAAGAAATAACAATAATCACACATTTAAGATGTATAAACTTAATTTAGATACATCCATAGTTTTTTAGATTCATCATAATATGTAAGTTTAGCTCAAAATTAAATGCATATACATATATTAGAAGCATTTAATAAAGTTATGTGAATTTTATTATTTTTCGTCTACAGCGCATCAGATGTGTTACTAGTACCACTTTGCATCATTTTCACTTCAAAATTACTTCCGAAACTAATTGGGATGCATCTAATTCAAGTCGATGCATCTCAAAACGTGTGGTTATGTTTATTTCTCATAATATTATTATTATTATTATTATTATTATTATTATTATTATTATTATTATTATTATTATTATTATTATTACACTAGATATCACTAGCTTTAATATAAAAAACCAGTGTTGCAAAAAATGCCTACAAGGCCGATCGTAGTCAACGACTGTCAATGATGGTCAAATTTGCCTCAAACTTTCAAATCCTGCTGGAAATACCCGAAGATTGTCGTAAACTAGTTTTAATCACTTATACTCGCTGTTTATATCTATTACAATATGTTTTTAAGGAAAATCTTGCTGGGAATACCCAAAACTCGCCGAAAATACCCAAAACTTGCCGGAATGCCAATCTGGTTAATCACCGATTAATATCGTCTTAACCAATTACAAGCTACAAAAAATCAACCGCCCAAATATCGATTCATGATTTTTGCAACCTTATAAAAAATGACAAAACTATTTGATTAAATAAATTTGACTTGTGGAAATAAGCCCATACCAAGCCAGAGAAACACAAAGCCCACACCCATAGGTCCAACATCCAAGAAAGAAAAAAGCCCATACCGAGCACTCAGTAAACCCTATATTTACTGTACTTACCACACAAAGTAAACATTTCACAGCCTCCCATTTGAGCTCATCTTTGTTAGGTCGGATTCTATTTTATTATTATTATTTTTTTTTAATAAATGTTGTTACATGTATTTTTTTTAAGTTAAATGTTGAGTTTTGTATTTTTCTATGTGTTGTTACATGTAGTAATATTTTGTTAATGGGTGTTTGTTTAAGCTTATTTTTTAGCTTGCGAGCTTATGTGGTTTCGGCTTATTATGTCATAATAATAATAAGCTTATATAAAATGGTTTTATATAACATAAGTCGAAACCACGTAAGCGGGTAAGATAAAAAAATAAGGTTAAATAAACACCCCCATAGCTTGAAAATAAGCTTGTAAGTAAAAAACATTAAGGGGGTGTCTGTTTAATAAGCTTATGGGGTGTTTGGATTAGCTTATTTAGCTGGCTTATGGGCTTATTTGATTTCGGAAAAGCTGATAAGCTCACTTTTTAGAGCTTATTAAGTTTAGATTATTGGCTTAAGCCAATAATGTGAAGTTGATAAGATCATAAGCTTCAATAAGTGAGCTTATCGGCTTTTCCAAAGTCAAATAAGCCCATAAACCAGCTAAATAAGCTGATCCAAACACCCTATGAGCTTATTTCCGTTATAACTCAGATAAATAATGAGCATAAGCATAAGCACGTGTCATTTGCATTTACGGATATGCTGTTTTGTATGATTTGTTTGATAGATTAGTGGACGAAGTATGAGAATTTGTATTTATTGGATGTTTATTACCGTCTCCTTGTTTTGAGAGATTAGTGACTATAGTCGATAGATGTAAAATCTTGCTAAATCACAAACAGTCGTTTTTGAGTGATTAGTGAAATAAGCTTATAAACATAAGCCAGAATCCAATATGCTAATAAGCCCAGAAATAAGCTCAAACAAGATCATCACCCAAACAGGCACGGTTGAATGTGGTTCTGATGTGATTAGGAGTTGATGGTTTGGTTGCGCATACTCACATTTAGGGGGTGTTTGTTTAAGCTTATTTTGGAGCTTATGTGATTCCATCTTATGTTTTATAGGTCAATTTTTCTGGTTTATTTTGGAACTGATTTGGCTTTTTTAAGCTTATTATATCATAATATGCTTATATAGGCTAGTAAGTTGCAAAATAAGCCGGAAATGAGCATATAAAACATAAGCCGGAATCATATAAGCTTTACTTGACACCCCCTTAATGTTTCTGATTCTCACGAATGTTTGTTAATAGTTTAAAATCTTGCTAAATTACAATAAGTCGTTTATTGTGTTAATTGATATAAAAAGTCGTGTCATAATAATGATGATGAATACCTGAAATAATATATTCTAATAATATGGTTTCAGTTCAAAGTTATGGATGCTGAAACTATTCAAGCACTATTAAAGGCGGCTGATTCACTCAGTATTGGACACTCAGAAATACCCGATCCTAGTACCCGAAGACAGCCGCTAGTGAACTACAGTAGGGTTCCCGTCAGGCGCGACGGGAACCACTTCTTTCGTGCTGCATCCTACAGTTTCTTGCATACGGAAGGCTATCACATGTTCTTTCGCGAAGCCGCCGTTGCTAGAATGAGGGAATTTCCAGATGAGTATAACAACGGGTATACTGCTGAAGAATTTGAGGAGTATCTGCTGCGATGTGCCAAATTTGGCGAAACGGCGGATTCCAATCTTCAACTCGCTTGTGCGGAAGTGGTATGTCTTCTTTTTTTCTTTGCCTTTTTCATTTTCTAAATTTTGTTAACTTATCTTTACTGTTTCGTTATCTTCAGATCAAAATGAAGATCAATATGATGAAGGTGGCAGGTTCTACACTCGAGGTTCATAAGGAGATTATTCCTCGGTCAGGGAAGTGTCATTTTGAAATCTATATGTTCCACCCTCCCGCATATGCCATTCATCCAAATGCAGGTAAAGTACAGTAACCTTTTGCATAACATCTGTCTGCGTATGAGTTGTTGATTATTACGTGTTGTCTGAACATTCATATGTAAATAGGCTGATACAAAAGTTTAAAGTCTTTCGTATGTACAGACTTATTATTATCGCCTGAAAGATGACCCTTTTTATTTATATTCAATTTCTGCTTATTTCAGTAGTCATTATGCACCTTTTTTGGACTATTAGTGTTCGGGATTGTTTATTTACTTCTTAAAATACCTTAATTTTTCAGATCATCGTATGTATACAATTCTGGGACCTGAAGCAGTAGACCAAGTATGGCCCTTGATGTCAAGATACACCGAATATGAGGATGTAAGTTTCCATTATCCTTAATCTTGTTTTTGGTTTCTTTTTACATAGGCGAATTTGCTTTCTAATTGCTGATTTTTTATTTATCATTTTGTTAGGATTCTGGTGATGAGGAGGCTTATGATTTGTGATGTTTTACTGATCGTTTTGGGTTGTAATAGTTTGTAACCTGAATGGTACTGTTAACTAAGGTGGATGTTGTAAATATATTAATGGTAGGTGGATTTTGTAAATATATTAATGGTTGAGTTATCGAAAATGTATGGAGACATCCTCTTTGATTTCGTTTTTAACGTTGTGGTTGGCCAACATGATGTTGATTATATGTTTTCTATTGGTCCCGATGATGGCTTTTATAGTATTTTTCTGTACCATTCTTGTGAGGAAGTAAGCTGCAAGTTTGGTACCGGAGAATGATCATATTTAGGAAACGTAGTCAGTCCTTTAGACTCTTCCTTTGGCGATATGGGGTATTGCGAACGCCTTCTTTTGTCCCTTCGTTTGACTAATAGTGTTAGATTTGGAGTAATCTACACTGGTTGGTCTTAGGTGAGTGTCAATTGTGAGGAAATGCAGCTAATGTGTGTTGCTGTCGGTGTATTAGTAGTAGTATGTCCTTGTTAGTTGTTGCAAATTGCTAGTTTCTAACGGCCTGTCCATGATTCTGCAATGCTGTTTGGTTGCAAGTGTAATATTTTGAAATATTTATTGTAATCGTCGGATAGTAAACGATAATCCATTTTTTACAAGATGATTCAGGTGTTGAAACACACATGTTATCGATTTGTTGTCGCTCTTTTAAGACCATCAGCCAATGCCATGGTCACATTGACACCGACATAGTTGAGTATTAAACACCAAACCAGACCAAACAAACCGAGTTGCATCAAAACTATATGTGGCATGGGTGACGGATCTAGATGGGTTCCGGTCTATTTGGGTCATATAGGAGCACGGTTCCAGGTCAAACACATCTATATGTGTCATCGAATTTTCACCCATTTTTTTTAGTGAAAATTGTGTTCAGTTATTTTTTGATCCGCTAGACTAGGGATGGTAGTGGACATCTAATCTAATGGATATCCACCCGATCCACCCATTACTAACGGATTTCGAAACTGCGTTTACGTAATTACACCCAAACCTCATATATTGCTTATTCAAGCACTGAAAATTTTACCAATCAATGCGACTAAGCCGGTTTGTGACCAATATATATATACACAACAATGTTGCAGCTTATTTGTTAATACAGTACTAGTTTGGTCGATCAACATCCAACAGTAACAGGTTATATGATAACATGGGATTATTATTATTATTATTATTATTATTATTATTATTATTATTATTATTATTATTATTATTATTATTTATTTATTTTATTGTTTATTTTTTTTTTAAATTTATTTTATTTTTTTACTTTTTTGGCTATGACATTTACCAAGTAATGTATTTATGATATTGGGCATTAATAGTAACTAGATAGAGAGTATCGATCACTAGCTAGAGTCTAGAGATACAAGTTTTGAACCTTGATATATTAAAGGGTTAAGGGTGTGCTGCCAAAAAAAGTTATGGCGTTAGTAAATGAAGGTAAGTTAATATTCTAACTAACATCACCTAACTTCTTAAATGTAATAAGCAAACTTTGAAAATGATTTCTCACAGAAAATCCGTATATTGTGTTCTAATTATTTTGTTCAGTGTACCGCTCCGTGGGTACAAGATCGAAAAGAATGCATTGGATGGATGCCCGGGCATTGAGAAGGAAGGACGGAGGCGAAAGGCCATGTGGAGATACCGTTTGTGATCCATGGATCTTCGATTGGGAAACCGTATCCAAGCTCCGTAGAATTAACCTTGATAAAAAAGTTATTCCTTAACAAAAGCAACCGCTATGGTTAGTAGTGCTAAAAAGACCAACCCGACTTGAACGTGAATCCAAAGACTTTTGGGTGAGGTTAGTCGGATTAGCTTGTTTGGCTTATTCGGGTTGTGGTGAACCCGATTAACTTGAATACGATTTTCTATTTGTATTTTTCAAAATTTACTCACAACTTAACCATGTACCTGGACGGACCTGATTGAGTTTAACCTGACGCGGATAAACTTGAACCCGATCAACAAAAAACTAAATAATGTAAAGTTCAAATTAGGGGTGAGCATCGGGCCGAATCCCGACCCGTCACTACCCGTCCCGACTAATCCCGAAACCGACAACGGGGAAAAACCCAAACCAACTACCGACCCGAATTACTCGGTTCGGTTCGGTGTCAGTTGAGTCGGGATCGGTCGGTTGGTCGAGATATTGGTTTGTTTTTTTGGTTTTTGTCCCGTCCCAACCCGTCCCAAAAACCGACTATGTGAAAAATCGAAACCGACTCCCGACCTGAGAATAGTCGGTTCGGGATTCGGGATGTTCGGTTTCGCTCGGTTTCAGTCGAGATTTGGGAATCGGTCAATTTTGCTCACCCTTAGTTCAAATACACTTTTAACCAACCGAAATATACCCAAATCTGTTGTATCCATGTTAACACCCTTAGTCACCGGTCACTACCCAATACTTCTCACTCAACCAAAAAAAACTTCTACCACCTAGAATATGCAAATAATATGCCCATAACTCATCACTCCCTCCCCATCAACCATCTTAATATTTTTAGTTCAAAGAAAATAATGGTACAAAATATCACTAAATTTAAAATGACAAGATCAAAAGGTTAAGTCTTTAGATGACAAGGATTGCCACATTGTCACATTCAATGGACAAGATGAAAACAAACACACATCTCACAACAGACACAACTATATCTCTCTTTTAGAGCATACGGTGCAGCTCTTCAAGTGCCCTTCGCCACTCCTACGTGGAGCTCTTCATGGCTCTTCATGGCTAGCCACTGCACCGCCCCCTCCTCATCCCTCCTCACTTTGTTCTTGCTCATCTGCACGACGAAGCACTATATCTGACATTTTGTACTTTTTTTTTTTTTTTTTCTTTTTGTGAGTGAAAAATAAAATAAAGGTATAAGTGGTGGGCCCTAAATAAGTAAGTTGAGGTTAATTGTTAGTGAGGAGGGGGTGGTTGTGAATAGTATTTAAGGTGACGTGACACCCCGTGGCCCCCAATTAGGAGCTAAGTTTGATCATTGCACCTTGTACTTTTATCTTATAAAAGAAACCTCAAGCGCATCTCTTTCTTCATCTCTTTCATCTCGTAATTCAGTTTTCAAACCACATTTCGACCATTATGAGTTTAATTTTTCATTAGCAATCTTGATGATGAAAACTAGTCATATCACACATGCCCAAAACCATTTTTCATTTCGGCTTTTACTTTTCGACACAAGTAGCCAAGTCTTTTCTCTCATTATTGAAATAGGTGATCTTGGAAAAGGGTAGTAACATCTTATTCTTTTTATAACGTGCCATTGTATATTATTGTTTTAAGTTTTGTGTTTTTCTATTGTTTAAAGACTTCGTTCATGTATATGTAATATACTTTGGTTTTGAACCTCCAGGAAGCGGATGTCATAGTCGTGGGCCGATGCCTGGTCTAGGAAGTGTATGTTAGAGCACTTTCATAGTTTCATCCATAACCCAGGTTAAAGTTTAACACACTGCCACGTCAGCTTTAACACATTAACTTTAACTCAGAAAAAAACACCCACAACAATAACTCAGCTTTAACTCAGTTTTAACTCAACTATTTTCAAATTCAACCCTCAACTAAAACTAATATTTCATTTAATAACTAATAAAACACAACTTATATTAATACTTAAAATTTAAACATACATTAAACAAACTACAACAAACTACAGCAAACATGAAACATAAAATACGATAATTAAACATAAACCTACGATAATTAAACATAAAACTACGAATCAATAAAACGAATCATCCGACACATAGCCCTCGTGACTCGAAGCACTCGAATCGTCCTCACTCGTTGGCACACGGTCTAGTCCATTTTTTATTCGCCATTCACAACGACGGTCTCTCCGAGCCTGTTTGGCTCTTAAGTACTCCTCACGCTCCCTTGCTTCACGTGCTTCCTGTGCTTCAACATGTAACAGTTCTTGCATATCTTGCAAGAACGGTTCTTCATCAGTCAATGCATGTGGAAGGTTTGCCGGTGGATTGTAGTGGGGTGGATTGTTTACCGGTGGGAAAAGAAACTCCGGTGGAGTGTTCTGTGGTGGATTGTCATATTGGAAGACGGGAAACAAATCTTGTGGTTGATTGTTTTGTGCTTCATTGTCGTATGGGAAAACCGGGAAAAGATCTTTGGGTGGGGTGTTGCAAACTGAGTTGTTATCTTTTCCGTATTGTGTGTATTTCTTTTTCGTATTGTTGTAATGTTACGTATCGTGTAATCTTGAATTTGAATTTGAACTGAGGGGGTGTTTTGCAATTTGCATTAACTTATATTCCAAATGTTATAAATTTTAGAGGGGCCAAAAGTGACAAAAAAAGTTTTTTTTTTTTTTTTTTTTTTTTTTTTTTTTTTTTTTTTTTTTTAAAGAAAATCTCCTTAACGCTGGGTTAATGGAATAACCCGGCGTGTTAACGCACCATTAACGCGACCACAAACAACAATCACGTACGAATAACGCACGTTAAAAGCCAAATAACGCACCTCGTGCGTTACGTTTGTAAGTGCTCTTATAGTCACTCACAAAGGTTAGATCGGAATCACCACATGGCAACAATAAGATTTTCGTTCTTGATTCCATTTTAAGAGTGGTAATACTCGAGGGATCTACTATTACTATGTTAAGACGTCAGTATGGACGTAACATGTGGCCTCAGGTACTCTTTTTTCTCTTAGTTAAAAATTAAATGATAAAATTTTCAACGTTCTATCAATAAAAATATGGTTTTTCAAACTGTAACACACAAACCATTAGGCCTAACTATGTAGTTTTGGTATTTTTGCATATTTTTTAAAGTAGTCTTTAGGTAGAAAGGCTTATGGAATGTGTTAACCAAGCTTTTTATTACTATCAATGACGAATCAGTGAGTGGGCCTTATAAGGAGAGTTGTCTTGGGAAGTTAGCTTATATCTCAACCATAGGCGTTGTTTGTCCTTTTTATTTGTACAGTTTTTGCAAGCTCCTCAAAATGATGCTAGCCACTTGCTAGGTGTATAGCCGAAGGACGATTTCCACAGTTTTTGCAAGCTCCTGTAAATGATGCTTGGCGTATAGCCAAAGGATTCACACAAACTCTTTAAAACAAACCTAAGAAACAGTTTCTTCATTCTAAGTAGTAATGTTACCACTACTCATGGCGTGTTGTTTAGCTTTAAAAAGGAAGATCAGGGTGTATATAACTTTGGGGAATTCAGTTTTGATGATCCGCCCTTCTTTAACATCATAGTGTAAATATGATACTTGAAATTTGTTTGGAACCAATATATAAGCAGTGTAATGATATATAAGTATCATCATAGTTAAGTAAAGCATTTGTCACAGTATTGGCAAGAAGATTTATTCACACCACTCTATTTGTAATAGTCGTCACACTTTCTGAAAGTTAGATATGCATAATGAGGTCATCATAAATGTCTTATTCTCTTAAACATGTCATATGCGTATGCATTTCATTTTTAACAAGTCAAATGTGACATTTAGCCATGGGTTTGTAGTTAGGCATCTAATCAACCCCAAAGCTTGAAAAGGTGATTATCTCAATAACTAGCTTTAAGAGGTGTTTGTCCAATCGAGCTTATGAGCTTATAAAGTCTGTAAGCTTAAGTAGATAAGCTCATAAGATCAAAAATGAGCAAGCTCCCAAACCCATCAAATAAGGTTAGGCAAACAACCCTCTTGTTTTGATAAAAAGATATTCTGAATAGGCAATTTTTTACCTGCTTATTCTCAAAAAAGCAGCAATCCCAAACACACCTTTTATGCAATCCAAAAGTCAGAAGTTCGTTTAGGCTAGGGTTAAGTTCGACGTACACTAAGTGATTAATATATGCAGTGGTTGGATTGGATTGGAGTCTTTAAGCATTTACTATCATAGGTGCTGTAATGCCTGAACTCCGTGATGTTGTTTAGATAAACAATGAGCATAAGCACAACTCATTTGCATCAATGGATAGTAAAAGGTAGCGGACAATGTATATATGAGCATAAGCACGTCTCATTTGCATTTTACTATATAACTTGTTTGATAGATTAGAGGATGAAGTATGAGAATTTGTATTTATTGGATGTTTATTACCATCGACCAAAATTCTGGTTTTGAACTGATTAGGAGTTTATGGTTTGGTTGCGCATACTCCCTTTTTTCATGAATGTTTGTTTATCATTCCAAATGGGCAGGGGTGTCAAATGGTTGACCCGACCCGAACCCGATAAGGCCTTATAGGGTCGGGTTGATTCGGGTCCAACATAGCTTATCAGGTTTATCGGGTCAACCCGATAGACACAATAGCCTAATAGGGTCGGGTTAGGGTTTTAGTTAGTTTCTTATCGGGTTATCGGGTCAACCCGATAAGATATAGTGACATATTAACAAATCTTTGATTTTTGAACAAAAGCCCATTAATAAGTTTACTGCTATGCTTCTTTTCTTTCTTTATTAACATACAACACATCTTTTGTTAGTATACAACATTTCCAAACTCCAATTGAGCGGCAGCAGATAAAAGTCTAAATTCCTTGTGTATTTAGTTAAAGTCATATCTTGGTCAGAGTTTAAGTTCCTTCGTATATGCTTATTATTAACTAAATGGGAGACTCGTGGATTGCATTAGTTTGTTACTATCCATATTGAGAGTTTAGTGCCGAAATGGTATTCCCTGTGTGAGTTTACTATCCAAAAATGCAAATGTATGGCAGCAAGAATGCAAGATCACATACATGTCCAAGTAAATTTGGTTTAATTATGCCATATATTCATCTATTAACATATCGCTAACCTAGCATTACATAATTAATTTATAATTAATTAAATGTGATTTTAAATGTTATAAATTAATTAAATGTGATTTTAGTTATTTATAATTAATTTAAAAATGATTGAAATTTATTATAAATTCATTTAAAATGTTATAAATTAAATTAAAAATAAATTAAATTAATTAAAAATAACTTTAAAATGTAATAAATAAACTAAAAATAATTTAAATTAATTATAAATAAGTTAAGATGATTTAAATTGAATATAAATAATTTAAAATGATTTAAATTAATTATAATATAAATATTTTTATCAAATATATAATTAAAATTAAATACTTTCATTTAATATATAATTAAAATTAAATACTTTTAGTTATTATACACTAATAGAAAAAGTAGAAGGGGTGACGAGAGAAATCCTGACGACACATTGTCGTCGGTAAATAACACTAAAAGCCAAAAAAATCACTTGACCGAGACCAACAAGCATTGAATTTTTTGTTAACTAAACTCCCGACGACATGTCGTGGGTATTGTTTTCGTCAAATTTGACTTTCCCGACGACATTTCATATCGATAAACTTCCAACATCAAAGCGTACAAATTACATTATAGATCTGTGAAAGTTCAAACATTAAAACATACGAATTACATTACAGATCGATAAAATTTTAAGCATTAAAGCATATGACTTACATTACAGATCGATAAAAGTTTAAACATTAAAGCATACGAATTACTTCAAACTAAGATTTTTCATGTCATTGTAAAGGTCGTGAAACAGGGCAGCTGAATCAACTGTGTGGTTTTGGGGATGGATATACATTTCTAGCATTTTATCGAGTACCATTATCCTGTGATTCAATTTGATGCAGTTTGAGCACTCTACATTTCGAGGACTCGATGTTGAAGGTCCTGGAGAGAAAGTTGGATAATTACAATTTTTTTGTGTGTAATATATAAATAATTTGTTTAGTTGTTAAAAAATAATTTTCTTTACTCTTTAACTGCCTTGGTCATGGGAATTTGGATGCGATTTTTTTTAATGGAAAGATGAACAACTCCGTCTAATTAATGGTTCTCCTAGAGCTTCAATGCCTCCAACTCATTCTGAATGATTGCAAGAACTCCAACTTACTCTGCAGGACCTTCAACATCGAGTCCTGGAAATGCAGAGTACTCAAACTGCATAAAATTGAATGAAAAGATAAAGGTACTTGAGAAAATGCTAGAAATATATATGCATCCCAGAACCACCGGTTGATTCAGCTTCCCTATTTCACGTCCTTTATAATGACATGGAAAAACTTGATTTGAAGTAATTCATTTGTTTTAATGTTTGAACTTTTTTCATTTTGTTATGTAATCCGTACGCTTTAAAGTTTGAACTTTTATTGATCTGTAATGTAATCTGTATGCTTTAATGTTGGACATTTATGGATTTGTAATGCAATTTGTACACTTTGATGTTTGAGCTTTTATTGATCTGTAATGTAATTCATACGCTTTAATGTTTGACGTTTATCGATTTGTAATGTAGTTCATATGTATTTTACTACTTTGTTGGTTTAATGTACACCAAAGCAATTTAGCATTTCAAACGTTAGATAAGTATGAGAACTCTACATTTCACGAATCGGTGTTGAAGGTCATGCAGAATAAGTTTGAGTTTGTGATGATAAGGGTGAGTAATGTAGTGGTGGTTGTTAGGATAAAAGAGTAATGTGTTTGTGAGGATAACTAGATAAGAGTTAACCAAATATACTTTTATAGTAAAAAAATAGCTTTTGGTGGAAACTTTTGGCGCCAAATTTCTGAGGATAATAATTAACCAGGTTCTGGTGTCCATCTCATGTATAACGATATCATATCGGCTCGTCCATTTAACATGTCTTGTGTAACGATATCATATCGACTCATCCGTTCAACATCTCATGTATAACGATATCATCTCGACTCTATCCATGAAATGCAATTCATTCATACGAGTAGTATGGTTTGATAATGAGTGGGAGGTTGGTTCAAGCACCTGGATCATGGGTTATGGTTAACATTCATCAAGTACACATTCATATGTGCGCTCTCAACAAAATCCATGAAATTCAAGTCATTCCTACGAGTAGTATTGTTTAATAATGAGTGGGAGGTTGGTTCAGGCATCTGGATCATGGGTTATGGTTAACATTCATCAAGTTCACATCCGTACGTGTGCTCTCGACACAATCCAAGGATCATTGGCTATGGTTAACATTCATCAAGACTATGTCGATATCCGTCATATCTCGTATATCAATTTTATCTCGACTCATCTGTTTAACATCACTTGTATATTAATATCATCTCGACTCATCCATTCCGTTTCACAGCTCTTGTATATCAATATCATATCGACTCATCCATTCCGTTTAACATCTCTTGTATATCAATATCATATCGACTCATCCGTTTAACATCTTTTATATATCAATATTATCTTGACTCACGGTTAATATCTCTTCTATATCAATATCATCTCGACTAATCCATTTAACATCTCTTCTATATCAATCTCATATCGACCCATCTGTTTAACGTCTCTTGTATATCAATATCATCTCGACTCATCCGTTTAACATCTACTGTATATCAATATAATCTTGACTCATTCTGTTTAACATCTTATGCTCATAACGAATAAGTGCTAATAGAAGGAAAAGCTCTAATAGAACGAAAAACGCTAACAGAACAAAAAGTGCTAACGTTTTTAACGAACGTTGCTGTGGTTTAACACCATTCGATTTCGTAGTTTTTAAAATTATTTATTAAGGAAAAGCTCTAACACCACCCACCCCCACCGAACATCCACCGCTGCCATTTTCATGTATGTGTTTGTGTATAATTTAAATTATTTTTAGTTTGGTTTGTGTTTGTGTTTAATAACTTAATTTGGTTTATGGTTTGTGTTTATTTTGGTTTATCAGTTGATGTCGTCATCGACCCACCACCACCGGCTGCTGCTGTCGCCGACCACCACGACCAGCTACTAGCGTCACCGCTATTCACCACCATCAACAGGTAAAAAGTTTTTTTAGTTTGGTTTGTGTTTGTGTTTTTGTTTGTTTGTTTTGGTTTATACAAAAGGTTTATGGTTTGTATTTTTTTAATAGCTTAGGGTTTGTTAATATCAAACCTTGGGTACTTTTTTTCTAGTCAAATTTTGTTAAAGTTTTATTAGTGGTATGTGAGGTGTTTTTGTGAGTGACATGGATGAAGTTGGAGTAGTAACTAGTAGCTACAAATGTGCTAAAAGGTTTCTACCATATTTCTTATTTTAACAATGTTCATTTATTTTCGTATTTGGTGTGTTACATTGATTGGTTTCTTGAAGTGGTAATGGAGTCTGAAGTTGGTTATAGGTAAAGTTTAATGATTTTTTATTAACTATGGTAAATGACAATTATCTGACTTTGTTAGTACTCAAGAGATTAGTTTATATCCCGGTAGTTTTGGTAATTAGTATCGTTTTGGATGTGAGTATTTGGTCTGCTCTCAATATACAAATCTAAATACCATTAATTCGGGTTTTGTGGTCTTATCGTTTACAAATGGTAGTAAAAAGAAAGTGTTTTCAGGATCTCAAAAAAGGTACTCCTACTTGTTCTAGAGAGTTTTAAAGTGTTTCGAGGATATACAAAAAGTACTCCTACTTGCTCTAGAGATAATTTTGAGTTTACAAATGTTAGTAAACGAAATTTGTCTCTGGGATATGCAAAAGAATACTCCTACTTGTTTTAGAGTTCTGAGTTGCATTCAGTTGAGGATATTGCCACAGCAGCTTGATGCTCATAGTAGTTAGTGAATTTTTTTAGTACCGTAAGGAGTTGTTATTGCTTGATTGCCCATTTGAGATTGCGCATTGAATGTGCGGGAATTGGTAGTATTTAAATAATGGGTAATACGCGTAAATGTGTGAATTGGTAGTATGTTGAAGTATCGTGGAGGCATGTGTAAATTTGTTAATGTTTAAATGAGTAAATGTGTATATATTTTGTATAATGTGTTAATGTTTAAATGTTTATAATGTACATCGTTTAATTACCAATATTAGAAAAAATGGGTCTATGATAGACTAATCAAAGTTATATTGTATATTGTTTGCTTTCGTACGCATAAATGGTTCAAAACAGGTGTAATATAAACGACAAAATTATTTATTAGTATACGTTTGGGCTAAAAAGTAACTTTGTCATTTATATTACACCCATTTCACTCATTTTTGCCCAAACATGTACTAATAAGTAACTTTGTAGTTTATTTGAGTGATTACACTGTTTTGACCTATTTTAATCCGTTTCACTTGTTTTGTGACTTTACAGATCCCTGCAAGAGAGCCAAGCCGGTCTTGAGCCGGAGAACAAGATGACGGATGAAGCAATTTTGGGTGAGGTCTTGGGAACAAGGTGAGGGTTCAATCCGGGACGGGGTAGGAGGTTGCGTAAATGAGTAGGCTGGTTTGTTGAACTTGTTTAGGTTGGTTTGTTAAACAATTTATCGTTTTGAACAATTTATGTTTATTTCATCAAACTACGTCGTTGGGCCACTTGTAATCGTTGAACAATTTATGGAATTCATATTATATAGTTATTGTTTGTCTTGATTTGAAAATCTTGAAAATTGGTAGCGGAAAAATCTGGAAAATCAAGGTCGAAAAACTTGGAAAAACGCGCTGAAACAGCTTGTGCTGTTAAAACTGGCCACCATATTATTCCAGTCAATGAAAGTCAAACTTCTAGCGACTAATCGTTGTCACTACAAAGTCGTCGCCAAAGAAATGGGTCAATGAAAGTCAAAACTTTTAGTGACAACATGTTGTCACTACAAGTGTTGCACAAAAAAACATGAGTCAACAAGTCAAACTTTTGGTCAAACCTGTTGTCACAATAGGTAAAAAATGTTGTCGCAATAACTTATAGCGACGCGGTTATAGCTACAACGCTTTCAGTGACAACATGTTGTCATGAATATACTTATAGCGACAACTTTGGCACTTTTAGCGACAACATTGTGTTGTCGCTATAGGTCCAGAATGGTGTAGTGTTGGTAAAGGGAATCACTAGGGTAATAGTAATGGCAATGGGTTTTGAAACCCAGCATGCTTGGAGGGTTTAGAAATTGCTCATTTTTGTGGGTTTGTGAGGAACTCAAATAACTACATTTTATTGTTATCATTTATCCTATTTATTTTACTTGTTTTATTATATTATTTATCTGAATCGATACTTAATTATTTACTTTAGTAATTCTCAGGTAAAAACAAGCAATTGGTGAAACTTAATGATTTTGAACGAAATATGGAGCAAAACTAGCAAGATGTCAAAAGTCTACTGAAATCCAGAAGATGCGCCGCATCTCACTCAACAGATATGCCACAATATCATACTTAGATGAATTCGAAAACCATTGCCTGACTTTGAAAATGCGCCGCATGCAATTATATCATGCGCCGCATATGAAACTTTGGTCAACGAAGAAGGTCAAGCTTGTTCTACTCCAGATACGCCACATCATATTGCTTACATACGGCGTATCACTATCAAGACTTCACAAGTTATAATCCAAGACACTAAAGGACATGCGCCGCATACAAGAATCAAGTTACGACGCATCTAATGGCAGTATACGAATATTCCAGAATATATTAATCTTGGACCCCATGCGAAGTTAAGTCAATGCGCCGCATCTAACCCTCAGACAGAAAGTATAAATACCCCAAGGACAGACGAATTTTATAAGAAGTGCACCATAACCCTAAAGAGACGAATTCAGTCGAAGAAGCTTCACAAGACACACTCCAAACAAAGATATTAGAGCTGTAAGAAGGTCCTGCATGTATTTAATTCACTAAGTAGTTTTATTTTATTGTAATAGTACGCTTTAATTCATCAGGATTGATAGGCTTGTGATATGTGACTACGGAACATCGTACACTCCCCTTAAAATTGCTTTCCCATTAATTAAAGTTTATATGTTGATGTCTTTGGTGACTTATATTAGTGTTTTGATAACCTCTGTGTCTAGTTGAGCCCGTGGACTGCCATATCTGCCCCTCGCCTATTTAATCTAACGTCTTTGATAAGTAGGATAGACATAAGTGATCATTAAGGGTTTACTCGCCGATATACTGCGATCCAACGAGAAAGACCAGATTATAATACACTTCATATAAAACTAGCAATAAAATAAGTGACAAGCTACTTAATTAT
This sequence comes from Artemisia argyi, assembly GCA_030686995.1. Taxonomy (NCBI): domain Eukaryota; kingdom Viridiplantae; phylum Streptophyta; class Magnoliopsida; order Asterales; family Asteraceae; genus Artemisia; species Artemisia argyi. The sequence continues at coordinate 4,185,655 of CM060680.1, forward strand.
CAGGACAGGTCTTCTTATAGTCTCTATTATCTATCTGTGTACGTGTTGCTATTTGCTGATTTGTTCTCATTAGTTTAATTTACTATTTAATAAAACCAAATCTGTGTTAGTCTCTCAGACTAAAACCCCCTTGCGTTAGATTAGATTGTAAAACTAACTTAGGATATTAAAATAATGATAGACAAATTAAGGTTTTCGTTCCACTCTTAGTGATCGACACTCTACTTACCACTATATACATATTGATCGGATACACTGTCCGTTAGAGTGTGTGTTATACGATAAGTCAGCTAAATATAAATTTAAAACTTTGAAATAGGCAATTACCCCTATACTGCATACGACACAACACACACATCAGTTTGATACCCTTTTTCAAATACCAAACCCACTAACCAAATTATGCATTTAAGGAATAAACATCAATCTTTTACCTTTTACTTTCTGCTCAGAATGATTAGGCTTATGACAATGCATCTGAAATTATCGATCGAGTGCATCGATCGATCGATAAGCAAAATCAATCGAGCCATTGTGGCACAAAGAATAATATCGATCGCCGGTGACTTGTAGCACCAAATCGTTCGCTTATTCGACCGAGATTCAGCAACCACTAAATTATTCATGACATGCTATAAATTATGTAACTAGCTACACACAACTAGAAAACCAAAATATAAACAAGCATAAAGTAAGACACATCAACCTTTATGCTAAACAAAGGAAAAGCAACCTATCCAAGTCTAATGTCAAGGATGGCAGTAACCTTTGATTGGGCCGCAGATAACCATAATCATCATAATCATTGTAGTCTCTCATTCCTTTCACTATCGAAATAATTAGTCTCGTTAGGATATTCCAGAACTTCACCATCGTCGTTGTTAGAAACATCCACATTACCCACCTTAGAGAATAGGTTACCCACCTTAGTTGAAGAAGTACACGTAGAGGAAGAAATACTAGGCTTAGTAGCCCCATCATGCTCCTTCTCTTTCAAATCAACCTTTTTAAGAGGTTTACCATCATCATCTACAATAGTAACTTTCTCATCAATAATTAGCTTTTCAAGCTATTTTCTCAATAGGAGTAGTACTAGTGTTACCATAATCACCCAGCAAAAGTACAAGGAGAAGAAGAAGTACTAGGCTTAGTAGCCGTAGCCTGCTCCTTTTCATTCAAATCACTCACAAGCTGATCTTGTGACCCCTTACCATTCGGTTGACAACCATCCACATCCTCCGCACCTAATGAGTTCAAAACATCAAAATAATTAGGAGACTTAGTGTGTGTACCAGATTTAGCATTAGAAGAAGAAGTCTCCTTTTGACCCTTAAAATCCGAACGTTGGTTGGTAGTTGTCGCCACTATCAGTCTCCAAAATTTAGGTTTTGGCTTATTAAGCTTAACACCTCCAATAGGCCGAGATTAGTCAGTTACCTACTTCCTTTTATCCTTACGATTCTTTACCTCGATAAAACCCTCATCATTTTTTATCGTCTTCATAATAGTTTAGTTACAAAAAATAAAAAAAGACACGTGCACACATGAACGACTGTTTTATTTAAGCCACATATATAAATAGGTACACACAAAATATAAATAAACATGCACATTCAAATTGACGCAACCGAATTTTCTGAAAAGCTTTACACCACCAGCCATATATATTCACGAGTAATCATCTAGTCAATTAATGAATTATGAATTCTTTAAACTATTGCAATAATTAATCAAGTATGATGTTTTCTTTATACTTGCTATTTTTATTAATCTATGTTTTTACTTACCATCCTAACTCTAAGATCATGATGAGTGTTAAAAAGTTCTATACGAGGGTGTGCAAAGTGTGCAATTGCACAAGGCTCTAAAAATTTTAGAGGACTCAAAATGTATAATCCATTTTACATTTGGTGCCTTTAAATACACTTTAATAAAAGTAATGTTGAAGTAATAATGTTATGTTCTAAACATTGTTATAATTGAAGCAAGATTGTTGGAATACTACACTATTTGGAATACTAAGGGGGCGTTTGGTTGGCTGGAATTCGGTGTAATTCGTTGTAATTGTAATCTGAATTACATTACAATCATGTTTGGTTGACAGGATGGATGTAATTGTAATTCAGATTACATTCCGTTGCTTGTTTGGTTTGTAAGGAAATATAATTGGATTACAACCAATTATGTCCAGTGATGTAATTCAGATTACATAGCAAACTTGATGGAATGTGTTGAGTTACGTTGGAATTCAGATTTTTTAAAGTTAAATATCATTATTTATCTTTCATCGTTATTATTAATATATTATTTAATTTTAAATAATAAAAAATAATTATCATAATAATTATTTATTATTATTACAATTACTATAATAATAATAATAATAATAATAATAATAATAAAAGTGATTTCTTGGCTCCCCACTAATTTCTTGTAAAATCCTATTTATTGTTAATAAAAGTGATGGTTTAGAATAAAAAAAAAAATATAATAATAATAATAATAATAATAATAATAATAATAATAATAATAATTATTATTATTATTATTATTATTATTATTATTATTATTATTTATTATAAACATCACTTTCATTATTATTACAATTACTATAATAATAATAATAATAATAATAATAATAATAATAATAACAATAATAATAATAATAATAATTATTATTATTATTATTATTATTATTATTATTATTATTATTATTATTATTATTATTATTATGGCAAATTGCATAAAAGTGTATTCAACTTATACAAAATTTCAATTTAAGGTACTCCATATTTTTTTTCTCAATTTACTGTACCCAACTTTTTTTTGGATTCAATTGAAGACAATTAACAAGTTACCGGGTCACCTTATTCTCCGATCTAATTTTTCGACAACCCACCACCACCACAGTTCTCTAACAATGCAACCGCCAACTTGGACAGTTGGTCGATTAATTTTGATGGTAGATCAATAACTTTCCACCCAAAGCACATTCGAATCTTTTTTTTTCTTTTTTTTTGACAAACCTAAAAGAATAAAAGAACAGCAACAGTGCCTTTTTGGCAAACTCCATGTTTATACATAAATTAATGGCATCCATTTTTTCCCACAAGATTAATTTTGTATATTAACTAATTTAGACATATGAATAATAGTGGAACTCTTCCATTAAACCATGTGATAGTCAAACATTATTTGAAGTGAAGGAGCAATAAATTCCAATCAAAGTACATCCAAATCACACCAAAAATGAATCCAGATCAGTTGGTGGTGTTGTTGCGGTAGTGTTGTGGTGGTACCGGCTCTAGAAGTATGTACTACTTCGACCAACCTCGACCTTCCGAAGGTGTTTCTTGATATTTACAATATGGCTTACCTTAAACCGAGCTACGATTGATTTATATGATAATTAGAAAACTATTAAAATTTTGTCATTTGGGAGTCCTGTGAGAATTATGCATTTTTAGTCTATGTAACACATTGTTGACAATATATAACGTTTGAGAAAATGTTAAAGGTAAAGTGAGCAACATTATTAAAACATGTGCTCTTTTATCTTTTCTTGTCACCAAATTTCTTTTTGGTACTAAAAAGTTTACAATCAAAGTAAATGGAATTTTCAATTATTTTTGTGCTTTTTATCCAGTAGGGTATTCTCTCATGTGATTTTATGTGGTTATTTTTTTGTGAGGCCTACTGTGTCTCATGAGAAATTTTTCTTTCTCTATCTTTTTCTTTATTACCTTACACAGTTTTCCGGCGTTTTTGTTAAAAAAACAACATAGTCTTCAAGTGTTTGTATTGTTTAAGGTCATTTTAATAAATAAATAAAAAAAAGCATGTTACATTATTACTTTCTACTAGGGTTACAAATTGAATGTCTGGGAATAAATTCTTGCCTCTCTTTTTTACGAAAATAGTAGCTCTACTAAACAATTTATTATTCGATACTATTGTTGGTTTTAGTCTTCAAGTGCCGATACTACTTTTAATTATCATTCACGTTTCTTTAAGCAACTCCATGAAAAAATATAGTACATCCACTAATAAGTATTGGTATTCTATTTGTTTAGACTTAAGTAGGTTTAATGTAAACTCTCCGGAGAAATATAACACCTCTACTAAATAACTTAGTATCGGTACTATCTTCGTACATCTTTTAACTTGTTTAGTCCTGATAGGCTAAAACCCATATATGTATTTCGTTTTTCATTCTTTTCTTGTAATATTAATTTCTTAAGTCTTTTTTATGCATAACTTAAATAATCACAAAACACCTCAAAGTAGCTTTTATAAAAGCTAATAACGATGTATAATCAAGCAATTATCTCATTGTGGGATGCATATAAAATGCACCAATCAGTGGACTCGATTAGAAAAAAGAGTAAAAACATCAGAAAATACAAAAAAATAAAGAAACTATTTAAAAATGATCTTTCATATATTTTGATAATTATCTAAACCTACACATGTTACAATTGAAACATGCAACTGAATCGCATACACAAAATAAACAAACCTACATCAACGCATGAACTATTACCGCTGGACAACTTAAACACCGATAAACCAAACCAGAACCGACGACGATCTACTTTGATGTCTAATGGTTTATATATTTACAAAAAAGAGAAAAAGACGCGTGCACAAACGATTGGCTGTTATCTTTAAAGCATATCAATAGGTACACATATAATATAAATAGGTATGCACATACAAATTAACGTAACCAAATTTTTTGAAAAGATATACACCGTCGGCGACAAGCATGAGTAACCGTCAAGTCATTTAATAAATTATGAACTCATTAAATTGTTATAATAGTTAATTAAGTACTAAGTTTTCTTTATACTTGCTATTTTTATTATTCTAACTCTAAGATCATAATAAGTGTTAACATGTTGTATTCGAGGTTGTGCAAAGTGTGCAAAATTAGCATGGATCACAATCTTTTTTTGATCTTTCTTTGATTTTCTAATGTTTTTTCTTTTCACACTAGTTGGAAAGGCGGTCCGTAAGACATATATTTTTTTAATCCTTTTTTTTTCTTTTTCAATACACTTTTACTTTGTCTTATATATTCCAACTTCACATAATGTGATAAACATAAACAATACAAATACAGCGAGGAAGACTACTCGAGCCTTAGGTGTTACTTATCGCCTTTATATAATTTTTCACTTATCGCCTTTATATACTTTTTCATGTACTCCACTCAATTCCACTTTAACTAACGTAAGGAACATGTAAGTCTACGGATAATCGCAATAACTTCATAGAATTATGAGTCCCAACTCGACCCATAGCTAACAATATGGGAATCAACTACTAGATTAAAAAAGAAAAACATGTTGCATTATTACTTTCTACCAGGGTTACAGACTGAGTGTCGCGAATAATTCCCTCGTCCCTTTTATGAAAATAGTAGTTCTACTAAATAATTTAGTACAGGTACTATTGTTGGTTTTAGTCTTAATCGCTGCTGGTTGAAATTTGCGAAACTACTTTTGATTATACTTCACGTTTTTTTTGTTAGATTAAATAACTTAGTAACGGTACTATCTTTGTACATCTTTTAATTTCTTTAGTCTTCAACCTTCATAGGCTAAAACCCATTTATGTCTTTCATTCTTCATTCTTTTCTTGGAATATCACCATGTTAAATCTTTTTTACGCATAACCTACATAATCACGAAATACCTCAAAGTAGCTTATATAGAAGCTAATAACGATGTATAATTAGGCAATTAATGCATTGTGAGGTGTATGTAAAATACACCAATTAGTTAACTTGATTAGAAAATAGAGTAAACACATCATAGAATACAATAAAAATATATTTAATAAAGGATCATTGATATCTTTTCAAAATTATCTCAAGCTACATAGGTTACAATTCAAACTTGCAATTGAATCGCATGCACAAAATAAACACACCTGCAATGACTCCTAAACTATTACCACTGGACTGCCAATACCGACAAACCAAATCAGAACCAACGAAAATCTACTTTGTCGTCTTGAAATGAGTTTAGTTACAAAAAAGAGAAACAGACACATGCACACACGAACGACTGTTTTCTTTAAGCCACATCAATAGATACACACAAATTATAAATATGCATGGACATACAAATTGACGAAACTGAATTTTGTGGCAAGCTATGCACCACCGGAAATATATATTCGAGAATAATCGTCTAGTCAATTAATGAATTATGAATGCATTGAACTATCACAATAATTAATAAAGTGCAATGTTGTAAAAATCGGCCGAATCGGCTGATTAATCGCCGATTAATCGTTCATCGGTCATACACGTTGTTGATTTTTGAAAATCGGTGAAAATCGGCATGGGCAAAAAAACTCGGAAAAAATCGGCCGAATTAGTCAAAAATCGGCCGAATCGGCCAAATCAGCCGAATCGGTCAAATTTAAAAAAATAAAAATTTAGGCATTCTACTTAATTTGGGGATCGTTTATTTCACTTATAACGCACAATGGTACTCATAATCAGAATTAAAGCAATTTATTTTGGTTTGGAATCATAGTAGGCTTGAAATCAGTTAAGATCTTTAGTTTGCTCTTCAGAAATACCCAAAACGTGCAGGAAATGTCAATCCAATTAATCACTGATTAATCCCGCCTTGGCCGATTAATCGCTACAGGGTGGTCGACCACCCGACTATCGATTCACGATTTTTGCAACATTGATAAAGTGTAAAGTTTTCTTTATACTCTAAGATCATGATGAGTGTTAACAGGTTATATACGAGGGCGTGCAAAGTATGCAATCATACAAGGCCCTGAAAATTTTAGAGTTCTCAAAATGTATTATCAATTTTACATTTGGTGCCTTTAAATTCACTTCAATAAAAATAATGTTGAAGTAATAATGTTATGTTCTAAACATTGTTATAGTTGAAGAAAGACTGTTGGAATACTATACTATTTGTTTCAATAGTTAATATGATATAGATATTTCATCATCATGCATAGTTATAACCCAAACTTTTGCACAATGCTTTCGTGAGTTCAGCTATGGCCCTGCAAGTTAACCCAAATGAATGACGCATGTCAAACTTTAATTTAGAAGAAATAAATAGCTTATAATAATGAGACTTGACATTGATGTAAAAACTATATTTGCCTTTATTACTAAATAAATATTTTAAAATAATAATTATACAATGATTATATTATATAATAAATCTTTTTAAGATATAAGTGTGTACACTTGAAAAATAAAATTTATGTGATAAAAGAAAACATATTATTCCACTTCAATATGAATTATAAGGATATGCTTTTTTTTATATATATTAATCATATTATCATGCTGATCTAACCCGAGTTACACACGACGTTACCTTAAAATAATAACATGTCATAAAAAATGTACGCTTTAAACGTCGTTATAACGCACTGTCATATATAACACTGTTTCTGAAAATTGTTTCATAAGAATGTAGAAAGAAATACCTTTCTAACGATATATAACACACCTTAAACAGAGCTACCCAATTGATTTTAGGGATAATTACTAAAATGGTCCGTTGCCCTGCGGTTTAGGCATTTTTAGCCCGATTTTTTAATATTCTTGATTTAGCCCGGGTTGCCCTATGCAACAAGTCTATAGTCAACCGCATGATGACAAGTGTCCTACAGTTGCCCAAAAACACACAAAAGTTGCCCAAAAGACACAAAAGTTTGCCAAAAAAATGACACGTGGCATCCTATAGTTGGCTATGCGCTAGTTGTCCAAGGCAACTCAGGCTAAATCGGGAATATTTAAAAATCGGGCTAAATATGTCTAGTCACAGGGCAACCGGGCTATTTAACTATTTATCCCTTGATTTTATATGATTATTAAAAAAACAACCAAATTTCTGCCTTTTGATAGCCCTTTCAAAATTATGCATTTTTAGTCTATGTAACACATTGAAGACAATATATGATGTTTGAGAAGATTGTTAAAGGTAAAAGTGAGTCACATTACCAAACAGATGCTCTTTTTTACTTTTTTTGGGACCAAATTTTATTTGGTACTAAAAGTTTTAAAACATAGTAAATGGAATTTTCAATTATTTGTGTGCTTTTATCCGGTAGGGTATTCTCTATTTGATGCCTTTAAATTCAGTTTCATAAAAGTTATGTTGATGTAATATAATTTTAATTTCTAAATATTGTTATAACTAAAGCAAGATTGCTCGAATTTCAATACTTATGATATATTTTTCATCATTATGTTTAGTTATTGCCCAAACTTTTGGACAATGCTTTCGTTAGCTCATCTGTGGCCTTGCGTGTTAACATCAAAGATTGAGATAAGAGAAATAAATAGTGGATGACGCATATTAAAGTTTATGTCAAGAGAAATAAATAGATGATAGTAACAAGACTTGAAATTGACTTAAAAACTATATTTCTCTTTCTTAGTAATTAAATATTTTAAAATAATAATTACATAATATTTATGTAACATATGAAAATTAAGATATCTGTGTGTACATTTGAAAATGAAATTTATGTGATAAAATAAAATATATTATTTCACTTCAATATGAATTATAAAGATGTGATTTTTTTTTTTTTTTTTTTTTTTTTTTGTAAATCATATTATCATGTTAATCTAACCCAAAATACACACGACATTACCTCAAATAAATAATATTGCATAAAATACATGTTTTTTTTTCATATGAAGTAGAAAGATGTTAAAGATAAAATTATGCATTTTTTTTTTTTGTTTTTTTTTGTCTATGTAACACATTGTTAACAATATATGACGTTGGAAAAGATGTTAAAGATAAAAGCGTGTAACATTATTTAAACAACGTTCAAACCTCATATGTTATTTTTATCTTTTCTTGTGATGAACTTTTATTTAGTGCTAAAAAGTTTTCAATTTAAGTAAATGCAACTTTCAATTATTTTTGTGCTTTTTATCCTGTAGGGTATTCTTTTATGTGATTTTGTGCGGCTATTTTTTTTTTAGGCCTACTATGTCTCATGAGATTTTTTTTTTCTGTTTCTTTTTGTTTAGTTTTTTCATGTAGTCTTCAAGCGTTTGCATTGTTTGAGGTCATTTCATTAAAAAAATGAAAAACATGTGATACAATTACTTCAGTATTACACCGTATCAGTCTAACATAAGGGCACTGACAACCTTGCGGGGAAAGAACCTCGGCAAAGAGTGTCGATCGGCAAGCATGGCTGCCAGCCACTCGGCAAGCCCCATTCGGTGCCCCAAACGGCATGTATCACCGATTCGGTGTGAGTGTTTCCAAGGCAAATATAGATGTTGGCATTAAATAAAAATGGGAGACGTTGGGCTTGTTTCCAAAATTTTTTTTTCTTTCCCTTCAATGAAAATGGAACGTTGGGTTCATGGTTGGATGGTAAAGGTCTGCACTTGGACGGTAAAGGTCTGTATGTTGGGTTCATGGTTGGAACGTTGGGTTATGATGGTGGTGGTCGTGAGGTGTGGTGACCGGCGGTGGAGGCTGTGGTGGCCGGCCAAGGGTGGCGGCTAGGGTTTTGAAGAGAGGAGGGATGGTGTTGTGCGATGGGGAAGAAACAAAATGAAGATGGTGTGTTTGTTTGTTGCTTATATTAAAACAAGGACCAAGATGTTCACAAGAAATATGCGGTCCACATGCGATAGTGCAAAATTTGGCTTGTCTCTACTTGTGATTCATATCTACTTTCTAAATTCTGATAATAATTTAGTTGTTGTCAATCCACGTCACTTAATTTGATACAGTAAAGCAAGAGTTTTTTTTTTATTAAATTATATAATTAATTAAAATTTAATGCTTGAAATTAAGGACCAAAATTGCCACTTAAAATTCATATTGAGTAATGGTTAGGTAAAAAATGTGTTGAAACATTTTGATTGATTGTTGGTATAAAAACTTGAGGCAACCTTAGGCAAGGTTATCACCCCCCTAAGATCAAGCCACTTAAAACTTTGTATTGGAATTATACCACCTTAGCACATAAATGTTCGACACATCATAACTAAAATTGATAAACTAATGTATAATTTTTTGTAATTTACTAGTATATTAATAAAGATGAAATACTTATAAGCAACTTTACTCCATTTTCATGCTAGATGCAAACAACCTTAAGTGGTCACGCTACCTTCTTGAAAAGGGATGGTTTTACCTGGTTTGAGTATGTGTGTCGGTGAGTTCAAACCCTATGATTAGTCGGCCAAAAGGTCGGAACACTAAAAAAAAAAAAATCCATTTAGTAGCATTTTTAGTGACTTACTAATTTATGTCACAAATATGCGACTTTATTAGCGATACTTTTAGCGATTCCAACGACAATAAGTCGCAGCTTATGTCACTAAGCACATCGCTAATTCGCGATGCATGTTTCATGATGCTAATTTTGTCGCAAAGTTTAGCGATGTGCAAGACAAGTCACTAATGTCGTCTCTATTTTACAACACGGCAAACCATGTTGCTAATGGTGTCACTAGTTTTGTGACGTCCCACATGATGTCGGTAACATTGTCACTAATTTGCAACATTCAAAAGACGCGTCTCGTGAAATACCATTACTATTTTCGTTTCAGATATATTTAATTGATATGCGGAACCTAAATGTCTATACAGTCAAACAGATACCAAATATTGAGTATCCTCATTTCAACTAAAAAGTAAAACTTGTAAGTTTATTTTTCTTCATAAAAATATAAAAATTACTTCATGCTTCATAAGTTTGGCACCATGTTTTTTTGACACAAAATGTATAATAAAATAATTAAATAGATTTTACCCCCAAAAAAGAGTAGTAATTAAATACAACCTGAGTCTCAAAATAAGTGTCCAGTTTAACTTTTCAGAGTCAAACTGGTTCAACTTTGACCTAATATATATATATATATATATATATATATATATATATATATATATATATATATATATATATATATATATATATTTTGTTATATAATATTCGATGAAAAATTGTATCACTGAAAAATACACTTAAAACGCATTCTATTTATATATTTTGAATCAAATATTATATAACACCCACAAAAATAGTTAAGGTCAAAGTTGAACCAGTTTGACTCTGAAAAGTGAAACTGGACACTCATTTTAGGACGAAGAGGGTAGTACTATATCAAGAAATTAAATAGTATCAGTAACTATGTATAACTTTCACAGTTCAAAAGTGACCCATCAACTATAAATAAACCCCGTTATCGTTTTTCTTTAAGACGTTGACCACCACACCTCCACCGCACGACCATCGAACACCACCACAAAACCACAAACCGCCACCGGGTTACTGATTTTATCATTCCATTGATTTTTCCATGAAATTAATCATCCTGTTTAAATGTAGTGTAGATTTAATCAAATTAGAATGAAATGATTCAATGGTTGGTTTTTGAAAGACTTTTTACTATTTGCAAAAGCTTTCCAAAAGACTTTTTACCATTATAGTAAAAGACTTATTGTAAAGCTTTTAATAAAAGCTTGTAATTTGTAGTCAAGTCTTTTATACAAGTTGAAAAGCTTTTCCCATTAGAGTATATTTTGATAGATAGCTTTTAAGCAAAATATTATTAATGAAAGATGATCTATTAAATGTAAAATGTCTTTCAAAAACCAACCAGTGCATATGCTCTTATTGTGCTTGAAGTAAGATTAAAGCATGCTTTTGGGTAAATAATTAGGGTTTGTTTATATTATTTTGGTGAATCTGCTTTGGTATATGCAGAAGTACAAGTCAGTAACTCACTAATGATATAGTTATTCTACAGCTCATTTGTAAGATGAGTCAAATTTTGCTTAGTATACTTTGTATGATAATGTGGATTTGTAGTCATTAATGTGGCTTTTTAAGTTTACAATTTTGTGTTCTAAATTGTTGAATACCTTGTTTGAAATTGTCAGCGATGTGTTACGCAACCGACTATATGTGCACTTTTTACGAACAATGATCATTACTGAGCTTTGTTTTACATAAAATATCACACTTTTTTGTAGGTGCTAACATTGGTTAATTGGGTTAAAAGTAGAGTACATATAAGTCGTCCATTGAAGAGTCTTGTTAACAAAAATAGTTGAATAATTTTGTGTGTTTACATACATCATCCTTTTTTAAATGTTATCTGTGAGTAGTTTGCTAGTTTATGAACATAAATTAATAGTCGTGTGTTAGGATCGAACTCGAGATCACGGGATTGCACACTTTACGTATGAAGAGTAAAAGAATAATTATTTATAAATGTTATAAGTAATTATTAATAAACACAAAACGAGTAACGACCGTTAGTATTTAACGGAGAATGACTAACGACCGTTTGATGAAGATTAGGAAAGTAATACTTGTGTTTAATTGGAAGCAAGAGAAGGTTCTAGAATCCCTAGGGGAGTCCTACAACCGATCGGCCCTATGGAGGTTCCACCTCCTTTGTGCCTTGAGCTCCAAGCAAATACTAGTATATATACAAACCCAAGGTGTTTAGTTTTCTCATAACTTGTACACACACATCTTGGTGTTTTTCTCTCCTTTTCTTTGTCTCAAAATCGATCCATCCAAACATCCCTTAAGGGATTCGATTTTCTTAAAGCTAAAAGGTTTTGTGTTTGATTTACTTGCATAAACTTTTACTTGAATTAGTACGTGTGTACAAGAACGTGATTCAAACATACTTTTGTTTGATTCTTGGATTGAATTACAAAAGAGGTAAGGGGTAATTCTTATAATCCACATAAACTCAAATTAGGGTTCTTAATTTGAAGATTGTTTTTTATTCTTGTTCGGGCTAGAATCACAAAGGTACGTTTACTTTTAATGTTTGATTAATTAATTACATATTACATGATCTTGTAATTGCTTCCGCTATGCTCTCTTGATGTGTTTGGCTTATGTTATATGATTGTCATGATATCATAATTCCAACAGTGGCATCTAGAGCCGTTATAATGTGTAATTAATTATCGAAACGCATAAAAATTGAATCTTGATTCGTTTAATTACATGTTTTTAGGGTTTTTCAATTCCTAACCCTAATTTTTTAATTGGGTCGATTGACCTATTAGGGTTTTTAGGGTTTTGGTTTTGATTTTTTTTTTAATATGATTAGAAACCCTAGGTTGTCATGTAATTGTTTATGCGTTTTAGTAAACGATCTTTGTGCAATATGTTAATTGTTAAGCTTAATCCATGAAAAGTGCATATTTGCATGGATTTAATTGTGTGATTATTTAAATTGTTTAAATATATGAACATGTAAATTTATTAATAGATGTCGAATTGGGGAATACTCCAATATTAAGTAATCAATTATGTGCTATGGGGTATTTGTTTAGTTTTGGCTTATGCATTCGATTTATCGATGTATGTGGCTCTTTTTCTTTGAAGAAGAAAGCCTTAATTGAATAAATGCATTATACACCTAGACTTGATTATTAATAGGACTATTGAATAAGATTTGCATGTGGCTACATGTTTTATACATATTTAATTGTTATGTTATGTATATGTTTATTTGGTTGTTTTATTTTTTTATTGCAAATTACTTGTTTTTGTTTATTAATATGTTAGACATGTTTATAAACGAAAAGGGTAATTTTTTGAATAGAAAAAATAATATTGACTAAATAAATGGCGAAATTGTTTTGGTTTTTAAGAGTTAAAATTTCAAAGGATTGGTTGATTGATGTTTTTGTACATAGTGTGCGAAATGCGGACCGAAGGTTGCCATACAATGTACTTGTAGAGAGGGGTTATTAAAGACCATGCACCTACCGGTTCTCTACAACTGCTTGTGTGCCGACTCTAGACTTACCTATATCACTATATTACGTACACTGTCATCTTAAGGGTGAATTAACCACAATTCCACAATGATTATCCGAAACACTAAGCTTTCGGGCTTATGCAAAAGTACGATATAGTGGACGATAATTGATGGTAATTCTTTAATTGGTGAACCCGATACCTCAATCAAAACTTTGCTATTTTACTCTTAGCAAATTGGTAATAAAAATGTTTTGTAAAACCAATGTTATGAAGTTGTATGCATGCTTCTTCATACATTATTTTGATTACACTTCAAAATTAATACCCTTATAAAATTAAGTCGAATGCCATCTAATTAAGAACACTTGAAGTTGTAATTTACGTCAAGTGAGAACTTGGGCGAGATTTCAATGGAGAGGTAAACTTCATACTTTCATTGCTAGCAGATCAACTGATGTGATGGATTTATGAGTTTGCAGTTTTTAAGTTAGAAAACTTAAATTGAGTAGGAAGTGAGATCTTGGACTCAAGGCATTAAGATGGGGATCAAACATGCTTACAATACAAATTTTTTGTGATTGTAAATCCCATAAATCTAGGAATTGCAATATGATATTGGCAATTATTGTTCGACAATTACCTTGTTGAATACTATCATTACTAGCAGATCAACTGATGTAATGGTACTATGTCAATTAGGATCCTAGCTTTAAGAAAATACTATGGTTTATATGATAATTTACCAATGGGTATTTTATTTTCTTAAAGATCTAATTATCAAAAATACTGAAATTGAATTTTATAATTCATTTTAATGTATTAATGCAACGTTTAAACCGTAAATGCACTTTGGGCTTTGGTAAATTGATCTCGTTCTGTTTTCAAACAAATGTTCGATTAAGAATAATTTACTTAAAGGACAAAAGAAGTCTCCTTTCTAAGAAAGAAGAGTGAGACACAATCCTATTCCTTTTCATGAATGAGAAAGAATAATAGGAATATTAGATATGTCTAAATTCTAATATAACTCATAGCAATTTTTTAATAGTTAAGAAAATCGCGAATATTTTTCATAGGGATTTCATCATCCTCATTTGGTGATTAAATTCTTATTAACAAATATGATATTTGGTTAATGAAAAATTATGTATGACATTTTATGAGTTATTAAAATTAGAAGCTAGACTAATTACCGCAAAATATTTAAAGACAAACTAGTTGTTTTGACTATTTTAAAAAGGTGCTACATACATTGTGAGATGGTAGACCTATTAAGGAAGAAATTGCATGCCCAATTTTTCAAGTTAATAGCATTTGGTGGATAGTCCATCATTTACATAGTAGGATACACTCTTTAGTGCATAAGTAATTGTTACGTATGTACATTCAAAGGTGTAGGAAAGTTAAAAGCACACTATTTTCTTTCACTAGATATGAAACATTTAGAATGTTGTCAAATTCAGTGGGAGTATTGTGTACTTATTACTGAATAAGGAATTATTGTAATGATCTTTAATTCAGTGGGAGTTACAAGCTTTGACATCTTGGTAGCTAAAGATAATTACTTTCCAAGTGTAGACACTCATACTTTTAAGGATAGTCTTGTACGTTTCCTTACTAGACATTGTTGTTCTATAACTACTTGTTATGCTAAAATATATGACACAATCATATTGATCACATAAACAAATGCATGGCGTGTTGTTTATCAACTATATGAGGTTGTTCCATGCACAAGTGGGAGAAATGTTATCTTTAATGTGTGCAAGAAACAACTCATAAAGATATGATTTAATGGATTCTCTTGACTACAAGGTAAGAGAATAATGTTCTAATATGAATTGTAATAATCTAATTCAAGAAACACTTGGTGTTACAATTTATGTTATGTGAGAGCTTAACTAGATTGCAACAACAAAGTGAATTTCATATTTTTATTGCTAGCAGATCAACTGATGTAATTGAACTATGAGAATTTGCAGTTTCTAAATTAGATACTTATTAGAATATGTGTCAATATGATATAAAGACTACTTTAATTAGTATATTTATGAATTCATGGAATGACATAAATTAATTAAGTAATCTAATGCTGCTTCAATCTGAATATTTATGTGTTCTTGGAATGACATAAATAAATGAAGAAATAATGTTATTATTGTGAAGTAATAAATTAACTTGAAATTACTATTGAAACCAAAAGATGGTGTTCATAATTACTTTAGTTAAACATGTTTATGTTTCATTGTAAAGATATAAACATAAAGTCTTTTAATTGTTACAAGACTTATAATAAAGTAAGACGTTATCTTGTTATGTTTTTTAATAAAGACATATACATAAAGTTATTAAATTGTTAAATGAATTATAACGTATAGTGGGATTATAACAGTTTATGTTTTCTTGTAGAGACATGGACATGAAGTGACTTTGTAAAAGTACTTGTGTTATAAAGCATGTAATTGGCTTGAAAATACTATTATACCATTAAAATGGCTTAGTTGGTAAATAGACAAGTCAAAAAGAAATATGGTTATCTTAAATATTGTTAGATTGTCTTACAATATTAATCTTAATGAAATACCAAATGGTTATGGTATGTTCAGTTAGGAAAATCAAACTCTTGTTACATTGTTTGATTAAAGATAACTATGACTTATTTCCTTCCAAAAGTTATCAAGGTTAGAATGTTAAGTATGACTTGGACATATTTAAATAAAACTCCAACATAGAAGATTAATAAGACATTATCATATGATGGAATATGATGAATCACATTAAGTCTTAAATTGAAGTTCTGAATTTGTTTAACTGCTTATGAAGAGGTTATTAACAAAGATAAGTCAGGAACTGTCAATATGTATTTGTAATATCCCAAAAGAGAATATTGTAGTATTGCTTTATTTGCTAAGTATTTAAAGATAGTCTTTAAATTACTAAAAGCAAGTGGGAGTTTTGATCTTTAAAAGATAAAATTACAAGATACACAATCTTCTAAAATACACTAGTAAATATCATGATGAAGTTTGACATTTGAATGTTAAATCTCAAGATGATAATAAAGTTTGAAATTTAATTGTTAAATCTCAAGATGGTGGAATTATCATTCATAGAATAGCAATATATCTCTGATATTTGATTAATATGCTGAGGGCTATGATTTACAGGATTATTGTAAACCTGATAATCATTATAATACATTACCAAATATGGAATTGGGTAAAGTACATATGCTATGAATAATAAAGATGCTGTCCATAAAGATAATCAATTTTAGAAATTTGGTTTATCTTAATAGTTAGACTAGAAAGTGAAGATGAGTTTCTTCAAAGATAAGGTAACCTTTGTGGTTTAAATTTTTGGATAGAAATCATATCGACAATGTTGTACACGTATTTAATGCATGTCTTATGACAAGATTATTAATCACACTTAAGCAATTAACTGTGATTGAATATTCTTTCCTAAACACATTAAATATATAAAGATTATGATTGTCATATTTATGAAATTGACAATGGAATATCAAAACTCTTTCTTGAATGATTACTTGAGCGAGGACGATAAGTAATCAAAAGGAGTTTATGAATTCAAATAAAATCTTTAAAAGTGTACAAAGTGCAATAATCCATGGATGGATAAATGCATGCATCTAGAAGATTATGCTTATGTTTAATTATTAAATCCATGTTTTGATTTGTAATTGAAATAAGATAATTTCTAAGTATTCCTGAAAGCTAGTGGGAGTATTATGTTTAATTTATTAAATCATATATATTGTAGAACATATAAAAGGTAACATTCCATTTAAGCTAAAGGTTAAGTCTCAGTTTGGAATGAAACTTTAAAGATTTATAAAATAAGACATACAACCTTGAAATGAATGTTTATTGTTGAAACATGTGCGGTAAATGAATCTAATATAACATGATATATCATTTAGAAAGTCTAAATGGATATGTATAACATGAATAAAATCTAAGTATGACTCAAAGATTTTTCATGAACATCATGTTTTGTTGTATCATGCTTGATTACAAGATGATTTGGCAATATTAATATCTAATTAAAAGTTATTAGATAACTTGTGTAATATTCTTAAAAAGAATATGTTTGATTATAGAATCACATCCTAAATCTGGAACAGCTTTCAAATTCTATAGATGAACAATTTTTCAATTGTTGTGAAAATTGTCATAGCCAACAAACTTGAAAGTTTGAAGGGCATCAAACATTACACAATAGATATTAATGTTTACGGAAGGTTTTAATAGCATATTGTTGTTGCATACAATGATGCTAATAAAATTGAGATGACACTAGTTATGGTAAGGATTTCATCTTTGGCTATTACTAGTTATGCTTACTAAAAGCATAAGTTGCATTATACATTAAAAGAATAAGAATACTTTAAAACTTTAAAATGTTTGGAAGTTTGATTATCATAAATTGGTGGTTAAGGATGTCACACATTTTATGAACTATTGTATGGCATTATCTAAATAGTTGAGTATGTACATACAAGAACTTCACTAGTTGAATTCTTAAAATAAGTATTCTAAAAATTCTGATAGATCAAAGTTGGATGATTTATGTTTTGTCAACAAGTATGAATGTCATTACTTGAGACATAATTCATCAACAAGAGTTATCATGCATTGATCTATTTAGTATTTGGATAAGGGATGTTAAACAATTATTATAATAAATTTAAATACATGGTATGTTTAATTTATAATATATATTGTATCCTATATTTGTATGTTTAATCCATGAATAAATGTTATTCTAAATTGTCCGTTGTCAGTTAATAATATGGGAATATTATTAAATCAAGACAAATCTGAAGGTTGGTATAATATACTTAAAGTATATTGATGCGTAGTCATACCATTTCAGATGATATTCAATGATACCGAATATAAGACTTATCCCAACTATATGATATTACTTTATGGATCTTGTCATTAAGTAAATCCTAAGAAGTTATCCTCAGACTTGAGATGCAAGAAAACAGTCATAAATGTAGTGCATTTTTGTGGAACAACTTAACGCTATACGTAACTGGTAGTCATAAGGGTTGTTTTCGAAAGTGTTGCAAAGTTTGTGGGTTTTGCTTGTATTCAAGATAGAATTTGTTCCTTCAAATTTATTTTTGGAGTTTAATACTACTGGGCCCCTCGTAGGGTTGTCAAGATGTTTGCATGGCCGTGCCCAAGATCTTCCCTGAATATGTTTAGAAGATTTGGTAATCTTGATCAATCACAAACAACGAGAAACAGAATGGTTAATTAAGGAATGACTTTAATCCATATCCTTTTTAACATGGTATTAGAAACAAAAGGATAATAATAATGAGAAATCATTAAAAGGTTTTTCCAGGAGCCTTACTCGAGATCGTACTAGAGGCATCGGCGTGTTGCAAGACGCTAACCGATGTGATCACGCTATTAAGATATGTCCAAGTGGGAGCTGTTAGTTTATGAACATAAATTAATAGTCGTGTGTTAGGATCGAACTCGAGATCACGGGATTGCACACTTTACGTATGAAGAGTAAAAGAATAATTATTTATAAATGTTATAAGTAATTATTAATAAACACAAAACGAGTAACGACCGTTAGTATTTAACGGAGAATGACTAACGACCGTTTGATGAAGATTAGGAAAGTAATACTTGTGTTTAATTGGAAGCAAGAGAAGGTTCTAGAATCCCTAGGGGAGTCCTACAACCGATCGGCCCTATGGAGGTTCCACCTCCTTTGTGCCTTGAGCTCCAAGCAAATACTAGTATATATACAAACCCAAGGTGTTTAGTTTTCTCATAACTTGTACACACACATCTTGGTGTTTTTCTCTCCTTTTCTTTGTCTCAAAATCGATCCATCCAAACATCCCTTAAGGGATTCGATTTTCTTAAAGCTAAAAGGTTTTGTGTTTGATTTACTTGCATAAACTTTTACTTGAATTAGTACGTGTGTACAAGAACGTGATTCAAACATACTTTTGTTTGATTCTTGGATTGAATTACAAAAGAGGTAAGGGGTAATTCTTATAATCCACATAAACTCAAATTAGGGTTCTTAATTTGAAGATTGCTTTTGATTCTTGTTCGGGCTAGAATCACAAAGGTACGTTTACTTTTAATGTTTGATTAATTAATTACATATTACATGATCTTGTAATTGCTTCCGCTATGCTCTCTTGATGTGTTTGGCTTATGTTATATGATTGTCATGATATCATAATTCCAACATAGTTTGTATAACGTTAAGGTTTGGTTTGATACAGGTTCAAAGCTACCTTTGTTAGCTTAATTTTCAAAGATTTAAAAGCATTGAATCGGTGACAAAAAGGAGCCTCCTTTTGCTTTCTTGGATTCCCTCCTTCTTGGAGAGGTAATAAGCGAATTTCTATAGCTAATGTTTTAAATTGCTGTAATTTTGATTATCGATTTAAGCTAATATATTGTTAAATTTTTCATACAGTGTGAGGATCGTGTCGAGAGAAGGCTTTTTTGTTATGATGTTACTGCCTGTGAAACTAAGGTAGAACATCAATTTCTTGGTATTATGTTGATTGGAAAGTCTATATGTGTTAAATGTTAGCTGTTACTTGTTGGTTATTTGATGTTTAAGTGTTCCCAGATTAGGGTTAAGATAATCAATAAGGTACCGGATATTCACTTGAAATCGTGGTATCACTTTCAAATAGAAACTATTCGACCCTATGCCTGGGTTACACGAATATCTCTATGGGATAAAACCAAGTGATGTTCTTGTTTTAGGCACAAATCAAGAACAAAATTGTATTTAAGTGTTTAGGGTTTGTGTTGATCGTCCTCATGCAATTCTGTTATGGCCTCTATTTATAATAGAGTTTACTCAAACCCTAGCCCATGGAATTATGTATAATTAACGGCCCATTAATTATATCATAATACTTTCCATAATAGTAGGAATCAATGGTTATCAGTGGAAACAATAACACTAGCAGTGGTAATGTTAACACATCAGTGGAAACAATAACACTAGCAGTGGTAATGTTAACACATCAGTGGAAACAATAACACTAGCAGTGGAAACTAGTAGCAGAATCCACTGTCAGTAGAATCACAGTATCAGCAGAAACAAATTCATGCTATCAGCAGAATCAATACATAACCACTATTGAGTCAGGGGATTCAGTGACCAAATGGGTGTACACTCCGTACCTCCAAACCCATTACCAGGTGTGAATTAATCCCTCAAGTGCACTAAATTTTCCAACAATCCTCCCCAAATTTAGTTCACTTCCTTTGCATGAAAAAATAAACACAAAACAAAACATATGCATAAATGAAAATATCTTGAAGATTGAATTCTCATCTTAGTACATTACACGTTCAAATATTCGAGAATCAGGGTGTTCTAAGAATTGAACCCTTCAACCCATTTGAATACCTGAAGATAAAATACACATACATTTTCAAACACTTAAATAAACCTGACACTATACAAGCCATGTGTCCATATCCAATTCATAAATGTTGTAAAAGCTAAAAGTCCAAAGCTTCCTGAAGCGGCAAAACTTCAACATTTACATAGGTGGTTCCTCTTTATTCATGCTCCTGCTTAGCACTTTTTCAAAGAAATTAACCATTGAGAAGTAAAGACTTCATCCTCCTTTTCCAGCAGGTTCTGAGCACAACCTTGGGATGACAATAAAACATGTGCTCCAGTCCACTGAATGTTCAGCTTTCCACATTGAACTCAGCTCCCAAGTTTCCTCGGGAGGGAGTTGGGTGTCTTAGTATTCAGTGACTAAGTTGGACTTAAACCCATCCCTTTAGCAGACTTTAAAACCAAGTCTCTAGCCAAACCCTTCGTCAAGTGATCAGCTAAGTTTTGTTGAGATCTAACAAACTCTATAGATACCACCTCATTCATGATAAGCTCACGAATCATGCTATGCCTGACACCTAAGTGTCTAGACTTCCCAGTGTACATCTGGCTATAAGCCTTTGCCAATGTAGCAGCACTATCACAACGGATAGAAATAGGTGCTATAGGTTTAGGCTACAATGGAATCTCAAGAAGCAAGTTTTTCAACCATTCAGCTTTTTTGCCAGTAGCTGCTAAAGCCACAAATTCAGATTCCATGGTTGAACTGGTAATGCAAGTTTGTTTCTTGAATGCCCAAGAAATTGCACCTCCACCAAGTAGGAATACCCAGCCACTGGTAGACGAATTGTCTTCAGTGTTACTGATCCAACTTGCATCAGTGTAACCTTCCAACACTGAAGGATAACCAGTATATGAGAGACTATAATCCATAGTTCTCTTCAAATACTTAAAACCCCTCTGAATTGCTTGCCAATGATGAGCACTAGGATTACTAGTATACCTACTAAGTTTACCCACTACAAAAGCAATATCAGGTCTTGTACAAGTCATGGTATACATCAAGCAGCCAATCACCCTAGAATACTCAAGTTGAGATAAAGCTTTGCAAGTATTAGGCATTAGCTTCTCACTTGTATCCATAGGAGTACTCACTGGAGTACATTCAAAGTAATTAAATTTCTTCAACACCTTCTCAATGTAATGAGACTGAGAGATAGAAATTTTGTTACTTTCATGTTTAATCCTAATGCCAAGGATAACATCAGCCTCCCCCATATCCTTCATGGAGAACTTTGATGACAAAAATGTCTTTGTAAGGTTAACTTGATTTTGGTCAGTGCCAAAGATCAACATGTCATCAACATATAGACAAATGATAACTCCTTTTTCAGATTCATCAAATTTGCTATATACACATTTGTCAGCCTGATTAAGTAAATAACCATTAGACAAAACCACTTCATCAAACTTTTGATGCCATTGCTTAGGTGCCTGTTTTAGTCCATAAAGAGACTTAATCAGTTTATACACCTTGTTTTCATTGCCAGGCATGATGAAGCCCTCAGGTTGGTTCATGTAAACCTCCTCATCTAAGTCACCATTCAAGAAAACTGTCTTCACATCCATCTGATGAATAATCAGATTGTGAATTGATGCCAAAGCAATCAACAATCTTATGGTACTGATACGAGCCACTGGAGCATAAGTATCAAAATAGTCTATTCCTAACTTTTGTCTAAAGCCCTGAATAACTAGTCTTGCCTGAACTTTTCAACAGTTCCATCTACCTTCATTTTCTTTTTGAAAATCCATTTGCTACTTAAAGGTTTGCAACCATGTGGTAGATCAGTCAACACATAAGTGTTATTGCCTATGATGGAGTCCATCTCATCATTAATTGCTTCTTTCCAGAAAGCAACATCCTGGGACTTCATTGCTTCTTCAAATGTTTTGGGATCATCCTCAACAATGAAGCAATAGGAGTATTGGTCAGAGACCTCACTCCTTGTTCCTTCAATTAAGTATAATTGAAACTCATGTCCAAATAACTTTGGAGTCCTGACCCTATTGCTCCTTCTGAGCTCAGGTTCTGTTTGTTGTTCCACAACCTCATCAGGGGCCTGAGATGATACTTCATCAGGGACCTCCGACAAACCAATGTCATCAGTTCCATTTGGAATCCTTTGACTTGGTCTAGGGACTGATGAGAATCTATTCTCATCAAATAGTGCATCCCTTAATTCAATTATTGAGTTAATTGAAACAGATTCATTAGGTTCAATAACATAGAACCTATATGCCTTGGAATGCTCAACATATCCAACAAAGATGCATTCAATGCCTCTTTCACCCAAAGTTTTCTGCTTTGGATCAGGGAGTCTTACAACAGCCATACAACCCCAAACCTTGAGATATTTCAGGTTGGGTTTCTTTTTAGTCCAGAGTTCATAAGGAGTAACTTTGTTCCTTTTATTAGGAACCCTATTTAATAAATAGCAAGCTGTTAATATAGCTTCACCCCAGAACCCTTGACTCAGCCCTGAATAGGACAACATGGAATTAACCATCTCCTTCAGCACCCTGTTTTTCCTTTCAGAAATACCATTTTGCTGAGGAGTATAAGGGGCAGTCGTTTCATGGATTATACCAACAGATTGAAAATACAAAGTATCCATGTACTCACCTCCCCTATCGGTCCTAAATCTTTTGATTAGAGACCCTTGTTGCAATTCAACTTCAGTTTTAAATACTTTAAATTTATCTAATGTTTCATCCTTAGTATGTAATAAATAAACATAACAAAACCTAGAAGCATCATCAATAAAAGTCACAAAGTATTTCTTGTTACCTAAAGAGGGAGTAGCATGAAGATCACATAGATCACTATGAATCAGCTCTAAAACTTCAGTTTCATGTTTTACACTTTGAAATGGTTTCGTAGTAATTTTGGTCATCATGCAAGTTTTACACTTTTCAGTGTCCATATAAAAGGCTGGAATTAATTCATCCTTAGACATATCTCGCATTCTTTTAAAGTGTACATGGCCAAGTCTTGCATGCCATAAGTTTGAATCATAAAGTTTAGAGGTTGATATAAAAGCAGAATTACCAATACCATTAACAATATTAAGCCTGAACATTTGATTACACAAATAGCCAAAACCAATAAACACACCATGTTTAGATAAAATAAACTTATTAGATTCAATCACTTGTTTATAACCACAATTATTCAAAACAATACTAGAAACCAAGTTCTTCCTGATATCAGGAACATGTAAAACATTAAATAAAGAAACAATCTTTCCAGAACTAAACTTCAAATCAACACATCCTTTTCCATGCACCAGGGCAGTTGACTCGTTTCCCATATGAAGAATAGAACCATCATTCATTGACTCATAGGTCTTGAACCAACTTCTATCTTTACACACATGAATTGTTGCACCAGAGTCAACCCACCAAGCAACATCATCATCCTGCACAAAATAAATTTCAGATATATATGTAACATAATAAATCTCAAAAGACTTATTAAATATATTATGACCTTTCAGAGAATTGGTGTTTCCATTCCCTCCACTTGTGCCTGATCCATTGGTTTCATTACCAATCTTAACACATTTACAATCCTTCCTGAAGTGTCCAGTTTTACCACACTTCTAACAAGTCACTTTTGGTTTCTTGTTAATATCAGATTTGGTGTTATCTTGATGCTTACGCTTGCCCTTGTTGTCATTGTACCTGGAAGAGTTGTTATGCTCCACCATATTGACAACTGATGGACCAGTAGCATTGCTACTCTTTGGCTTGTCAATGTCTTGTGCTTTGAGTGAATCCTCAATGCGCAAGTGACTGCCCAACTCAACAAGAGTTAACTCCTCCTTCTTATGTTTCAGCATATGCTTGAAATCTTTCCAAGAAGGGGTCAGTTTATCAATGATACAAGAGACTGAAATAGTCTCATCCATGTTCATCTTGTGTTGTGTGAATCGACCAAGTATACTAAGAAGTTCATTGTATTGTTCCATAACTGGTCTTGAATCAGTCATTTTATAATTTGTGAAATTACTTACAAGAAACTTCTTACTTGATGCATCCTCAGCCATATATTTGGCTTCCAAGGAATCCCATAGTTCTTGAGAAGTTTCAACATTCTGATAAATATCAAATAGAGAATCAGACATACCATTGAGAATTAAACCCCTGCAAACATAGTCATCATTCTCCCATTTGCTTCTTGCCCTCATCTGATCCATAGTAGCATCATCTTCAAAATCTTCTGGAATCTCAGTTGTCAGAACATAAACCACATTCATACTTGACAACAAGAAGTGCATCTTCTTTTGCCATCTTCTGAAATCAATACCTTCAAACTTTTCCAACTTGGAAAAATTAGCAGCCATTTGTCTCATAGCAGCCGCCATTGATTATCACTAATAGTTTCTATTGATTGTTGGTTATTTGCTGTTTAAGTGTTCCCAGATTAGGGTTAAGATAATCAATAAGGTACCGGATATTCACTTGAAATCATGGTATCACTTTCCAATAGAAACTATTCGACCATATGTCTGGGTTACACGAATATCTCTATGGGATAAGACCAAGTGATGTTCTTGTTTTAGGCACAAATCAAGAACAAAGTTGTATTTAAGTGTTTAGGGTTTGTGTTGATCGTCCTCATGCAATTCTGTTATGACCTCTATTTATAATAAAGTTTACTCAAACCCTAGCCCATGGAATTATGTATAATTAACGGCCCATTAATTATATCATAATAGTAGGAATTAATGGTTATCAGTGAAAACAATAACACTAGCAATGGTAATGTTAACACATCAGTGGAAACAATAACACTAGCAGTGGTAATGTTAACACATCAGTGAAAACAATAACACTAGCAGTGGAAACTAGTAGCAGAATCCACTGTCAGTAGAATCACACTATCAGCAGAAACAAATTCATGCTATCAGCAGAATCAATACATAACCACTATTGAGTTAAGGGATTCAGTGACCAAATGGGTGTACACTCCGTACCTCCAAACCCATTACCAGGTGTGAATTAATCCCTCAAGTGCAATAAATTTTTCATCATTACTTACATAAGTATATATGTGATTAAACAGGTGATTCCGGGGATTATGGGTTTGTTGCTCAACTAAATGAGGGTCGTCACATCAAGAAGCGCCCCACTGAATTTTGTGTGGATAAAGTTCTCCACCTCAAGATTCGACTATCTCTCTGTTTGAGGTAAGTGAAAAGTAATTTTTCGTTTTGATAGAAAAGTACATACATTAATGTAATGTTTAAGGTGCGTTCTTAAAGGTATAGTTGAATTTATGAATTTTTCTAGATGGCAATTGTAATGTCAGTTGGACAAATCTGCTAATTAGAAAGTGACCAAAATCATAGGGTAATAATATTTTATCCCGTATGTCACTACAAGAAAATTGTCCTTTAGCGACTGTCTTAGCGATGCGTTTAGCGACGTATTTTATGGTTGCGACATTGTTAGCGACATGTACTGCTTGGTCGCTGTAAACGAGTCGCAAATTTTTGCGACTTGTGAAAATACGTCGCTATACATAGCGACAAGTATAACGACTTCCCATAGTACGTCGCTAAATAATAGCGACTTCAATATATCATGTCGCCATCTAGGTCGCTGTTTCGTAGACACGTCGCTATTTAAATCGCTGTGCACGTCGCTAAATTTAGAAATGTCACTATTCAAGTCGCTACTAGAGTCGCTATTTTTCTGTAGGTCTTTCTTTGTGCCACTGTTCTTGAGCACCATTGCTACATGTGCCGTTAATCTGGGAATTAGAATATTAATGCAATACACATATAATAATAACTGGCAATAGAAATTATTTATAAAATATTATTACACTCTTACAAGAATGTTACAAGAATTACAGGTAGCGGCAAAACTTTGCCCAAAACTCTTTTCAGTAAAAACATAAAAGAATGGTATATCGAAGTTCCAATACAAAAATAATCAACAAACACTGACACCACAATTTCAATACAAACCATGCGTGTCAAGCTTATCATCGTGTCTTGCCTAATTCAGAATCTTTGGCGCCCAAAAAATTGTTTCCTCATCTGCTGCGAAAGTAACATATAATCAAATAATGAACAATTTATGCAGTAATAAATAACACGATGCGTGTATAGTCAAATATAAAAACCAATAAAATATGCTTTTAACCGACTCTTTATCCTCACGATTCAGCTTAGAGGCATCGAGCCATCGACACCATGCTTTTCATTATACCCTTCCTGCAATGAAAACAAATATAAACAGGTCATTGTAATAAACATATCTTCCTGCTATGAAAACAAATATAAACAGGTCATTCTGGGGGTTTGGAGCTAAAATTATTCCTAATGGGTCAAATGGGCTGAAACTGCTTTGACGGGTTACTTACCATCCCATATTCCCAGCTCTAAAAATCATTCACTTTACAGGTAATCATTTGTGACATAACCCGATTAAATCTGCACTACCCATTCCGACCTGAACCTGCTTTGACCTGATAAGTTATTGTAACAAGAAGATGAAGTTCTGCAATCGTATGGTAATCTAGTTATGTATAAGTTAATTTGGGTTGAAATGACCTGTTTTGACCCATAAGAGTTTAAGAAGGGTTTAAGATATATGCCAAACCAGTAATACACCACTTGCATGGTTAGTCTTAAAAGTTAACAGATAAATGACATTTTTCTTAACGACAAACAAAAATAATCCGCAGCAGTATTCCCTATCAGATAAAACAATGCAAGTAACCAGAAAACTAACAGTACACCACCTAACGCACTTTCATGAATATCGCAATAATAAAACTTAACGTAAAAATAAAACAAAGTTAGCTGTGTTTTAAAAAGTGTAATAAATCCAGTTGAGTATCACATCTCCGCATAGAAAACCTAACGAAAGTACTTGTCGTTAAATACCGTGTGTTAAAGGTGCCACTAAAATCCAGTGAACAATAACAATTTTCAAACCCTAATGTTAGGGCCGCGTTAATTTAAATCACATACCTTTTCTCTCAGCAGCAAGCATATGCTCCTTGGCCATAGCTGGAGCAATTCCGAGTGTCCTTGCAGCATCAATAGCACTAACCCCACTTTGCAGGGCATCAGGCTTTTGTGCTAGTGATCTAATCCTAGAAAATCCCTACAAATGCAATAAAAAATCAAGTAAATCCTATGTTTATGCAGAAGCTAAAATCGGATTCAATCCAGTTTTCAAAGATGCAACATCAACCGAACCACTGAAGAAGTGACATAACGTTTAATTGTGTATTGGATTACTCCCCTTTACCCAAAATAACGTTTAATTGTTTATCACCAGTGCCACATGCTGAAAAAACTTTACCTCTTCATCACCGTGAGACTTGTTTTGGATGACCATAACCCTGCTCTCAAAGTTCTTAAGCATTACTGGTCTGCAATATAACATTTAAGATAATGATCTTAAATGTCATAACAATAACGACACAATTTGCGACAACGTCATTTGAAAACAGATTGCGACTTACTTTGCGACACAGTTTACGACATTGACAAAGTAGGAGTCGCTAATGTGTCGCTAACGTGTCGCAAAATTGCGACTTGAGTGTATACGTCGCTAAAAAATGTCACTAAAAAGCCTTTTTCTTGTAGTGGTAGCATAATTGATTAGTGTAAAATAATAATAATAAATTGAAATTTTTACCAATGTGACATGCTTACAAATTATAGTTACAGTTACTAATTGTAAGCATCATAGCAATCCAATAAAGATAACTCGGACTTGAATCTTCAAATTGCCTTTTGCAGGTATCATCACGCTATCAGCACTGATTCCATGTGCCTTTTGCAGGTACAAAGAAAATTTGCTGCTTGTATGTGTAACTATTTTTATGTGTATTATTTAGATTTTGTTTTTGTTACTCAATGTGTTCCTTTTTCAGGCTGTTTGATCATCAGAAAGCGTCGTGGTTAATCTGTGAGTCAAAACGTTGTATCTGTTCGACGATATAATGGGGAAGTAAGTAACCACTTTCATTCGTACTAAAATATTTCTATCTTTTAGACTTTAGACCTTAAAAAGGTTATATGGAAGTTTCAGTAACTGTTTGAGCATTTCATTACAAATATAAGGTAAATTAGTATTGACATTTTATTATTACCACTTGGGTATTCATTTTTTATTGTCACTTGCCTCTTGTCTACGTAATAATGCAGGAGTCATGGCTCCTTTCAAGCTTAAATATGTTTGTTTTGTATTCTTGTTATTTTACAGCCTTGACCTGCTGGAGAAAAACATAACCCATGTATTCACAAGTACTTGTTACATATTGACAATTTGAGCCTGTAAACGAATCAGGTGTAATAAATTCGGTTTGCAAATACTTTTCTGAAAATGATACAGGTCAGTGTTACACCCTTAGCTTATTTGTACCATCTCTATCCCAAAATGTATATTAAGAAAACAACCTTTTGACCATTGTGAATTATTTCTCAGGGTGCAACAATACATGCTAGCGGTGTTGCAAATGTTTGGAATTCGGCAAATAGATATGGAAGTTTAGCTTGGGCATTGTGGGCTAAGTCAAGCTTTGTTTCGATTTCTTTTGTCATTCTTGTTGTAGATAGAATCTCAAAACTTTCATGTACTATTCTTTCTATGTTATACTATATAAATCTCATTCTTATTGGGTCATGCAATTGTGTATTATTACATATATACTATATGTCTAGCGCATTACTATTTCAATTTGAAAAAGAGCAATACGGGAGGTTGTGTGGCTAAAATAGTGCTGCAAAAAGAGCGACTTAAATTGCGTCATATCTAGCGACGTCTTTATAAAATAGCGATGCAGATAGCAACTCAAATAGCGACATTGCCAGACATAGCGATGCCTATAGTGACTTGGTCATTATCCTTGATCGTTTTATTGTTTATGCTTTCCTGCTGGTCGTTTCTTTTGCTTGGTGTGCCTGTGGGTTAAAGAGAGATGGAAAAAGGGTTCTTTAATAAACGTAGTGATGTGAATATGATGAAATCGACTCCTATTAACATTGATAGTGAATCGACACAACACAAGGAGGCTCATGATGATAGTAAGTCGAGTCCGAGTACAGCTGATACGAGTGCGACAAAGACTCAATCAGGTTCTACTCCTATATCTTTTGCGGATATGCTTAAGGATAAAACACCTAAGAAGACCGTTAAGATTTCGGAGATGCGAAACGAAAATTGTGTACTTGGTGCTAATGTCACCATCCCTTTGGAAGCTGGCAATGGGGTACGCTCTAGATTCGCTAATACGTTGTATGGTTATTTTATTGGTAAGCGGCTCGCTTTCCCGGTAGTTGAA
The DNA here is from genome assembly GCA_030686995.1 of Artemisia argyi. Classification (NCBI taxonomy): domain Eukaryota; kingdom Viridiplantae; phylum Streptophyta; class Magnoliopsida; order Asterales; family Asteraceae; genus Artemisia; species Artemisia argyi. Next base: position 4,216,193 of record CM060680.1, read on the forward strand.
AATTACGTTAGAAATACTTGGGCAAAGTTTGGTTTACAAAGGGTTATGCTTAATAATGACTTTTTCCTTTTCCAATTTGAAACCAAAGAGGGTATGGAAAGGGTGTTGGAAGAAGGTCCATGGTTGATACGTTTGGTTCCTATCTTTTTGAATATTTGGACTCCAAACACTAAACTTACTAAAGACGATATAACTTTAGCTCCTGTTTGGGTTAAGCTTCATAATATTCCGGTTGTTGCGTATTCTGAGGTTGGTCTTAGTTTGATCACAACGCAAATTGGTCGTCCTATCATGCTTGATTCCTACACGAGTACGATTTGCCTTAAGTCGTGGGGCCATAATTCCTATGCTAGGGCCCTTGTGGAAGTGTCGTCAAAGGAAGCCTTACTTGACTCTCTTGTGGTTGCTATCCCCTACCCTAATGGGTCCGGTCATTCATTGGAAACAATTAATATTGAATATGAGTGGAAGCCACCAAGATGTGAGACTTGTAAAGTTTTTGATCACAATGATGATGGATGTCCTAAGCGAGTGAAACAGGTTGTGAATGATAAAGTGTTTGTTGATGAAGAGGGTTTCGTGGAACCTTCTAAGAAGATAGGAAAAGGTAAGCTTCATGGTACTAATCGACATGTTGATGGTATTCGTTTTCAAAAGCCTAAAGTCTCGTATTACTATAGGCCGGTTACTAAGCCAAAGAATGGAGAACCGTCGAATACAGGTTCTCCAACAGTTAATGTAGGTTCTACTTCTACCGAACCTACTATTGATCCTACTAGTAATACGGCTCCTTCCCGGGATGACCAATGTAAGAATAATAATTGGGTGGAGGATATCAACTTTGTTGATTTGAAGAACAGTTTTGATGTGCTTAAGGCACAAGATTCGGTTTTGGAACATGTGATTGGCACTACTGATACTCCTGAAGTTACTTCGAGTTCTTCAAAAACTACTTCTCCGTCGCCTATGAAGACCACTCCTATTGTTGAGAAAATTGGGAAGCTTGAACAGCTTATTATTATTGATGGGAAAAGCACCCTTGTGGATGATAATGGTAAACCCGTTCCGGTGGCGGATGGTATAAGGAAGGGCAACCCTTTCTCTAAGGTGGGGGAAGTGGTTGATTCTGATAGTGATGATGAGGTTTTTGAGCCAGATGATCCTATGGATAGTTACATTTCATCAGCAGGTGGACATAACGAGCTTGAAGGCTATCTTTCTGATGATTATGCGGCCCAGGTCTTTGATTTACCTGGGCAATTTGAGGAATATAATAAGCAGTTTGATTTCATGCTTCAAGGCCGCTCGAGGAAGTAATCTCTTATTTGGTTTTGTTTTTGTTTTGCATGTCGTTTTTGTTTTCTATGGTTGTTCTAGTTGTTGGTAGCTAGTTGTGCATTTATGGCATGTCATAAATGATTTAGTGGTTGTTCAAGCGGTTGCTTGAGGTTAATGTGGCGTTTCAGCCACATTCTATTGTACTTGAAACGGTTTTTTTGGTTAATATATTTTACCAGGGTGGAAGTTCCCTTTTACCCAATATAGTGACTTGGTTAGCGACATCTATGCAACCTTGTGACGCATATGGCGATTCAAATAAGTGATGTCCCTATTTTTTAGCAACATGTTATAACATATCGTTATACTTCACTAGTACATAAATGGTTTTTAACAACGGTGAAAATGCAATTTTTAAAAGCGGAAATGAACCGTAATATAATAGAGCTTAATAAATAATAGGATAATTGTTTGCAACGGTTTTGAACCGTTATAAAAGATATGCCACATAACCCGCTAATTACATATAATATTAATAAATATAAACCATTTCTTTTTTACAATATGCAAAAACAATTGTTCTTTTAAATTCTTCATGCTAAAAAAAATTTAAGATATTATTATATTATTTTTCGAAGGTACCATTCATCCATTTTTTTTACTCAAGAAGATTATGTCAAAATGAAAATAAACTAGAATATCAACAATAAATCAATAAATCAAATGGATAAAACCATTACTTAACAATTTAATAAACTAAGATGACAATCTCATATACAAATATATCATCGAGTGTCATGATAACAAACTTCCATATCTAAATTTGTTTATAACCTAACCATTATAGATGTACAATTCGACAATAAAACCTTAATTTTGTTAGAAATGAATTCAGTAAAATTGTTACACCGAAATCTCAACCACTCATCAATGCGTCCCATAGTTATTGGTTTCATGTTATTTCAAACCTATAAACAAGTCAAAATGAAGATTCAATGAGTCATGATTTCTTTTAAAACTGTTATATTAAAGAAACCCATATATATAAATTGAAAGAAAAACTCTTCAAAAGTACTGTCTATAGATAAATGAATGATAAACACATATAAAATCTTGAGTGTATTCAGGAATGAAAGGTGTGTTCTTCAAGATCTACAATAAAAAAACATATAATAAGCGTTAGATAGTTGTTTTGAGGTATAAAGAAAGAGAAATAATACACTATCTTGTTGTAGATATAACAAATTAAAAGAAAATATGTGGAGTTTCATTATATATAAACAAATAATAGATCAGGAAGGATAAAAAAGACAAATGGTGGGAAAATTCCCGCTTCTTTGTGATGAAAATTTTTGAAAATAATAAATTATTTGGAATTTAAATATTGTCCAATAATTGGCGTAAGATTAAATTTAGTTCTTTTAAAAGAGTTATATGGAACCGTTATAAAAAATAGCATGAGATTAAATTATAAAATATTTAATTATTTTAAAACGGTTCTATGCAACCGCTGTAAATAATAAGAAGAAACTAGTCTAAATGATATATTTTATATTATGTTCTCTTTATTAACCGTTATATATAATCATTTCCAACGGTGGAATTGAAAACGGTTTTAAAAAGTCCGTTCTAATATATCCTTTCTCTACTAGTGCTTGTCGCTAATATTAGCGACGTAACTTTCATGTCGCAAAAATTTGCGACTCGTTTGCAGCGACTAGCTATTTGAAGTTGCTAACAGTGTTGCTGGTTTAAAATATGTCGCAAAACGCATCGCTAAAAACATTGCTAAAAGGCATTTTTTGTAGTGGAAATCATGGTTAAAAAAATAAATAAATAAATAAATAAAAATAAAAAAGATGGTTTAACGCAGTATATACTTTTCTTTATTGAAAAATTTAGAGAAACTACTATTTTTAACCGCCAAAAGTTTCAGCGACACGGTCTTAGCGGGGACCTTTTGTCCCCGCCCAAAAGAAAAGTATTAGTAAAAGGGTTTTAATAGACGTATTAGAAGCAACCAGAGGTATACTACGCGTGACAACTGCGATTTTAGCCGGAGAGTTGTCTAAATTGTGAATTCATATGTGAAATCATTCTAATAGGACTATTAATAGCAATCAATATAATATCATATTATCATGGACATATTTGCATTAAAAGTCACATATGAGCTACCAATGTATATCATGTATGTATGTACGTATGCACTTAAATATTTCTTCCGTCCGAAAATATAAGTCCATTTTTTATTTTTCAAAGTCTTTGTTTTTCGACTTTGACCTTAATTATTTTCTTTTCGTGTTATATGACACTTGATGAAAACTATACAAATGAAAATGCATTTAAAACACAAATACATTTATATTGCATCAAGTATTATATAAAATGAAAAAAAATAATGAAGGTCAAAGTCGGAAACAAAAGACTTTCAAAAAGTCAAAATGGACTTATATTTTGGGACGGATGGAGTAACATGCAACATGAAGTTGCATGTACTGACAGATGGACTCAATTTGTATACAATCATCTCCAACAGGTTGTTATCTTTTACCCACTGCATCAATTTAATCAGCTGTACATATTCATGGATGGCTCGACTAAACTATGCAGTAAGCAGTCAGGTCTATCAATTATCTTATACTAAATCTTCATGTCTGCATACCAAAAGTAACATCCATGTTCAAAGTTGGTTATCATTATATCTTTTCTTTCTTTTTAAAAGAACAATCATAACTAAAAGATTGATGATTTTATGATTAACTTTTACAGCTAAAGTAGGATTACGAGCTTAAAACATAAGAGCAAGGAAAATGGAGACATATTCATGGGTGAAAATCCGACATGGATCTGAGGTGGCCAAGAAAGGCGCCAAGCCTTCACTATTCAGACCCGAACCTGGCATGTGAACCACTCTCTTCTGGATTTCACAAACTGAATATCTCCTTTGATTTCACAGCAGCTTTACAGAAAAACCATTACAGCTTTCATAACGCGTACACTTAAATAAACACCTTGATTTTATAACAGGTTAACATCTTGTTTACAAGATGGCATATTAGTTGTTTGTGGATGTTGGACAATGATAAACCCGTAGGTATTACTTTATTATCGATCACTATAAATAGAGTACAAAGGGGAAACCCTAATGGACCCAACCCACAAGTCGGGCTTGGGCCAACTAACTTATCCCTCTAATACTCTCCAGCAGTTCGAGCGGCGAAATCGCGAAAGCTCGAACTAGAGTAATAAACTAAGAAAGAAAATTTAAAACAATATACCAAAATAAAACGGGATAACCCAAAACCAAAATAAACGAAGAAAGCAAATTCGACACCAACAAAAGTCGTCTCGGGAATTGATACCCTGGATTCGACACCAACACAAGTCGTCTCGAGAATTGATACCCTGGATTCGACACCAACAAAGTCGTCTCGGGAATTGATACCCTGGATTCGACACCAACAAAAGTCGTCTCGGGAATTGATACCCTGGATTCGACACCAATAAAAGTCGTCTCGGGAAGATACCCTGGATTCGACATAAAACAAAAACAAACAATTAAATAACTTTTTTTTTTACTCGATGCTTAAATAATACTAGTAGTATGGTAAAAAGGATAAAAGCAAATGTCTACAAAACATCTCTTCGTATATAACTGGTTCATAATATAAACGAATTCTTCCGACTTAGTTGACCGTGGAGAAACTTGCTTCTGTCATTTTCATGGGTATCTATTCTGCATTAACAACTTCACATCCTTTGAGGAGGAGCACCAAGCAAAGCAGCTTTGTTGCAAATCAAGATCATTAAGCAATTTCTTCTTGGCCGCCATTTTTTTTAATAAGGGTGACGGCTAGGGTTTGACAGGTGGTTTAAGAGAGGCGGGCTCAACTTAGCCACCAGGTCTGAGGATCAGACCCTCTCTGTTACCATGTTGGACAATGATAAACCCGTAGGTATTACTTTATTATCGATCACTATAAATAGAGTACAAAGGGGAAACTCTAATGGACGCAACCCACAAGTCGGGCTTGGGCCAACTAACTTATCCCTCTAATAGTGGAGTCATAATGTTTGTATGTCTGTGTATGTTTCCGATGAAATCATTTAATTTTTAGGTGCATTGGTTGGAAGAAAAATTGGATCAACAGGAAGAAGAGCATGTTTGTCGTGAAACCGCTCTAAAGAAGGAATTTGAGGACAACGAAAGGAGGATTTCCGTGAATGGCAAGAGAAGTTTAAGGAGTTCCAAAATACAGTATTATGTTTGGAAGATCACCACATCTCCCTCCCGCTTAATGAAGGTAGTAACTTTTTTATTTGTAGTTCAACCGGATAATACCCTTTTAGAGATTATGTGATGTCGAACTTGTAATTTGAATGTTAAATTCATATGTGGATTCAAAAATTCTAAGAATGCATTATGGTTTTGGATAATTTTGTATTTTGTTGCTAATATTTGCTGGGAAACTGATGTATTACTGTTGTAACTCGGTAGAATATGTTGGAAAGCCGTTGGTAATATGACTTAGTAATCCGTCAGTATTGTGTACCGGTAATTTTTGTTGGTATATAACAACGGAAAACTCTTTCGGCGATATTAGAAATCCGTCGGTACAATTACCAACGGAAATTATTCGTTGCAAAAGGTTGATGCAAAAAATATTCGCTGCAAAATTTAGGAAAAGGTCTTCGTTATATAAAAGGTATATAGTTCCAACGAATTATCTTTTGTTGCAAAACGGTTGCAAAAACTTTTCTGCCTGTTGCAATTCGGTTGCAAATTAAATTTTCATGGAGCCTTTTCGCATTAGTCAAAATCTGTTGCAAACAACTTTTTGCAATGGATTTGCATCATATTTGGACGGTTGCATTAGGCCTGTTTTGTTGTAGTGTAATATAAGTTTCAGCTCTAGCTCTAGCTCTAGCTCTAGCTCTAGCTCCAGCTCCAGCTCCAGCTCGAGCTTCAACCCAGCCCATTTCACCAAACATACCCTAAGTAACCATGTTATTACTATGGTAGGTTTAAGAATCCTATGGTACCTAAATGATCATTAGGGTTGTAAATCAAATATGACGTATATTATGAATTATTGATTTAGAATCAATTAGGGGTTAGTTTATCTCAATAATATAAACCGTTCATCTTATTTTTATTTTGTTGTTTGCATTAATTGGTCTCAAACGTTTGAATATGAGATTTAAAAAACTCACGAGTTACTTTTCACCACTTCAAAACACTATTCATCATCGTCTGAAAACATTGTTCATATCTGAAATTTCTATTCACTTCGATAATTTAGTGTCCATCTAGAAAGCTTTTCATGTCTGACTCATTTCTTTTATTATTGACAAATAAAAGTTTGACGATGTTGAAAGCCACCAACGTACTAGACATACCACCAGGTCATGGTGACATCTTAGCTAGTGATTGTAGAAATCATGGGAAAAGTTTTAAATCTTAGCCACCAACCAGACTTTTCACCGACTAATTAACCAGGTCATGGTGACATCTTAGTTAGTGACACGATTTAACAGAAACGCCAAACTTCCACCTTCAAGAGCCGATCAATAAACAAACTTTTTTTTTTCTTCATCTCGACCTAGCTTTTGATACCATGTAGAAATCAAGGGAATACTGAAAAACTATATTAATCAGATTCAACAATAATGTTACAATACAATGACATTAAATAGAGAAAACAAGACCTAAACCTTAAAAACCAAACGGGCCTAAACCAATAGGCCGGGTCAACATACCTTTATTAACTAACTTGTCACGAGTTAGTTAATAATTTTGGACGAGTCACGAGTTAATGGTTGCATCATGTGTCACGGAGGAAGTTTTTTGGAATAAACTTGTCGAAAACTTATGTAAGCCTACAGATATCTATACTACCTATAATGAAAAAATGGTCAAAAGTGAAATGTTGAGTTTTCAAGTGAAATGTTGAGTTTTCAACAATGGTCAAATGAGAGAGAAAGTGAAATGTAATTAATACTCTTATTAAAACACCCCAATACTTAAAAGTATAATTATTTATTCACATTGTACAACCAAATTAAAGCATATCTACCAATTAAATACAACCAATTTAAACACAAATCGGGTTGACCCGGGAGGCTTCAAACCCGGCGGGTTGACCCGGTTTAATTTGACCCATTTTCGACCCAACCTAGCAAGTTGACCCGGTTTAAATCGACCCATTTTTTGACCGGAACGGTTTAACCGGTTGAACCACCTGGGTCGAACCGGGTTTCAAAACATTATCCATTACATAAAAGTACAATGATTTATTCACATTGTACAACCAATTAAAAACATATCTACCAAATTAAATACAACCAGTTAAAACACAAACCGGGTTGACCCGGGACGCTTCAAACCCGTTTTTCGACCGGAACGGTTTAACCTGGTTTCAAAACATTATGTTTAATTCCCAAATCTTCAAACTTTTATTATTTTTCGTTTATAACCTATAAACTTTTATTGATTTGTGAATTAATTGGAGTTTTTTTTATCTTGTTTGTTTGTTCACATTTTATTATATTCTTCAACAAATGTTACCTTACATAAATACTTATATTGTTAATAGACGAAGTCATATAAAGTTATAAGACATTTATATTCAAATATTAATAACGGCAAATTTCAGACACATGTACTATTTATCTCATTTATCTCGCAACTATTTTGGAGGATATTCGAACCCTAAATGTGTTAGTTTATTGCATATTCTCATACTGCCAAAGATCTTTTGATATATAAAAGGGCAAATTATATATATATATATATATATATATATATATATATATATATATATATATATATATATATATATATATATATATATTATACTTGTCACCGTTTCATCTTCTGGGTAGCGAACAATTTTTTTTTTTTTTTTTTTTTTTTTTTTTTTTTTTTTAGGATAATTTTCTTTCAAATTCATCATCTTTAGGGTATTTTGTGACATTTTTGCCCTTCGGGGAAAATTTTTTTCTATTAGCTAAGAGGGGCAAAAATGTGCAGAAATTTCGCAAACTCTATGTTTGTTTCTTCTTAAAATTTCACAATAAAATTTGATTAATATGTTGACTTAGATAAACATGAGTATTTTTAAAATTTGGAAGGATATTGATGTAATATTGAAATTTGTAAGGATATTAATGTAATATTGAAATTTCACAATAAAATTTGATTAATATGTTGACTTAGATAAACATGAGTATTTTTAAAATTTGAAAGGATATTGATGTAATATTTAAATTTGTAAGGATATTGATGTAATTTTAAAGTTTTTCAAGGATATATGTGAAATTCTCCCTATTTAAAATAGTGGGAAACTCATAAATCACATCGTGTATATCGTTACTCCTGTGAGTTTGACCTTTGCTGCAGTTGCTTCTTGATTGAAAGCCTCCCAAACACAATCCAATAATTTCCCCCATAAGGCCATATGCTCACTGATTGGTTTTTGATGGGCATGTTGCCGAATATACAAAGTGTCTGGGAAATAAAATTTCATTTTAGTTGATTGTAGAAGAAGGTAGAATCAAGGTTGTCAGGATCGGGATCCTACCTAGGATCGTTTTCGGCTTCACAAGATCGGGATCGTAGGATCGGATCGGGATCGTAAGATCCTATGAAAATGTATATATTATTGTATAAGAGTTGTAGTTTTATACTTTTATAGAATATTTTATATGATAAATGAATTTAAATGAATGATAAAAGAAAAAACAATAAGAAACATGAGCTTCTAGTAGGATCGGATCGTTCACGATCCTACGATCATGTGTGCGATCCTATGATCCTACAACGATCTTGCTCCCCTCGAGATAAAAACATGGGCTTGTAGTAGGATCGGATCGTTTACGATCCTACGATCCTGCGTGCGATCCTATACCGATCCTGATAGAATTAAGATCCTACTACGATCCTGCTCGTTTTTTATATGTAGGATCGTACGATCCTACGATCAGGATCGCGATCCTGACAACCTTGGGTAGAATTGTAATATTACTTGTTTATTAATATTTTGATTATAGTTTTAAAGTCTAAAATTATTTTATTTTTCTTAAATTATCTATTTGGACATATGTGAGTATTCTTTAACTTTTAAAGGATATTAATGTAATTAGAAAATTTGCAAAGATAATGGTGTAATATTAAAGTTTTGTAAGGACATATATGAAATTGGCCCTTTTAAATATATGTCTACAAATTGCTACAAAGGTACTAGGAACTCTAGGCTATATGCATTATGCATCTTCCATTCCTATTTATCATCGAGACATCAAATATTACGTCTATTTGTCATTTTATTTTTAAGGTATGTTCAAAAATATTTGGAGAACGAAATGAGAGATTTATTGAGAAGATTTTCATCAAGATTTATCTGAAGTTTAGGAAGACTAAGGCTGCTGACTATAAGGGTAGTCGACCGAGTGGGTCGACCCAATCATACTCGGTCCCCTTTCTGTGGGGATTGGGTCGTCAGGGGTCGAGGGACGAAAAAAATCACAAATGGGTCGAGCCTGCGACTGAGTATGTATATGTTTTGTGTGTGTATATTTGTGAGGTATGTTTTTTGTATTGTAGGTCGTCCTTACTGGGGCACCCAATCGTCTGCAGGTCGCTGGAGAGAGAAAGCTGACGTGACAGAGAAAATAAGAAGGATTAACCCTTATATTCGGTCCTTATTGTCAGTAGCCTAATGGAAGCCCAAAGTAGATTGCAATTGTGGAAAATGTTGGCCTAATTTAATGAGTTATTAGAAAATACGAGTAGAAAAATCCCAAGAACACTGCTACACATTAACTTAACTTGGGCCCCACCACTAACTCCAATATGTTAAAAAGTCACGTGGGCCCCACTCACCAAGACACACCACCTTTAAATAATTCAAAAGCAGCTAACACGAGGATCACAAGTGAGGAAGTAACTTTAATTCAAAAGCAACTTTAGTATCCATTAATGTCTGGGAAATCTAACCCAACCTTCAACATTTCCTCTGGGTCAACATTATATAGCACATGCATTAATCCAACCCGAACTCACACATGCACGCAAACACCAATAAAAACAGCAAGATTGGTTTTCAATGGTACTAAAACAGTAAATCATGCAGGTCCTAATCTCAAGCAATTAAAGCTAGAAATGGTAAATATGCCTTCTTTATTGACCCGTCAAGGGCTCCCATTAATCCAAATACTAAATGGAGCAACCCAAATATGATCCGCTGACCCGCTCCATCAAGATTACCCAACAGGCATGACACCCTGAGTTTCAATAACCTGCCAACTAACAAAGTATTTGCATGATAACTAAAGCAGTTTGTTTCAGGAAATCTGACATTAATACATTTACAAATACCTTTCCTACATATAGTGACGAAAATAGTGACCACTTTTGAGCATGGTCACTAACTGTTTACGGATTACCAAATATTAGTCTACATGTATTATATGGTCATTAAATTGCCTAAATAGTGTTAGAAAAATGTCGGTACTAAATTTTGGTCACTAGAGTCACTTTTTCTTGTAGTGACATTTCAATTTTTTTAGAGTAAATTACACTTTTTTTAGAGTAAATTACACTGTTCATCCTTATATTTTGCTCAGATTTCATATGACATCTAAAAATGTTGATTTTTTCCTTTTTGATCCAAAAACAAGTTTTTATTACGCCGCTAGTCCAAAATCCTGACGGTCGTTAGATTTATCAGTTATATCTCAGTCCTCACGTGCATATCACATGAGGGCACTTTTGTCCGAACACTTTTTTTTGTCCCATTCTTTTGTGATTTCCACTGTAGCAACTGTTTTAGGGTGCGTTTGGTATCCATTCCTGGGAATCAACTATCACTATGAAAGTGATAGTTGGTGTTTGTTTAGGGCGCCTGGGCCCACAACTATGACTATGAAAGTCCAATATTTTTCATACTCCATATATGGCTAGAGAGGGAGGAATGAAACTATCATAGGTGAGGGGCCCACCACTACTATCAAACTCTTACCCATTGTGATTCATGCTAGCATACCAAACGCACCCTTAGTCTTTTCATTCAATTTGTTTAATGTGTTTTTCCTTTCATGAATTTTTTTATACTTTATTTTTTTGTTCTTTAATTATTCATTTATTTTGTCCTTTCGTTTTTTTAACAGTCTCATTATTTATTGATATCAAATCTACTTCTATTTCTTTTCTCTCGTTTTGCCTCTTCAAAGATCTATCACCCTACTTCTAGGTTTTAGTCTTTTATTGTTCGACGAGTCTTTGACAACCAATCAATTAACCATCTCCAAACATCAATTAACCCAACAAACAACTTTCCGATCTTTAAGTTTTCCATGTTAAACAAGGGATCGAATCTTTAAGTTTTCGATCCTTTCATGTTAAAAAAAAAGGGATCGAATCTGATCATAGAAACCCATATTCGTACTATCATCATCTCATTTTTCCGAGACTGTCGAAGAGGAAAACCGTCAACATCACGATCATCTTTACAGATCAGTAGAAAAAATTATATTGCAAAGTAGTACCATCATCAAAGCTCTAGTCGGCAATTAGATGTCACATTCATTTATAAAAAAAAAAAAAAAAAAAAAAAAAAAAAATCAAAAATCAAGAACAAATTTAAGGAAGAATAAGAAAGATCAATGCATTTAAATTTCAAGTTGAAGATGAGAAACAATATAAAAAGTGAAAGGACAAAATAAATAAACAGTTAAAGAAAAAAAATTAAGAATAAAAAAATGCATTAAAGGACAAAAAAATATTAAATAAATAGAATGAAATGACACAAACAGTTGCTACACTGGAAATCACAAAGGAATAAGACAAAAAAAAGTGTTTGGACAAAAGTGCCCTCATTTGACATACACGTGAGGACTGAGATAACTGAAAAATCTAACGATCGTCAGGATTTTGGACTAGCGGCGTAATAAAAACTCGTTTTTGGATAAAAAAAAGGAAAAATTAGCGTTTTTGGATGTCGTATGAAATCTGAGCAAAGTATAGGGACGAAGAGTGTAATTTACTCATTTTTTTTATGATAAAGTGAATAATATTTTTTTAAGATATTACAAGAAAGCATGCATGCTTCATGGGCTATATATATGAAGTTAGACTGAGAACTCCTCAAAATACTATAGCATCTAGAAACCTCAAATAACAGCCATGAAATTCCTTGTTCTAATTTGGGCAGTATTTCAAATGCTTTCGTTTACAACTTCTTACACAAATTCCACCACTACTGAATCCTACACCCTCATTAACTCTACCAACCTTGCTAAGCCAGGTTGCAACAGCACATGCGGGGACTTAATTGTTCCTTACCCATTCGGTCTCGGAGACAACTCAGAGTGTTATATAAATGAGGGATTTTACATCTACTGCGACACTTCACTAAACCCTCCAAAGGCCAGACCTACTTATAATGTAGACAACTCGATCAAATTGATATCTGATTCCACCATCCGGGTTTCCAATCAATTGGCGAGTAGGTGCTGTTCTCCACATGACATAATAGACGATTTTGAACCCCTGATGGAGTTTGGTGACAGTCCGTACAGCTTATCGAAAGTTAACAAGTTCACAGTTATTGGTTGCGATGGTTCTGCTTTCCTGCACAAACTGTTCGAAGTGAACCGATCATTTTCTTATGGTGATTGGTCTACTGGTTGTATGGTCTTTTGTTCGCGGGTGGTTGCAGCCGGGAAATCTCCTGTAGCCGGGGAATTTCCTGTAGCCGGCGAGTGTACAGGAAATGGTTGTTGTCAATCACCCATACCCAACGGCATAACCGATTACGCAATTGTGTTAGATAATTCAAGTTTATATGATTCTTTCGTCTGTAAGGGGATTTTTAATCCTTGTACATACGCCTTTGTTGGTGAGGAGAATGTATTCAAGTTTAAGGGTGTTGCTGATTTAAATGATACTAATTTCATAAAGAGGATCGAGGATACTGTGCCAATTGTGCTTGATTGGGCTATTGGTAATCTGAGTTGCTCACAAGCCAAAGCAACAGTTGGTTATGCCTGCCAATCAAATAGCATATGTGTTGACTCTACAAGGGAAAGTGGTGGGTACCGATGCGAATGTAAAGAAGGCTATGAAGGAAATCCATATCTGTCTCCTGGCTGCCAAGGTACAATCAGTATTTTATTTTATTTATTAAAAGTGGTGTAAATGAAATTTAATTATAAGAGATATTCCTAAATGTTTTTCAATATTTGTAAAAATCTTCTGTTAAATTATTGGATTGATCAAACTTCTCAATTTTGCTGGCATGACAAAAATTGTGTCTTATAATTGGTTAATTTTCTCCTAATTATTTCTTAATTGTCACACAAAACGTGTTTTCTTTTTGTTGGTAATCAAACGAACAAAACAAACAAACAAAATCGAAAAATGAAACGGAAACTTTATTCAATTTATTAAACCAAATTCAAAAGTACCAAAGAAAAAATTTCATCTCAAATGTACCAAATTCTAATTCAAAGGGTCTTAAATACTAATTCGTACAAAAAATTCTAAAACGATTAATCCTCATTTATAGACTAAACTAACAGTGCTAGAAATTTCCTAATTTTAACCAAATTTATATGACAAGGCACATAAGTTACCAAATTTATCAAACAACTCTTAAAATTTAAGTCACTTTTCTAACACTTTTGTTACATGAAAATTTGACTTGTTAAAGGCAAGTCTAGATTACTTTAATATTGAACTCGAAGTGTACACGAAAAATATCCCAAAACTCTTATTCTTTAAGTTACTAAAGTATTTGGGTTTGTTCTGTTTTATCCCGCCTATTTGATTTCCCTTTTTCTTTACAGACATCAACGAGTGTGCGAGACCAGAAAAGTACCCTTGCTATAGTGAGTGCGTCAATACCCCTGGGAGTTACAATTGCATGTGCCGCCATGGATACAATGGCAATGCAAACATACCATATGGTTGCAAACGTTCTACTGCTAGATATTCAAATTTTATGACAATCATATTTATTTTAGGTAATTCTTTTTTTAATGCATGTGTGACCCGTAACCAATTCTGCTTTTCAGTCACACACACACACACACACACACACACACACACACACACACACACACATATATATATATATATATATATATATATATATATATATATATATATATCGAACCAATACTTAGCACAATGATTAAAGAAAGATAAATGTGAATTAAATAAGGAAAACACGATAAATTGGAAGAATTTCGCTTTTTTTCAGCCTGGAATACTTGTTTATAAAGAAAATTCTTCTTTGCTTTTCAAAGAAAAAAAGTTAATACCATTTTGGTTTACAAAGTATTTTCTGTTTTGTTGAGGTTACATGCTCTTTCATTATACTCTTATATGAATAAGAAATACAATTAAAGACTTTGCATATTTAGTTTGGTGGGTGACGGTCTCTCATGCATGAACTCATGTTGTCATGCATGGCTTTAAAGTAGTAAAACGAGCATCAACAGTTTGCTCGGATCTAGGTAATTCTTTGATGCATATATGATGTATATGGTCACAAATAATCTTTTCTACCATGATTCTTTTAGCTTTTTGTTCCTAAATACAATTACTAACATACTAAAAAAATAGTCTAATCTACACACTTTTTTCTCCACAATTTTAGAAAGTGCGTAAAATTTTATTAGTTTATTGACACTTGTAATTGTGTGTTACAAATGATTTCCACACTTAGGAGTTAGGAGTGTGGACATTTCATTGATTTCTCCACACCTAAAAGTGTGATTTTTTTTAATACAATTTTAAGTGTGAAAAATCCATTTATATACAATTTTTTAGCACTTATAAATGTAACAAATTTTTACACATTATTAACTGTTGATAAACTAAGAAAAATTTACACAGTTTTTAATGTGCGGAGTAATTAGTGTGTAGATTGGAGTATTTTTTTGTAGAGTAAACTTATATTACTTTTTACTTAAAACAAAAGCACGTACACACTAGATTGTTTAAGTCTTCTATGTTCTATAATCTATGATGCAAATATAAAATATGCGTTTGTGCAGCTGGTATTGTATTGGGCATAGGGATACTAGTTTCATCTATTGGTGTGTACAAACTAATGCAAAAGAGGGAGGATAAGAGACGTAAAGAGATATTCTTCAAAAGAAATGGTGGTTTGTTGTTACAGCAACAAATATCAAGTGGTGAACATGCAACTCAGACAACAAGAATTTTTAGTGCAATAGAACTAGAAAAAGCAACCGACCATTACAATGAAAATAGAATATTAGGTCGAGGAGGCCAAGGAACAGTGTACAAAGGAATGTTGTTAGATGGAAAAATCGTAGCAGTAAAGAAATCCATGAAGGTAGATGAAAGTCAAGTCGAATCATTTATCAACGAGGTATTTTTACTCTCCCAAATTAGCCACAGAAATGTGGTGAAGTTGCTTGGATGTTGTCTAGAAACAGAAGTTCCAATTCTCGTTTATGAATTTGTCCCAAATGGAGATCTTTTCCAGTTCATACACAACGAGAATTATGAGTTTCCTACTTTTTGGAGTATACGACTACAAATTGCTACAGAGGTAGCAGGAGCTCTTGCCTATATGCATTCTGCAACCTCCATTCCTATATATCACCGAGACATTAAATCTTCCAATATACTTTTGGATGAAAAATTCCGAGCAAAATTATCAGATTTTGGAATATCTAAGTCCGTCTTTGGTGATCAAACTCACTTGAGCACATTAATCAAGGGGACGGTTGGCTACTTAGATCCTGAGTACTTTCAATCAAGCCAATTCACCGAAAAAAGCGATGTTTATAGCTTTGGGATTGTTGTCCTTGAGCTTTTAACCGGGAAAAAGCCAATATATTCCACTGGGCCAGGTGAATCGAGAAGCTTGGCAACATTGATTCTATCAACCGACGAAGGGCTTCTTTTAGAAAACGTTGATATACGGGTGTCGGATGGACCAAAAGAGCAGCTTGTAGCAGTTGCTAAGCTTGCAAAAAGATGCTTGAATTTGAACGGGAAGATGAGGCCAACGATGAAAGAAGTTGCAATAGAGTTGGAGGGAATAAGATCAAGTCACTAAATAAAATGAATCTACTTTTATTGTAGAATAAGCCGGATTGGTGCTAGCTATGTCTATGTGGATGACATTATGTTTGTTCTTCGGAGTTAAAAATCTTCTTAAGTTGGTCTTTAATTTGTGATTTAATTTTTAATACCGAGTCTTTTTAATATTTATACCTGTATTTGTAACTATATGATGCGTGTGCACAATAATTCATTTCTGGGCCTTTTGTTCATTCTTCAAACTCCCCAATACGCACCTATAAATTGTTGTAGTTACTAACTGATTGTGCGATAGTTATAATTATAAATTTCTTCCTTTTTTAAAAGGAAAAGACTCACATACGTGCTATATAGGAGACTTTTCCTTAGACATCACCTATTTAGATGCGTGGGACATACAGTGAACCTTACCAATCTTACCATATAGCTTTGATGTAGCTATTCAAAGTTTCAAACCACCATGTGGATTATAGGAATAGAACTTGTTCTGATCCGGTTCGAACTTTCTCTACAAGATTCTCTAGTTGAAGAAATCAAGTTCTCTCCCATCTAGATTCATAAATAGGAAATTTAAACTGAATTAGATTGTATATATGGATCTTTGATCCAAAATTAGCTTCTTGAAAATTGTTCTCTAATACGTTCGCACTACTTAAGATTGCATATGCACACTCAGATGGTCTTATAGCGGGTTGTAAGGTAAAGTGTAGGGTAAGGAAAGTCGGTTAATGATAATGAGTGTTATCACTGGTGGAATATAAAAGAAAAAATAATGAAGTTATGGACAAAGCGGCAAAATGCTACTCGGAATAACTGAAACAAGCACTAGCTAATAACACGAATCACAATTTTTTTTTTTCTTTTTTTTTACTCTACCTTATATATTCCAACTTTACATAATATGGTAAACATAAACAATACAAATATAACGAGTAAGACTCGAGCATTAGGTGTTACTTATCACCTTTATATTCTTTTTCGCATGCTCCACTCAATTCCACTTAATTACAGGATGTAAGGAACATGTAAGTCTACTCATAATCAAAAATAACTTCATAGAATTATGAGTCCCAACTCGACCCATAACTAACAATATGGGAATCTACTACTAGCTTAAAGAAAGAAAAACATGTTACATTATTGCTTTCTACTATGGTTACAAAATTGAAATTAAATGTCTGGATCAAAATTATCGCCCCTCCCTTAACGAAAATAGTAGCTCTACTAAATAATTTAGTACCAATACTATTGTTGGTTTTAGTCTTGAGTCACTGCTCGAGAAAAGTAGTATTCCTTAAATTTAGTGCCGGGAATACTTTTGATTTTCCTTTACGTTACTTTAAGCAATTGTATGGAAAATATAGTACATCTCCTAAATAACGTAGTATCGTTACTATTTTTTTAAGACTTAAGTAGATTCCATGTAAACTCTCTAGAGAAAAATTGCACATATACTAAATAACTTAGCATCGGTACTATCTTTTTACATCTTTTAACTTCTTTAGTCTTCGTAGGCTAAAACCCATTTATCTCTTTCGTTCTTCATTCTTTTCTTGTAATATTACCTTCTTAACTCCTTTTTACGAATAACCTACATAATCACGAAATACCTCAAAGTATTATATAATAGCAAATAACGATGTATAATCAAGCAATTAACGCATTGTGAGGTGTACGTAAAATGTCAATTAGTGGGCCTGATTAGAAAATAGAGTAAACAAACCAGAAAAATACAATAAAAAAATTATTCAAAAAATGATCATCGATATCTTTTTAAATTATCTCAAGCTACAAGGTTACAATTGAAACTTTCAATTGAATCGCATACACAAAATGAACACACACTATTACCACTAGACTGCCGGCTGAAACACCGACAAACCAAACCAGAACCACCAACAATCTGCTTTATTGTCTTCATAATAGTTTAGTTACAAAATAGAGAACGATGGTTATCTTTAAGCCACGTCAATAGATACACACAAAACCTAAAAGTATGCAAACACAAATTGGGACAACCAAATTTTGTGGAAAGCTATACACCGCCGGTGATATATATTCATGAGTAATCGTCTAATCATTTAACGAATTATGAACTCATTAAACTATTACAATAGTTAATTAAGTATAAAGTTTTCTGTATACTTGCTATTTTTATTAATCTATGTTTCTACTTATCATCCTAGCTCTAAGATCATGACGAGTATTGACATGTTGAATACGAGGGTGTGCAAAGTGTGTGATCGCACAATCTCTTAAATATTTTAGAGGTCTCAAAATGTGTAATCTATTTTACATTTTGTGCCTTTAAATTCACTTCCATAAAAGTAATGTTGAAGTAATAATGTATGTCATAAACATTGTTATAACTGAAGCAAGATTGTTGGAAGGGAAATGATAGAGGGACTTAAACTTAGGTCTAATTTTAAGCCTAAAATCAAGTGGCATCATCCTGATGGCTGCAAATATAGACCAACTTATTTTACAACCCATTGGGATGATGACACTTGATTTTAGGCCTAAGTTTAGGTCCCTATCATTTCTCTTGTTGGAATACTACACTATTTGTTTCAATAAAATTGTTTCAATAGTTAATATATATATATATATATATATATATATATATATATATATATATATATATATATATATATATATATATATATATATTGTTAGCATTAAAGAATTATATAAAGAAGTGATGGTCATTATCATAGTTTAAATACTTTGTGTCATTTGTTAGAATAATAATTAGTTATGATATTGGGCCATGGACTTGGTAATCTAATATGTAAGAAGATAAGTTACATAAGCCTTAGTTAAATGATGTAAACCAAGCCCATGACAAAAGCCCATGGTGGCAACTTGTATGAAGTATAAATACCTCCAAATGGTCTCATTTGGAGGAGGTGCTTGAGTGTGTATTGTGTGTTTTATTAATGCAAGCCTCCTCTCTTTCTCTCTCTAGATTACACATAATACTCTCTTGTATCCATAAAAGATTAGTGATTTAGTTAGATCTACAGTCCTACAAGTGGTATCAATCGCCAAGGGATAATATAGGTTGTTTGTGGTTAGATTTGGGTGAAAGAATTGAATTTATTGCTGTTTTTACGTGTTAGAACCCTAGTTTCGCGAGTTAGAACTGTACTTTTGTGAGTTAGGAACCTGTTTTGCGAGTTAGGAACTTGTTTTGCGAATTAGGAAGCTGAATATTTCGAGTAAGGAGTTATGAGTAAGAAACTTTCGAGTTAGGAAGCTGAATATTTCGAGTAAGGAGTTCCGAGTAAGAAACTTTTGAGTAAGGTATTCCGAGTAAGACAGTTTCGAGTAAGGGCTTCTGAATAAGGTATTCCGAGTAAGACAGTTTCGAGTAAGGGCTTCCGAGTAAGGTATTCCGAGTAAGAAAGTTTCGAGTAAGGGCTTCCGAGTAAGCAGTTTCGAGTAAGGTTCCAATTTGGCGAGTTAGCCTTTAGCGAGTAAGCTAAAATTCCTTATAGTTTATCTAGTAAGGATTTTTTTCTTGATTACTTCTTAGGGAAACTATACATCGTTCAAAATTATTTACCGAGTAAGGAAAGTTCAAGATATTGTCGAGTAAGGATTGGTTTATCGAGTAAGAAAAATCTCGCGAGTTAGACACTTTTGAGTAAGAAATTCTTATCGAGTAAGGACTTTTCGAGTAAGGACTTTAGGTTAGGACTTTCAAGTAAGGACTTTCAAGTAAGGACTTTCAAGTAAGACTTTCAAGTAAGACTTTCAAGTTTCCCCAAAACATCTAATCTTCAACAACAACCTTTGTTATCTTCAAAGATCCTAAGATCAACTTTATCACTTTCTATAAATGGCAACTCAACAAGATATTCTTGCTGCCGGTGCCGAAAACCGACCTCCCATGCTGTCAAAGGGTGGTTACTCACAGTGGTCTAGTCGTATGATACGCTATCTTAAGAGCAAACCAAATGGAAAACTTCTCATACATTCCATTTTGGAAGGACCCTTCAAACCACGACAAGTACTAGACCCTCGAGATCCAAATGGAACTCCCCCAGTACAACCATTCTACAGAAACCAGAATGAGACTGAGTACACCGAAGAAGACCGACAACAAATTGCAGCTGATGATCAGGCATTTCATCTTGTTCTTCTTGGACTTCCCGAAACGACTTATGCAACTTTTGACAGTGAAGAAAGTGCTCACGCCGTCTGGGAAAGAGTCAAAAGGTTAATATATGGGACAGACATAGGGAAACAGGAAATGGAAACACTACGCAAGTTCACTTCAATCCCTGGTGAAACCATAGAGTCGTATTATCTAAGGTTCTGTAAGATCATGAATGACTTATCCAGACACAACCTCACTCAGACGAATATTGCTAACAACACCATTTTCTTGAATGAGTTACAACCTGAATGGGGAAGATACGTCACTATTGTTTATCAGACAAAGAACTTGAATGAAGTTACTTATGATCAATTGTACGATTTCTTGAAGTAGAATCAGGCTGAGGCAAATGAAGTAAGAGCCAAATTACTAGCTAAGAAACATGATCCTCTTGCATTAATTGCTAATGTACCAACACCTTTACCATTGAACACACCACATCCACCTTCCTCATCTTCCACTCACAACTATATGCTACAACAATACATCCCAAATCATAAAACTGCTATTATCCCACAACAACAACATGTTATTCCACAACAACAATACCCACAATTCCAAGAACCAGAGTTCACAGAACTTGATGAATCTACTGCTGCTTTGACACAAACCTTTGCTTTTCTGACAAAGGCTTTACAAGGATGCTATTCGACACCAACAAACAACAACCAACGAATTTCATCGAACACTCGCAATAGGCAGATTGCTCAGCCGAGTTTCAATATGGGCAATGGAGGCCAAATGGTTGGAGTTATTGGGAATCAGCAAGGATATGCCACTGGATTCAAATGGGTAAACAGGATATGCAGAATCAGTTGGATCAGTATGCAGGGAATTAGATGGGTCAGTGATTGTAGAATAAATTACACGACCAGGCATTTGATGGTGATCAAAGGATATAAGGGTGTGTTGTGGTTGCGCCAAGCTTTGGTATAACCTGAAATAAGAAATACTAAAACACTACGTTAAGTGATTGTGCAGGGGTTGGACCCTGTAAACCACCTCCGACGTGAGAGTAAGTACTTGGTATTAGTTTTAAGTGAAAATGTAATAAAGTGGAGTAGTAAAGATTGCATACCAGACTTGTGACTCATCCAAGACTCTTTATAGAGGAAGAAAATAGTTTGGAGAGTGCTTGCACGTTTTTAGGAGATCATGGGGGCGTCCCATGATTTGTGGTAACCGCTAGGGCTTAGTGTCCTACTCCTCCTGGTTTAGCGGGGGAGCTAAAGAGAAAGAGGAAACATGGGTAAGACTTAGTCTTAGCATTGTTTAAACTTGGTATTGTTCCGTCCTTATGACCTATCGAAGGATACCCCGAAGGGCTTAATCCTTCAACTGGCAAATTCCCACTTGGTAAATAGATCACATGTGATTAGTTTTACGCCAATGAAAGTTTTAGGAGGCTAGGCAGGGCCTTCGATATTTAGGTTGCGATCAGACTCGAAGGGGGGGGGGGGGTCCTTCGATCTGATTGGAGGGTACATCATCAAGCCCCCTAGTCGAAAGTGATGTACATGAACAAAAGTACATTGCTTACGACTCGAAAATCACAACTATATACGAAACCCCCATCGTATCTAAAAACTGCATAAAACATGGTTGTACATAACTAACTGCGCATTAAATGCGGTAATTATAATTCAACCAACTCGTTAAAGAAGTCATAATATCCCAAGTCTCGGTAATTTCAAACGTCTACTCAAGAGAAAAGTATCCCTTTGAAATCCGGATAGACTTAATCACTACGGACACGTGTACGATGTAGATTAAAAGAATCAACGGCATAAAAAATTTTCACCCCTAACCCTAGATCAATTTTACATTTGCGCCCAAAACTACATCACTTTTACTGTGTGCAGATTCCGATCAAAATCCACACACAACATCACGTGCTATAAACCCTTGCAAGAAAAAAGGTAAATCTCCTCTTCGTCAAACTATATTTCATCGTAGCAGTAGTATTAGTCAATATGGCCAAAAATTCCAAGTTTATTATCAAAGAACAAAAATGTACTTTAACTAAAGAAGAATTACATGACTTTTTTGAAGATTATCCCATTCCCAAAAAGTATAAAATCATGCTCCCCACCAAACGTCAGGCTGTATTTGATGCCCCTAAGGGTTATGTAGGGCTTTATACCCATGCATTTAAGCTGTCAAACCTGAGGATACCACTTCATCCTCTGATTCTAGAGTTTATGCAGTATTACAAGGTAAACATCTCTAGGTTCAACCCATTTGGCCTAGCCAAACTCACAACATTCATCGTAATGTGTAAAGCTTATGGGTATGAGCCTACATTGATGGTGCTTAGGGGTTTTATGAACCTATGCCCGGTGGGGATTGGTTGACACTAGCAAAAAGGGGTGAGGTTGATGTCCCCACTATACTGTTAAAACCGTTTTCAGACATTACGGAGTGAAAAGGGAGTTTCTTTTATATTCAAGACACGATAATACCTCCAGAGTACCCTGCTTTATTGGATGAAGCGTACAACTTTTGACAAGAAACGCTTCAACGATGAGTTGCCTTACATTGTTTAGAGGAATCTG
The DNA here is from genome assembly GCA_030686995.1 of Artemisia argyi. Lineage (NCBI taxonomy): Eukaryota > Viridiplantae > Streptophyta > Magnoliopsida > Asterales > Asteraceae > Artemisia > Artemisia argyi. The sequence goes on from CM060680.1 coordinate 4,239,279, forward strand.
TTGTACCAACACCTTGTCCGCCATCCAGTGAATGTTCAAACATTTCCCGAGCCCATCCTTTATATGGCTGATATTGTTAATCAATGGGAGTTTTCTCCGTTGAAGCCTGAAATAGAATGTGGTGGACAAAGTATGTATACTCGTATTTAAATAAATTAAATAACTTATCTGATGATATTTATCTTTTCTTTTCTTTTTGTAGAAATGTCGTTTCGAAACTTTGTTGTGTCTGGTGGTGCCAAAGAGGTGACTTCACAACTGGTGGAGAATGTTGCTGACTCTGATGATCCTCCCTCGGAGGATGAGCAGGTAACCATAATTGGCTCGTCCATTGGTATCGCTGACAGGGTGCGATATAGGAAAGGTACTAGTGCCAAAGTTGTGAAGGCTACTCCAAAGAGGGAATTGACACTACCAACCCCTCCCACCAAGAATACTAGGCAGAAGGGACAGTTTTCCACCCAAAGGACTGTTGAAGCATTGCAGGAGAATGAAGATATCCATGGAAAGTATGTGTGCTTTCGTTTTAGCCAGATTATAATTATTTATATCCTAACCATCGTATGCTATACAGGTCTTTCCAATACCAAGGAGCTACCCAACTCCTTAGCCTGCCATCGCCTTGTCGACCACATCACCCCACCTAGCTGGAGGGGCACTTTAACCAATATGCCCATCGAGGAATTGTGCGATCTACACGATAAAAGCTATACAAGGCAGGCTGTGTTGGATAATCACCTGAATACTCAAACTAGGGAGGTGGTTCGTACCCTTGCATCTGCTACGAAGAAGATGGATGCCATTCTGGCAAGGGAAAAGAAGAAAGACCAAGTGTTTGCCGAAATTCAAGCTAAGTGTGAGGAGGCTTTGAAGGATCTTGAAAAGAATCCCCTTGTGCAAGACCTCCGTTCTGATATCCATGACTTGGAGAAGGAATTGAATGAAGCTCAGGCAGAATATAATAAGCTGCGAAAGGAGGGAACCAAAATGGTAGGGTATAAACAGAAGATTGCTTAATTAGAATCAAAATGTGAGGGCTTTGAAGATGAGAGGTCGAAGTTGTGTGAACAAGAGACCAAGCTACGCGAAGAGTTAGATGGCTTCAAGCATAAGTATAAAGCTCTCAAAAAAGATAGGGTTGCTGTGGTCTCAAATGTTGTTCCTTATATGGCAATGGAGCTATATCACAACGATGAGGTAGGGAAAGTGGTTGCAGATCTTGTCAATGCTGCTATTTACCACAAGAAATACACTACGTTGGAGGAAGTTGCTGCAACTAGTAAGCCTGTGGATCTATCGAAGGTACCTTATTACCGTTCCACACATGAGGCAGAGTATGATCATGCCAGCAATGCCCTTGCTACGGCAGAGTACCCCTTCCTTGTCTAAGCGACCAAAGATCCGATGGCTTCTATTGAGACACTTCTTTCCAAGAAGCCTCGCAGGGTGAATCCATCATCAACAAGTAAGAAAGATACCCCTGTGAAGCCTCCATCCATGACGACCACCCCTGAGAAGCCCTTGTCTCCGGAAGTAGCTCCTGAGAAGCCTCAATCTCCAATCAAGGATTCTACTGTGCAGTCTCCTTCTCCCGTCAACAAGACAGATTTTGAGAAGGCATCTTCTCCACGTAAAGCAAGTCCCGAAGAATCCCCCATTCAACAAGAAAGCCCCAAATCTCATGGTAAGTGAAGGCTGCGCTGTTTACAGTAATTTGGCCCCAAGGGTGGTATGTACCCTTAAGACAGTATTAACTCATCCTTTGTAGGCTATGTCCTACACGTTAAATAATTTATGTTTCGTGTTTATGTGGCTTCGGCCCAGACAATATTTGCTACCATCTTTTGAGCAGCTGCCTCATATGGTGCATTTAGTTGTATTTTATATATCTAATGTAATAGGGAGATGTATTCCCACCTTTGTTTATGTGTTTTCTTCTCTTATCGTTTGTCAGCAAACATTGATATACATCCTAAGGCTTATAACAAAGGACCTTATTGTGTGTACTTTGAACCAAGATTTTATAGCAATCGTATAATTTAACTGCTGACAGAGGGTCGCGACCCTCTCCATCTTTGTCCTTTTAGTGCGAAGGGCTTCAAATACCCTAAGACCATTTAGGAAAGTTAATGTGAATCATGATGGATGCTTGATTGTATACAAGACGTGAATGTCTCGTGTCATCCTTCGAACATTGAAACCTTTAATTACTTGGCTGAGCAAATCTTTGTTGTGAAAGAAAATAAGAGATTCGAGGGAAACATTTAATATCATTAAGTGGGTAGGGAGGATTACATCATTTGAAGAAATGAACACTAAGACGCCTACCATTAATGCTTCTTTCCCCAAAGAGAAGAATTCGATACATAAATTGAAAGCAAGTGATATGTTTAAAGATCGCAAGTCTTGCATATAGAACTTACGAAAGTTATCCTTGCTTTGAGTCGTTTGAGCTGCACTTCTGAGAGGGGTTGCTAGTGTGCAGGCTCAGTTACCATAGGCATTAGAACTAGCCTTCGACGTTTTCTCCTCCTCGGACGGATGGGAGGAGGAACCTTTGGTTGTTGAAATTTGTTTAGTTAAAGGGGTAGGTTCTGTTGAAACCGAATCTCCATGCATCTTCATGTTTCGTTGTGCCAAATATTCTGAGTCAAAAGGATTGTGAGTGTATAGCCTTTCGACTGATAGAATACTTTTCATTGAAGACTGGTCCTTGGCTCTTCCAGCCGCCTTCAAAACACTAGAGAGTAGTCTACGCTGCCTCTTTATCCAGAAGAACTCCTTCTTGGGAGGTGTTGATGCAAATAATGTCTAAAAACGTTATTCTCATCCTTCAATATCTTCATGTTTTGATGATAACAAAATGTGAAATCACCTTACGTCAAAACTAACGCAAACAAGTTTTTAGTCGAAATATCCGACTTCTACGATAATCACTCTAGGTATGAACAAACAAATTTACAACTTGACAAATGATCAAAGAAGTGTACTACGATTTTAATGGTTGTAATTAATGCATAAGTGACTACTAAGGAGGCCATGGTTTCGATACTAAACGTGTCGCCATAGGAAGAGGTAGAAGCTTATAGAGTTAGGGAAGATCGTACACGGCCCTAGGAATGGTATTAAGGAATGCAACCCGTCACCCACGCAATTGTAATAAGCTTATCAATCAATAAAAGATAACTATGGAGTAATGAAGTCTAAGTAAACACGTCTTTCTCCATATAGTTTTCACATTTTATTTTCTTGTTATTTTATTTTATTTGCATTTGTAGTTAATTGGGTTAGTTGACTAGCAACTAATTCCGCCCACTCTTCCAAAACCGAGGTTTTTACTTGTTTTCCTAAAAACATAAAAATACAAAAAGAATCATCCCTCACCTCTAGGCCTAATTAGACTATTTTCAATCCTAACGAACACTATTCCCTGTGGAGAACGATCAATCCCCCGGTACTTGCAACTTCACTATACTACATCGGTCAGGTACACTGCCTAGTGGGGATTGCAAGCTTCTCCAGATCCCTTGAGAGGTAAAACATTTTGCGTAGACCGCAATCCACGCATCAGGAACCATTGGGGTTTTAACCGAAGCACAGTCACTAAGTTCATACTTTTTCAGTGTGTTGTTGATGTACTTCTCTTGACTGATGGAGGTTCCCTTATCTGTCTATTTGATTTGAAGTCCAAGGAAGTATGTGAGTTCTCCCATCCACATTCTCATAGAATATAACCAACACTCACATTTGCCTTGCATAACAATATTCCCACATTGTTAACCGACAATGGACATATTTAGAATGATAAATCATTTCATGGATTAAACATGCAAATAATGAATAACTGGTTATATGAATAAAATAACAAATAACTCGTATCTTTATTTATCAGAAAATAAAACTGTCTTACATTTCCAAATTATCCAAATACTAATTACTCACAGATTTACATGAGACTACTAGCTGGTATCAAACCAATATCCCTAGTCAATTTAGAATGCTTAGGATATGCTAAAGCCTTCGTAAATGGATCAGCTAGATTGTCATCTGTGTGAACTTTTAATATCTTCACATCACCCATCTCAATGGTCTCTCGAAGATAATGAACTTTTGCGCGGTAATGTCTAGCACCCTTGGTGATTCCACTTTCATTAGCTATTGTAATGGCTCTAGTATTATCACAATACATATTTATGGGTTGTATGTGATGCAAGACATGATGAAACTCACTTGGCGATTCACCCTTAAGAGTAGTTGCACATTCCAGGTACCCATAGTCTTGGTCTCTAGCAATCTTGGTCTTTAGCTTGGCGAATCAACATTGTCTTGGCCTTTGGCGATTCACCATTGTCTTCTTAACCAGTCAATGCTTCAAGACTTATAGACTAGTATCATATTTAACACATGTAATTTTTTAGATAGATCTAAAATTGGGGAAGACCTCAATTAAACAATGAAACAAAATAGGGGAAGACTTATAGACTAGTATCATATTTAACACATGTAATTTTTTTGTGCTATATATTGTATAATATATCCAGCCTAGTCCTCCTTTTCATTCAGAATAGTTACTAATCCCCCCAGGCCAATTAGTGAACCATCTAAACTACTAAGGTACAAACATACCAAATTAGACTCCAAGGTACTAGGTGCTAACTCATTGTTATGACCTGATTACTTGATAAGCAAGCAACCGACTATTACACCTATTCGACTAATCCTAAGATAAGTAAAACACGTTGACTCCTAAACAAGCCAATATTGATACTACATTCTAACAATTAGTATATATTTTACTTGTTATTAGTTTTCTAATTTTCTTATATAGTCTTTTCTAAAGTTGTGTTTTGCGCAAGGCTTTTATGAACTTATAGAGAGGCTTGAACTTATAGTATAAGTTAGCTTATAAAAGAAGCTTTGTCACACAAGCTTATGAAAGAATTTATAAGCCATATATGACCAAGCCAGGTGAAACGAGCTTATGAAGGCTTATAATTAGTCAAATTACTTAAATACCCTTCAAAATATAATGAATGAACACTCAAAAGTTGAATAATATCTCGAGGCATTTTTATGCAATTTTACATTAATATACTTCAACTCCAATTAATTCGCAAAAGAATTTTATAAAAATAAAAGCTTATGCTTACGCCTTATAATATAAGCTTCAGCTCTAGCTCTAGCTCTAGCTCTAGCTCTAGCTCTAGCTCTAGCTCTAGCTCTAGCTCTAGCTCTAGCTTTAGCTCTAGCTCTAGCTCTATCTTCAGCCCCAACCCATTTCGCCAAACATATCCTAAGTAACCATGTTATTACTATGTAGGTTTAGAAATCCTCTAGTACGTACCTAAATGATCATTAGGGTTGTAAATCAAGTTTGACGTATATTATGAGTTATTGATTTAGGATCAATTAGGGGTTAGTTTATCTCAATAATATAAACCATTCATCTTATTTTTATTTTGTTGTTTGCATTAATTGGTCTCAAACGTTTGAATATGAGATTTAAAAAACTCACGAGTTACTTTTCACCACTTCAAAACACTATTCATCATCGTCTGAAAACATTGTTCATATCTGAAATTTCTATTCACTTCGATAATTTAGTGTCCATCCAGAAAGCTTTTCATGTCGTCTGACTCATTTCTTTTATTATTGACAAATAAAAGTTTGACGATGTTGAAAGCCACCAACGTACTAGACATACCACCAGGTCATGGTGACATCTTAGCTAGTGATTGTAGAAATCAAGGGAAAAGTTTTAAATCTTAGCCACCAACCAGACTTTTCACCGACTAATTAACCAGGTCATGGTGACATCTTAGTTAGTGACACGATTTAACAGAAATGCCAAACTTCCGCCGTCAAGAGCCGATCAATAAACAAACTTTTTTTTTTTCTTTTTCTTCATCTCGACCTAGCTTTTGATACCATGTAGGAATCAAGGGAATACTGAAAAACTATATTAATCAAATTCAACAATAATGTTACAATACAATGACATTAAATAGAGAAAATAACACCTAAACCTTAAAAGCCAAACGGGCCTAAACCAACAGGCCGGGCCAACAGACCTTTATTAACTAACTTGTCACGAGTTAGTTAATAATTTTGGACGAGTCACGAGTTAATGGTTGCATCATGTGTCACGGAGGAAGCTTTTTGGAATAAACTTGTCGAAAACTTATGTAAGCCTACTGATATCTATACTACCTATAATGGAAAAATGGTCAAAAGTGAAATGTTGAGTTTTCAACAATGGTCAAATGAGAGAGAAAGTGAAATGTAATTAATACTCTTATTAAAACACCTCAATACACTACTACACAAAAGGCTATAAACACCACCAAATAGAGACTGGATATATAAAACCCTATTCCTATGATAAAAAACTAGCGGGAATGGAAGGAACTTAGATTGGTTTTCTTGAAAAAACCAGTCTTCATAATACAAAACGCATAAAAAATGGGTTTGCGGGTAAAAACCGGTCTTTTTACACAATCAAAGACACTGGTGTGTAGGTAACAACATGTCTCTATGTATTTATGTGTTATACACCGTTTTTGAAAAAGCAACCGGTGTTAGTATTCTCTATTTTGAACTTCCGAAAATAATGTGCTAATAATTAATATTTCTATAAAATTGTCGTTTTACTTGAATAAAAGCTAAACCACACCATATCTTTTATATAATAAAACAAAACCCCTATTAGGAATTTTCCATTTAAAAAAAATCAATTCATACCTTATTTAGTAATAATTGTATTTAAAAAAAAATATTTTCTTATTAGGTAACATTTTATATTTATCCATAACACAAGTAGAAGATAAATACAAAAAATATAGATAAGATACAATTAATAATAGGATTAAAATTTTTAAATAATTATCTTTAATAATAAAAAACTATAATTAAACATCATAAATCAAACAAAACAAAGATTAAATTATTTGTTTTTTAATAAATAAAAATATATGAATCAAAAAATTAAAAAAAAAAAAACCCCCGCGCGTGCGTGGGCATTATAACTAGTAAAAAAATAAATTAAAATCATAATAGCTCAAGGAAACCTAACGATAGCATATTTAGTGTAAGGCCTGTTTTGTTGTTTTTGTATCTTTTACTTTTTCTATAACTTGTTAAGTTGTTAGACTTTAGATATGATTAAAAGTATAAGGACTGTAACGGTATAATTACTTAATTAGTAGGGATGGGCTCAGAATGTCGGCTTAGTAATATATATGCCCATACTTTGTTATATATATGTCGTATATATATATTGAACCAGAGAAACGTTTGAAGACAGGGAGGGTAGCAGCGAATTTATCATAAGGTGAAAGGCTTGTTGATCATTGTTTACGGTAAGCTTTTCCTTAGTCTACACTGATAATCATCTAGCTGTAGAAGTATTTAGAAAACTCATCAGTAGTTTTGACTGTGTTACAAACATGTTTTTTAGGTTGTCATGTTTTTCCAGTTGTCGATATATATGTCGTAAACTGATATCGGTAAGGGGTCACATTGGGAATTACTAAGTTGGAATATCATAAAAAAATAGATGCTTGCACAGGTTAAATGGCATATTTAAGGAGTCCTTTATTTAGAATAGCTTAGAAGAATAGATAAATCAAATGGATAACTTAGTATTAAACATACCAATTATGAAATTTACACTAGTACAAAAAAAGGCATAGAAAAACATTTGCAAACAGCACAATGGGAGAAGCTACAATCTAACTTAATTGACTAGTTGAACAAAAAGTGAAAAATACACCATTCACGTTACTGTGAAGTGCTGTTATCATGCAATGCCTTTGAATAACCTGACTAACATTGATGACGTCCCAAATTCGTCTTTAGAGTTGAGAATCACGCTAGATGATGAATGCACAATAAGTCTTAAATTTTCTCATCCTAGTACAAGCTCCGAACCACAACAATACCTACTAAACATCACATCTACCATCAGCAGAAACTAAAACAAACATAGTTTACCTTTCTTGCAATGTTCAAACGACGAAAAGAAATCCACAACATAGAGAAGGCCATTTCATATTGGAACTCTTCCTTAATATTGCTAACGATATGCCTAATATCTGAAATTCAAAATGGGGCTTACAACTTTCAACTTCATGACCATATTCCTCTGATCGGCTTTTGCGCCTTTGTTCTTGTTATCATCTGTATCACTGTATGTGATATGTGTATAAATACACATATATTTTATATTGTTTAAACCCACAAAAACGACCAAAAACACACAAATGACCATACAAATGTTACAAAAATCATTGAAATGTGTTTTTATGTGATTGAGGTACAAAAAGATTGAAAACAAGTGAAAAGCACGCAAAGTTCACACAATTGTCATTTTTAGTCCCTGGAGTTTCATAAATTTGCAAAACTAGTCCCTAAAGGTTTAAAATAAATAAAAGGTCAACCTTAGTCCTTGGGAAATTAAACATGTTCACTAATGATCCCTGGATAAAAGTTTACACAAAATGGCAACTTTTACCCCTCAAGTTTCAAAACTGGCAAAAATAGTCCTTGGGTATTTAAAAATGGAAATTTATCAAAATATACCCTTGTACTATTCATAATTTACAATTTGAACCCTTTTTATAACTTTTGGGAAATTACAACTTCAACCCTTCATATTTCAGAAAATTACATAAATGGTCCTTGGAGGTTTTAAAAATTGAAATATACAATTATTGTCCTTGTACTAATGTTATATGGCAGGAATGGCCCCTTGTGATACTTTGGAAATGTGGCATGTTCAATCCCTAAAGTTTCAGCAAATTACAAGTTTAGTCCTTGGGCTTTATAAGCTTAAAACAAACCGGACCAAAAATAAAACTAAACCAAAATCCAATCCAAACACAACCATCACCCAATCCAGCCCACACCCCTTTGCTTGGCCCAACAACCCACAGCCCAAACCTTTTTATAATAAAACCGGGGTTTGACCTCGGTCAAACCCACCCTTTTTCCCTCCTTATCTCCTTCCTCCTCACACCACCACTGTAACACCAATACCACCATACCAGCCCACAATATTCACTCCACCTCACCACCCACTACTCCCACCATGTCTCCTCCACCTCCACATGTAACCAAGAAGCATTTAATGCTTAAAAAACGGCCTCACGCTACTAATAGGACTTTTGGCGCCAAAAGTAAAATAAATGGCTAGGATGAGTTACAGGCTATCAATGGACAAGAATTAAAGTGGGATTTGACCAGGGACATGTGGGGAACTCAGAAGGTGTATAAAAGAGGAAGAAGGAAGAGAGGAAAGACACTTTGGGCTAGCCTTAGTCACGTAGTTTAATTGATCTTTATTGCTTTCTTAGTTAAATGTCTTTTAATACTTTTAAATGTTGTTTTAATCTTCTTCAAAGCTTAATGAAACATTATTTACAGTTTAATGTCATCTATCTTTAAATTTCATGTTTTAGCTTAATTACCTCTCATTTTCTAGTCATTTACATTTCCTGTTGATCTTAGTTGTTTAATGGACTCAATAAGCTCATGTAAGCTCCTGACAAAGCTCACAAAGCTTTTAGAAACCTTAATTCAGCTTAGTCTTTAAAATTTAAAATTAGATAAAAAATCAAGAAAAATCAATGAAAAATCAAAAATTAGTGGAAATCATAAATCAAGCATGGAGCAGAGTGAATTATGGATTGCTCTTGGTTGTAGAGCTTATTGGGAAGCTATAGGGTGTGACATTGGCTCTTGATTCTCAATTCTCAGCTTGAATCACTTGTAAGTCATCTTTTTACCATTTTTGCATTTCATAGTTCTAGTCTTTATTCTGCTTTAATTTTCATATTTTTATGTTTAATTGTTGTTGTTTAGTCGTATTAAAGCTTAATATTAGTTGGTTGTGTTTTAAAATTCATAGTTGTTATAAATTCCATTTTCACTGTGAAAAATGGTAATTTAGTGATTCTTATGTTTTGTTGTTATTATTGTTGTTTAGCTGTTTATTTATACTTATTATATGATAAAATGAAGGTTGGATTCAGTTTCATGGTCTTATTCATTGTTATACTTTGAAAATCCAATAATCATTAAGTTATAGGTGTGTTTGGAATTGCTGATTAAATGGTGATTAATTGAGCTTAAGTTGTTATTTTTGGTTGCTATAGGGTACACTAAGTTCTTTGAGGTCAGACAAACCTTCAAATCTATTGTTTATTCATATAAAAGTCAAAATACACAATCTTGGGTACTTACTTGATCACTGATTGAATTTACAAGACCATATTCACCGTTTCAGTGTATAATTAGTTTATCTAGCTTATTTTCATGTTCTTATAGCTTAACATTACATTTTCAGTCCATAGATTAGGTTCTTAATTCGTATAAGTCAACAATATAGTTTATAGCAAAAAGTCAAATTCCTTGTTAACAAGTTTTTGAATAAACTTGACAATTTAATTCTGAGCTTATTAATGAGTTTTAGGACTTATGCTTTATAGGTTTTAATATTTTGTTGCTAATCTTGCTTAGTCTATTTTTGTTAATTTTTATTTTGAATGTTTATGTGCTTAATTTAGTGCTTATTGTTAGCTGTTTTTGCCCTGTGTCACAAGTATGCTGTCAAGTTCATGAGCTTGCAGAAGCTTCATGACTTGACCATACCTTGTGCATTTGGCTTCTTTGTGAAGCCCATGTGGCTTATTTGTTATGTCTGTGCTTATTTTTCTTTTATTAGCTTATTTGGATTGCTTAACCTCCCCACCTTTTTGTTCCAACTTACTAACTATACTGAAGCAAACAGTATAGTTGAGTAGTTTTTCATAAGCCCCTCAAAAGCTCCTCATTGAGCTTGAGCTTGTGTGGATTGGTTTCCTGTGAAGCTAATCCACCATACTCAATGTCTCAGTGCTTGTTGAGCTTGTATGAGCTTATTTGATAGGTTAACTAGGAGCTTGTTGTTTGCATCATTTTCTCACTTCACTGAGTGCACAGTGAAGTTGAGCCATTTTCAAAAGCTCCTAAAAAGCTCATTTGTGATCTAAAGCTTGTGTATTTTAGTTTTATGTGAAGCTTAACTACCCAACTATATGATCCTGTGATTCACTTTTCATTTGTAGCTTATTTGGTTAGGCTGCAAGTAGCTTTTAACTTGTCCAATTTCCTGAGTACGCTGAGAAATCAGTATACTCATAGCATCTTCATAAGCTCTCAAAAAGCTTATTAGTTGGACCCAACTGGTGAAATTTAGTTCCATGTGGAGCTTATTCACTAGTTTATAGGATCCAACTCTTAAATCCCATCTTGCAGCTTATTTAAAAGGGCTGCAATGTGCTTTTAGCTTATCCCATTCTTGGATTACACTGAGCAATTCAGTGTAATCAAGCTTACTTCATAAGCCCCTCAAAAGCTAACCTGTGGACCCCACAGGTTGAGCTTTGGCTTTTTGGATAGCCTCCCAGGTTAGCTTATTGGGTCAAAAGCTCTTTTTGACCCCTGAGCTTATTTGTGGGTTCCACCAAGGGGCTACAAAGTCCTTCTTTTGGACTGTTTGGAACAAGGGTATAGTGGAAGTGCTTATTTGCTTATGTGAGCTTATTCAGTGCTTTCCATGGTACCATTTTGTTTGTGTCCTGTCCATAAGCTTGTATAAATCTTATTTTTCCATTGGTTTCAGTTGTTGAGCTTATTCCAAGCTTATATCAAGCTTAAAATCCAACTGTAAAGCTTAAACCTTCACTGAATAAGCACATAAGCTCACAACTCCTTATTTTTCACTTCTAAACTTTTTGTCTTTATAAAACTTTCATATAATCAGTATATAGTAGTTCCAGAAAAAGAAAATACCAAAAAGATACACTTTAAAGCTAAGTGATAGCTTCTATTTAGAAGCTTATTGCTTATTTGCTTATTTCTGTTAATAACATATAGTTTTTATATTTTTTCTAGGTTCTTTTATTTATTTAATAATTATGTAAAAAGTTTCAGATTTTTGTTTGCTTATTTATTATTTATAATAAATCAATAATAGTTTTAGTAATTAAATAATAGTAAATAATTAATAATAAATACATAAGTAGTGTAATAATTATATTTTCAGTTTCAAAAATTGTTTTATATTATTTTAGATTTTTCTAAGTTTTAATTTTATTTTTCTAAGCATTTTTTATATTTTTCTTAATTTTTAGGTAATTATTAAATAGTAAATAATAGTTTTTAATTAATAGTAATTACATAAATACTTGTAAAAATAATTTTAATTCATAGTTAATTTTCTTTTATTATTAGTATCACAAAAATATAAATTTCACATTTGTGGGGTTTGTATTGATCATTTTTCACTTTTGTACGTAGACGTTTATTTAAACGTAAACGTACGCGTTTTAGGTTTTTAGGTTTTCTTAACGTTTAAATAAGTTTGTAATTATAAAGTGAATATTTTAAGTTTGTTTAATTTGCATTTAAGCCGCTAAGGCATGCAAATTCCTCTTTTGTTATAATTCCCCATTTGTTTTTGTACGTTTACGTTTATTTAAACCTAAACGTACGTTTGTATATCCTTTTACATTTTAGGGTTTCTGATTGCACGTTTTTATTGATATAGCTGTGACAGAGCTATTACTATTCACATTCCTAGTGTTAGTCAATCAGATTCCTGTTTCTATATTCAACATCACCAGAACACACATTCGTTGTATTACAGAATTCAGGCCTCGTTGGGATTTAACGACCTGGGAAAATTCTATACTCCTTGGATTTAATTGCATTTTGGTCCTGATTAGTTTGACCGTTATGGTTGACCATTCACAAGTGGTTGACTGATAAAAGATGACTGGTCAGGACCAATCAAAATTTGGCGCCGTTGCCGGGAAGGTGTGCTGCGTATAACGAATTTATGTTTTGTTGAAATATCTATCATTTGTATATATTCTATGTATAATATCATATTTCATTTCCAAAAACATATAAAACACAAAAATATTTTTTTCCTTTGTATATATATATATAAAAGCTAAAAATACAAAAATATTTTCCCTTTCTTTTTATATTATAAAAACAAAATCAAAAAGATTCTTCTCGCCTTTTCTAAGTTTCCTTGATTCTAAAGGATTCTTAGATTCATCTTAGTGATGAATATTCATAATTCTGTGAGTGGACCCCACTCCAATTTCTCTTGCAATCATTTCCCCATGAACCAATTAATTCGGGGTCGAGTCAAGCTAGCGACTCGGTTATCAAAAATAGTAGCTTCCTCATGTACAATTTAATTCGAGGTCGAGTCAAGCTAGTGACTCGGTAATAAAAAACAGTAGCTCAATATGGGTTTTCACCCATATTTCTGTCTTCTTTCCCCTTTCTACCACCTAAGTGTGGGGGTGTGCCCCACATGTTGTATATAGATCTTAAAAAAATGAATGAAAATTGTAAATACAAAAAAATAAAATAATTGTTGTGTTACCCCACTTAGCTTTAAATGTTATCTTTTTACGTTCAAGGATTCGGCATAATAGTCGGGACTTTGAATATTGAGGACAATATTCAATTCTAAGTGTGGGGGGGGGGGGGGGGGGGGAATTCTGGCGAATTTGATCAAATATGTACCCTTTTATGCCCTTTTTCCCCCAAAATGGCCAAAATTTAAAATTTTTTCATTTGGTCTTAGTACTTTGCACTAACACAACAAATGGTAATCAATCCACCATGTCTAACACACATAAGGATTGGCTAATCCAAGAGCAAACGGCAATTGGTAAAGATATCTCAAATCCGTTCATGGCTTACAATTTGCCCAAAATTGTATGGTATTCAACTCACCATATCCTAAAAAGTAAAGAGTTGGCTAGCCCGCAAGGTTATGGTTTGTGGTAAAGACTTTGGAATTCCATATTGGTATTCAGCTCACCAAAGATAATAGTTATAATTTATCTAAGAGTTGGCTAGTCCAGAAGCAAACGGCTTTTGGTAAAGACAAATCAAATCCGTTGACAGCTAGTGATTTGCTCAAAATCATTTGGTTATCAATGTACCAAAGTTCTTACTTGAACTGAAACACTTGGCTACTCCAGAAGTAATGACTTTTGGTAAAGAGATGAAATCCATTAATTTTTCATAAAAGATTGTGGGGGATTTGATATGTGTATTAATACATATATATTTTATATTGTTTAAACCCACAAAAATGACCAAAAATACACAAATTACCATACAAATGTTACAAATATCATTGAAATGTGTTTTTATGTGATTCAGGAACAAAAAGATTGAAAACAAGTGAAAAGCACGCAAAGTTCACACAATTGTCATTTTCAGTCCCTGGAGTTTCATAAATTTGCAAAACTAGTCCCTGAAGGCTTAAAATAAATAAAAAGTCAACCTTAGTCCTTGGGAAATCAAACATGTTCACAAATGATCCCTGGATAAAAGTTTACATAAAATGGCAACTTTTACCCCTCAAGTTTCAAAACTGGCAAAAATAGTCCTTGGGTATTTAAAAATGGAAATTTATCAAAATATACCCTTGTACTATTCATAATTTACAATTTGAACCCTTTTGATAACTTTTGGGAAATTACAACTTCAACCCTTCATATTTTAGAAAATTACATAAATGGTCCCTGGAGGTTTTAAAAATTGAAATATACAATTATTGTCCTTGTACTAATGTTATATGGCAGGAATGGCCCCTTGTGATACTTTGGAAATGTGGCATGTTCAGTCCCTAAAGTTTCAGCAAATTACAAGTTTAGTCCTTGGGCTTTATAAGCTTAAAACAAACCGGACCAAAAATAAAACTAAACCAAAATCCAATCCAAACACAACCATCACCCAATCCAGCCCACACCCCTTTGCTTGGCCCAACAACCCACAGCCAAAACCTTTTTATAATAAAACCGGGGTTTGACCCCGGTCAAACCCACCCTTTTTCCCTCCTTATCTCCTTCCTCCTCACACCACCACTGTAACACCAATACCACCATACCAGCCCACAATATTCACTCCACCTCACCACCCACTACTCCCACCATGTCTCCTCCACCTCCACATGTAACCAAGAAGCATTTAATGCTTAAAAAACGGCCTCACGCTACTAATAGGACTTTTGGTGCCAAAAGTAAAATAAATGGCTAGGATGAGTTACAGGCTATCAATGGACAAGAATTAAAGTGGGATTTGACCAGGGACATGTGGGGAACTCAGAAGGTGTATAAAAGAGGAAGAAGGAAGAGAGGAAAGACACTTTGGGCTAGCCTTAGTCACCTAGTTTAATTGATCTTTATTGCTTTCTTAGTTAAATGTCTTTTAATACTTTTAAATGTTGTTTTAATCTTCTTCAAAGCTTAATGAAACATTATTTACAGTTTAATGTCATCTATCTTTAAATTTCATGTTTTAGCTTAATTACCTCTCATTTTCTAGTCATTTACATTTCCTGTTGATCTTAGTTGTTTAATGGACTCAATAAGCTCATGTAAGCTCCTGACAAAGCTCACAAAGCTTTTAGAAACCTTAATTCAGCTTAGTCTTTAAAATTAGATAAAAAAATCAAGAAAAATCAATGAAAAATCAAAAATTAGTGGAAATCATAAATCAAGCATGGAGCAGAGTGAATTATGGATTGCTCTTGGTTGTAGAGCTTATTGGGAAGCTATAGGGTGTGACATTGGCTCTTGATTCTCAATTCTCAGCTTGAATCACTTGTAAGTCATCTTTTTACCATTTTTGCATTTCATAGTTCTAGTCTTTATTCTGCTTTAATTTTCATATTTTTATGTTTAATTGTTGTTCTTTAGTCGTATTAAAGCTTAATATTAGTTGGTTGTGTTTTAAAATTCATAGTTGTTATAAATTCCATTTTCACTGTGAAAAATGGTAATTTAGTGATTCTTATGTTTTGTTGTTATTATTGTTGTTTAGCTATTTATTTATACTTATTATATGATAAAATGAAGGTTGGATTCAGTTTCATGGTCTTATTCATTGTTATACTTTGAAAATCCAATAATCATTAAGTTATAGGTGTGTTTGGAATTGCTGATTAAATGGTGATTAATTGAGCTTAAGTTGTTATTTTTGGTTGCTATAGGGTACACTGAGTTCTTTGACTATAGGGTACACTGAGTTCTTTGAGGTCAGACAAACCTTCAAATCTATTGTTTATTCATATAAAAGTCAAAATACACAATCTTGGGTACTTACTTGATCACTGATTGAATTTACAAGACCATATTCACCATTTCAGTGTATAATTAGTTTATCTAGCTTATTTTCATGTTCTTATAGCTTAACATTACATTTTCAGTCCATAGATTAGGTTCTTAATTCGTATAAGTCAACAATATAGTTTATAGCAAAAAGTCAAATTCCTTGTTAACAAGTTTTTGAATAAACTTGACAATTTAATTCTGAGCTTATTAATGAGTTTTAGGACTTATGCTTTATAGGTTTTAATATTTTGTTGCTAATCTTGCTTAGTCTATTTTTGTTAATTTTTATTTTGAATGTTTATGTGCTTAATTTAGTGCTTATTGTTAGCTGTTTTTGCCCTGTGTCACAAGTATGCTGTCAAGTTCATGAGCTTGCAGAAGCTTCATGACTTGACCATACCTTGTGCATTTGGCTTCTTTGTGAAGCCCATGTGGCTTATTTGTTATGTCTGTGCTTATTTTTCTTTTATTAGCTTATTTGGATTGCTTAACCTCCCCACCTTTTTGTTCCAACTTACTAACTATACTGAAGCAAACAGTATAGTTGAGTAGTTTTTCATAAGCCCCTCAAAAGCTCCTCATTGAGCTTGAGCTTGTGTGGATTGGTTTCCTGTGAAGCTAATCCACCATACTCAATGTCTCAGTGCTTGTTGAGCTTGTATGAGCTTATTTGATAGGTTAACTAGGAGCTTGTTGTTTGCATCATTTTCTCACTTCACTGAGTACACAGTGAAGTTGAGCCATTTTCAAAAGCTCCTAAAAAGCTCATTTGTGATCTAAAGCTTGTGTATTTTAGTTTTATGTGAAGCTTAACTACCCAACTATATGATCCTGTGATTCACTTTTCATTTGTAGCTTATTTGGTTAGGCTGCAAGTAGCTTTTAACTTGTCCAATTTCCTGAGTACGCTGAGAAATCAGTATACTCATAGCATCTTCATAAGCTCTCAAAAAGCTTATTAGTTGGACCCAACTGGTGAAATTTAGTTCCATGTGGAGCTTATTCACTAGTTTATAGGATCCAACTCTTAAATCCCATCTTGCAGCTTATTTAAAAGGGCTGCAATGTGCTTTTAGCTTGTCCCATTCTTGGATTACATTGAGCAATTCAGTGTAATCAAGCTTACTTCATAAGCCCCTCAAAAGCTAACCTGTGGACCCCACAGGTTGAGCTTTGGCTTTTTGGATAGCCTCCCAGGTTAGCTTATTGGGTCAAAAGCTCTTTTTGACCCCTGAGCTTATTTGTGGGTCCCACCAAGGGGCTGCAAAGTCCTTCTTTTGGACTGTTTGGAACAAGGGTATAGTGGAAGTGCTTATTTGCTTATGTGAGCTTATTCAATGCTTTCCATGGTATCATTTTTTTTGTGTCCTGTCCATAAGCTTGTATAAATCTTATTTTTCCTTTGGTTTCAGTTGTTGAGCTTATTCCAAGCTTATAGCAAGCTTAAAATCCAACTGTAAAGCTTAAACCTTCACTGAATAAGCACATAAGCTCACAACTCCTTATTTTTCACTTCTAAACTTTTTGTCTTTATTAAACTTTCATATAATCAGTATATAGTAGTTCCAGAAAAAGAAAATACCAAAAAGATACACTTTAAAGCTAAGTGATAGCTTTTATTTAGAAGCTTATTGCTTATTTGCTTATTTCTGTTAATAACATATAGTTTTTATATTTTTCCTAGGTTCTTTTATTTATTTAATAATTATGTAAAAAGTTTCAGATTTTTGTTTGCTTATTTAGTATTTATAATAAATCAATAATAGTTTTAGTAATTAAATAATAGTAAATAATTAATAATAAATACATAAGTAGTGTAATAATTATATTTTCAGTTTTAATTTTATTTTTCTAAGCATTTTTTAGATTTTTCTTAATTTTTAGGTAATTATTAAATAGTAAATAATAGTTTTTAATTAATAGTAATTACATAAATACTTGTAAAAATCATTTTAATTCATAGTTAATTTTCTTTTATTATTAGGATCACAAAAATATAAATTTCACATTTGTGGGGTTTGTATTGATCATTTTTCACTTTTGTACGTAGACGTTTTTTTAAACGTAAACGTACGCATTTTAGGTTTTTAGGTTTTCTTAACGTTTAAATGAGTTTGTAATTATAAAGTAAATATTTTAGGTTTGTTTAATTTGCATTTAAGCCGCTAAGGCATGCAAATTCCCCATTTGTTTTTGTATGTTTATGTTTATTTAAACCTAAACGTACGTTTGTATATCCTTTTACATTTTAGGGTTTCTGATTGCACGTTTTTACTGATATAGCTGTGACAGAGCTATTACTATTCACCTTCCTAGTGTTAGTCAATCAGGTTCCTGTTTCTATATTCAACATCACCAGAACACACATTCGTTGTATTACAGAATTCACGCCTCGTTGGGATTTAACGACCTGGGAAAATTCTATACTCCTTGGATTTAATTGCATTTTGGTCCTGATTAGTTTGACCGTTATGGTTGACCATTCACAAGTGGTTGACTGATAAAAGATGACTGGTCAGGACCAATCAGTATGCATCTAACCTTTAAGTTTAGCTCGTTATATATATACAAACATAATTTAAATAAACACACTCATAACTAAAGGACATGCAAAACCTTTGAAAGCTCCCAAATCTTTCAGCATCTTTTCTCCTCTGTTAATTTAAGTACCTGCATTGACAATTTGATATAATAGATAGAGATCAATATAGAGATTAATGATTGCAAAAAAATTCATTTTGCGAGATGAACAATACCTGCGCCATTATACATGTGTCTTATATTCTCTGTATATGGACATGAATGTGACAAGAAAAAGTGCTAATTTTGTTGTGATTGACCAACTGCAAGAATTGAAATAATGGTTTCGTAAACTAAGATGGCCAGATATAAACAAGACAATAAGATTTGATAGATAGATAGATAGATAGATACTAACTTTATTCTACAAAGAAAGCCAAGATTACCTGATCCTTCATCTGTACTCAAACTTTTCAGAGGAAATTGTGAAAAGAGTCTTTGAAAGGAACGGATTGCTGGAATAATAAGGATGGTGGATCTCCAGCAGCCACTATAAAGAAAATGCATAGGCTTCGAAGAATGTCTTCATTGTCGAATTCAAGAGAAAGAAATAAGCAAAATAAAAACTTAGTTGTGCTGGAAGATCTAGGTTCTCAGTTGCTAGAGGAGCTTTTGAGCTCATGATGATTTTGACAAATTTGAAAGAGCAAACAAAGTCTTGCATCTATATATGTTTCAGATATTATAATTCACAACCAAAGGCTTTGACAAATTTGTCGCACCATAGCATTATATTATGCTTGGTTATATGTACCAGAAGGATATGACGTTTAACAATAAAAAAAAGCTTATGATAGAAATAGATAGCAGAAAACATATTACACCACGTAACTACCTTTGCTAATGCAATAATCATAAAGAACAGATTTTGTAGCAACAGATAAAGTTAAGCCAAAATTATGCCTAAAACTAAACCGAAGCTCCAATTAATCCTATATAAAAGCTTAGTATGAATACTACAAACACAATCCCTACTAAAGTGTAACAAGTTACAAAAATCGCAAAACATCAGTAACCCATTAACAATTATGCCTAAAACTAACACTAAGTTCCACTTAAACCTCAAAGTAACACTACACATACACAGTCATACATAACTCCGAAATTTAAACACAAACACCCTTTTTGTAAGTTTATAAAATAGTTAGGTCTCTCTTCAGCAGCGTCATTTAGTCTACTAGTTGTCAGCCAAGAAAAGTAAGCAGCGTTAAAAATGTGTTCTTTTTATTTTGAGAAGCTAAAAGTATAGTTTATCTAGGGGTATTTGGGTAAGCTTAAGTTTAACACCTTATACATTCTCAAGAATCCCCATTTGAAAAGCTTATGCTTATTAGTTTTTTTATCCCCTCAAAGAATATAAGCTAGTTGAAATAAGCTTATCCAAGCACCTTCTAAGAGCTTTTTACCCCCTAATGAGCTGGTAAAAATGCATCAAAATTCAAGCAAACTTGAAAGAATAAAGCACAGCTCGACGGTATTATACGAAACTCGACTGACATAACTCAATCCTCTGTCCCTACTCGCTGACATAACTCAACGGTATTATAAGAGCTCACATCAATTAGTAGCAATCACATTAGCCAATAAAAACCAAAAGAAGAATGCAAACTAATCATAAGCACAGCTCACATAGACAAAATAGATCATCAAGAGTCAATAGTTAGAACTTACATATTAGTCAAAACTTCAATTAATCAACTTAGAGCGTATTTCACTTACATATTACTTTATCTATGTTTAATCAGTTGCTTTTGCTTTTCACTTTTACAACTAAACATGTCCTCTCTATCAATAAAGATCAAAAATCTGAATTTACAAAATTAGATGTAAACAATGCTACTCCATACACACACTTAAGATGCCAACTACAAACAAAATCTTCTGTAGAACAATAACTAAACACATTCAGCACTAGTCAAAATTACAGCAAAAAAAAGGCAATCCAAATTAGGCCAAAATAAACCAAAATAATCAACCTGGGGGGTGTGTTTCAGCAAATAAACGCCCCCTGTTGGGGCTGCGTTGCAGCAGACAAACACACTTTTGGGTGGGCTGTGATAGCAGACAACAAACACCCTTTTGGAGGTTGTAACATGACGAATCAAACACGAACAAGTACACCTCTTGGGTGTCTCGCTGAACTGAACAAAACAACCAAGTAATCAGATAAGCTCAAAGGTTTATAAGTCCTTATAAGCCAAAGATGTAAGAATAAGCTAAGACACCAACAAAGTCAAGGGTCTCAAATAAGCTACAACTAAACTCAAGCTATTACTAGTCCAATATAAGCAAAGATCATACCCATGTCGAGACCCTTTTGGGTTCGACTTATCAAATACAAACACAACCCGAAATCAAACATATATTCCAATAAGCTATAGCATATATCAACTAAGCTAAGCGTTTCAAAAATAAGCAAAACCACACCCATAAGCTGATCCATAAACTCGAACCAAATAAGCACATCGAGCAAAACAATAATAAACCACAAAACGATCATGTTTAACTTTCATAAATAGAGATAAAGTTACACAAATATCTTCATCTCAATTAGGTCTAAAAATTAACAAGTTTTATTTAATGAATAAACTTCATCTCAATTAGGTCTAACTGGATTCTAATTAACACAAACACAATCGAAACACTAGTTAATTGGGGCAATAGAAGAATTAAACCTTGATGAGAGTAGTCGATGGTAGACGTGTGAGGTTGAGAAGTGCAACAGAGATAGAACGGAATGAGAAATGTTATGTGATTTTTTAGAGGGAAGAAAATGAGAGTTAAATGTTTTTATGATTTTTTAGAGGGAAAAAATGAGAGTGACTTTTTTGTGATATTTTTAGGGGAAAATGAGAAATTTAGAAGGGATAATAATCAAAGGTTTTTGTGATTAAAGAGCTAAAAAGGTTTTTGTGATTAAAGAGCTTAAAAAAATAAATGAGCTCGAGTTTAGTATATTTAGCGAGACTTTAAGCTTTATTTTCTCTAACATGTTATATAAGTAGTCGAGCTCGAGCTTGTAAAAAATGTCATGAGCCGAGCTCGAGCTCGAGCTCAAAATATGAGGCTCGAAATGAGCTCGGGCTCGGGCTTGGGCTTTATATATATAAACGAGCCGAGCTCGACCTTTAGCAGGCTCGGGCTCGCTTCAGCTCATTTCCACCCCTAGTATCAAGGTTAGATAGATGCCAGTTTTATTTATTAAATGAATTATTGTTATTTGTTTATATTTCAAACTTGCCATGTACTGAGATTTTAGTATGAAATTAATGATCTCATGAACTTGCATTTTATTAAAATATGTTTCTTTTTTATTTTTTTTAGATGGATCGTGATACATGGATGTACAAGATAGGACGTTTTACCCCAGAGTACATCAAAGGGTTGTCTGAATTTATTAAATGTGTTGAGGATCATCGAGGAAAGACAAGAGAAACAAAGATTTCTTGTCCTTGTAAAGAGTGTAGAAATATCGTGCGCATTGCTGATTCTAACTTGATTAGACGCCATCTCCTAGAACAAGGGTTTGACAAAGAGTATACTTGTTGGAAATTACATGGTGAGTCGCAAGTTGATAGTCACACATTTGTTTCAGACACTAATCACGAAAAGAATGATAGTAATAGCGATAACCATCGTGATAATATATACATGAGATGTTACGCGACGTGAAAAGTAATGTTTCGGAAAAGAATGTTAAAAAATTACATCAATTGTTCGTCGATGCAGAAAAACCATTGTATAACGGATGCAAAAACTTCACTAAACTTTCTTTAGTGGTGAAATTGTTGGACTTAAAAGCGATAAGTAGTTGGAGTGACCAAAGCTTCACTAGCCTATTAGAGTTGTTACATGAAGCGTTCCCTGAAGGTAATGAGTTGCCCATTTCGACATATCAAGCTAAAAAACTAACATGTCCGATGGGATTGGAAGTCTAAAGAATACATGCATGTCCAAACGACTGTATACTGTACAAAAAGGGGTATAAAGACTTACACGAATGTCCTATATGTAATGAATCAAGGTATAAGCAAAAGAATCTTACGGAACTTAATAGCGATGTGACAAAGAATGGCCCACCTGCTAAATTGTTGTGGTATCTTCCCATCATACCTAGATTGAAAAAGTTATACGCAAACCCAAAGGATGCCAAATTGTTGCGTTGGCATGCTGATGAGCGTAAACAAGATGGGAAAATAAGACATGTGGCCGATTCTCCTCTATGGAAAAAGATCGATCACGATTTTGAAGAATTCGGATATGAGATCAGAAACATACGGTTAAGTTTATGAGTTTGTTACATGTTCTTTTCCAGATTTTGATATTAATAAAAAGATTCGAGAATTGTTTTCTCAAACCCTCTGGTCCAGTAAACTTTATTACTCCTTTCTAAAGTCTGACAATAATTAATTGTCTATTACTTGTGTCACGCTACATCAGTTGGTATTCAGAGCTAACCGATTATGTTCGGGTTTCAATCCAGAAGTTGTGATCCCAATTGCAACTGCAGGTTGATTTTGTATTGAAACTCAATAATGGCTGGTGATGATGTTAATAATGAACGAGTTGAGCTGCTTGAAAATTCATTTAAACAACTTGAGTAAACTGTCCAGAAGTTGTTGCAACAAATAACTCAAACCATAACAACTTTAACGACACATGACAATGCAGATCAACCACATCGTGGTGGTCCACGACAAATGAACAGGGGTCGCAGGAATGGTCGACCTGAGAGACAACATATTCAACAACTTAATTATGGTGGTGAAGATTCTGATGTTGAGAACGATTATGAAGATGAATGGGAAGTAAGAGGAATGCGTTTTGGTCACAGGGGTGCGCTACCGATTTTGATTACCGTCAACATGCAAAAGATGTCCTGAATTTCCATGGTTCCACTACTACAAAAATGGACATAGAGCCCCCTTGATAGAGCCCGGTTTCAGTGAAACACGGGCTCTAAAGGGAATCCGAGTTGTGGAAAAGAGTATAAAGCCATGTTTTTTCTTAAAAAACCGGGGCTCTATTTTAAAAAACGTTAGAGCCATGTTTTTTGCTTAAAAACCGGGCTCAATTCATCCTATAGAGCCATGTTCTCTTTAACAAAACCGGGCTTTATGTTCAAAACCATTAGAGCCCATTTTTCTTCCACAAGTCCGGGCTCTATTTAACATTCTTCTTTTCTTTCTTTCAAATTTTTTTATCAAATGGTTATAAAATTACATAGTATAAGTTAGGCGGTTCTCAAATTTTTTAAAAGCTTAATACAAAAGGGAATTGATTGGCACACTCAAAAAATTGATTGGGACACTCAATGTACAAATAGTTAAAGCAGTTTATATTTACAATACAACTGTTTAATGCACTGTTTAGAGTGTCCCAGTCAAAATATGAGAGTGTGCAAATCACATCCAATAAAAAAGCCTAATACAAAAGGGCGCTTTATTTCCCTCCCCAAATTTCATTACATTCACAAAACCCTAATCTCTTTCACCACTTCACTTTCACAACCTTTGTCACACAGCACTTAACCACTGTCACACACCACCACGTTCGCACACCATTGCCATCACAGTCCACCTTCGTCACACAACCAAGCCAGCAACAGACTAATTCGAATTAGGAGGTACAAAATTGCTACAATTGATGTTGTTGTTCAATTTATCCTTTTAATATCTCATTAATGTTGTTTTTAAATTTGATTCTAGAATTAGTTCTGTTTGTTATAGTGTTAGTTAATAAAGTCTTGATTTTGGAATGAAATTGTTGAAATTTATTGTTTCTTTAAGCTCTATATGGGAATTAAAATAATATGACACCAAAACAAATCTTTGGTGTCCAAAATATCTGTTTTAGGACCAGGTTTTGCTGTAAAAAATGGTGTGTTTCATTGGGCTATTTTCTGTAATAAATGGAGTGTTTGGTAAGACTTTTTTTATGTCACAAATTAGGCATTTGAACCTGCTATTTGTTATCGAAAATAGGTGTTTCAGGACTTGGTTTTGCTGTCATAAATGGTGTGTTTTGTTGTGCTATTTGCTGTAATAAATGGGGTTTTTGATAAGACTTTTATGGTGTCACAAATTGGGCATTTGAACCGGCTATTTGCTGTCCAAAATAGGCATTTTAGGACCTATTTTTGCTATCACAAATGGTGTGTTTCGTTGTGCTATTTGCTGTCCCAAATGGGCGTTTATGCTTGTGCTTATGTCTTAATGCGTTCATCATTACTCAAGTTGTAAGTGGTGCGTGTTTTGTTAATGTTAGGCTGATATGGAAGAGCATATGGTTGAGCATGATATGGCTGGGCAAAATATGGTTGAGCATAATATGAACGAGCAAGATATGAATGAGCAACCCGAATGTTAGGTGAGCATGTTTTGAACCAGCTTTATAATGTATTTTATATATTGTATAATGCTGAAATATTTCTAATTCTCTACTATTCCAATGTCAGGCGAAACATGAACAAGGGAGGAAATAGGCCAAACTCGAGAAAAATCCTCCACGGCTGGGCCAAAAGGATATCGTGGATACAATGATGATGTTCCTATTGATGAATACGGTATGCAATCACATCATATAAATGTTTTATCTTTATAAAAGAAAGACACCAAAGATGTAATTTTTACATAGTAATGATACAATGTTTCAGGATTACCTACTGAGCTGAAGTGGAGCCATTTAAGGGATTTACACACGCCTATAAAACTAGTTGCGCCAGCTTTAGTTTCAACTTATCCTACTGTTACATATCCTGGAAACTGGAAAGTATCAAGAGCTTAGTTTGGTCAATTGGTCAAATATATTTTAATATACCTTAGTTATCTCGAGCTTATATCTTTATGTGTTATCCAACAACATATACATGTATATCAACCAAAGTCCGGGGGTTGCGCTGCATTTCCTCTCAAACTTTGACCCACAGTTTTCAGCAAAAATGACTTGGAAAAAGCCCAATATGACATCCCTGCTTGGTCCATTAGTGTTCTACATGACTGCAAAGATGAAGTTTTCAACACTGCAAAAGTGATAATTATCCTTCTACCCTCATCTGGTCCAACACCAAACACTTGCCCACTCCAATACCGTAAAGATAAAATAATACGAGTAGTAATTTGGGCTGACTAATTTACAGGTAAAGGCTCCAACCATACAAAGAAAGATGACCACTGCTGGTACCTTCAATGGCAATCGTATAATGAAAAAGTTCCATCTGCTGACAGTAGTGATACTCTTGCAATGGCGGGGTTGTACGAACAATAAATGTTACTATAGATGAATCTGACTACTTGTGGTACCTAGCTGAGTAAGTATCAACTGATAACTATAAAATCAAATATGATTGGACAAATATTTATGCATTTCTTTATTTGATTTTCCAGCGTCAACATATCACCCAATGAACAATTCTTGAAGAATGGACAGTCCCCCGTGCTTACAGTCATGTCAGTAGGGCATGCTTTGCATGTCTTCATCAACAA
The DNA here is from genome assembly GCA_030686995.1 of Artemisia argyi. Taxonomy (NCBI): domain Eukaryota; kingdom Viridiplantae; phylum Streptophyta; class Magnoliopsida; order Asterales; family Asteraceae; genus Artemisia; species Artemisia argyi. The sequence goes on from CM060680.1 coordinate 4,265,533, forward strand.
TCAACTGGAAGATAAGTCTCACATTTCATGAGTATTTAGCACAAAACAAACCAGATGTGGTAATATGGGCGGGCCAGACCGGTTGGTAATGGCCAAACGGGTTCAGGTTGAAATGGTCATTTTTAGTATGGGTCAGGTTGACCCAAAACACCTTTTGTCAATAACAATCTAGTTTCTTAGATAAAACAGTTTAGGAGGTTTTACGCATCAAAAGTACACTTTGGCCAGCTTTGAGGATGTTCGACCCATTTGACCAGTTTCTTATTAAGCTAATTTCTAGTTCACCGCTTTGACACGTTAGACATAAAACATAACCCAAATTGGCCCGTAAGTAACTGGGTCAAAATTGCTATCCTATATAAACAACAGATGCTTGACTCTTCCATGTTCGGTCTTGTTACAGGAACTGTCTGTGAAGTTAAGAGCGGGTGTTAACAAGATCTCTTTGCTAAGTGTTTCAGTGGGCCTTGCGGTTAGTTTCTTCACCCAGTGATTCATTCAAAGCACTCAACATATAACAAACATTTATCATTGAATAACTATTTTTTTTAATCACCTTTTAGTATGTCGGCACACACTTTGAGAATTACAACGTTGGGATTTTAGGTCCAATCACCTTGAAGGGTCCAAATGAGGGTACGAGAGACTTGATGAGGCAAAAATGGTCTTATAAGGTTTTTTCATTGACTATTATACTTATTCAGATACTAATTTTATAATAGTATATGTGAGAAGTTACAGGGATGGTGTTAATGTGGTATAGTATTGATAGCTTAAAATGCGTAATACATGCCAGGTTGGTTTAAAAGGTGAAATGTTGAGTCTCCACACACTTGAAGGAAGTTCCTCTGTTGAGTAGCTACTGGCTACAAGGATCCTTAGTGGCTTAAATGCATCCCCTTACTTGGTACAAGGTATACTTCATTTTGGGTCATTTTCAACATGTACGACTGATTTGAACTGTTCTGTTTTACCCACGCGTTTCACATTTACCCATTTGACCCATTATATGTATAAATACAACCCAAATCAATCCATTATCAAGATAAATGGTTGAGATACCACATCAACTTATCATAGGTTACAAACATCCATTACTTTAGCATCTTCTAACTTTGTCTTTTACTCTTTTTTACTTTTAGACTACCTTCAAGGCTCCAGATGGAAATGAACCACTCACTTTAGATATTAATGGCATGGGAAAAGGTCAGATATGGCTTTCTATTATAAATAGGTCAGATATGGCTTTCTAATACAATAGATTTTTTGCAAATTTGTGTGTTTGGTATTGCTGTGTGAATATATCAGATAGTATTCCAGGGTGTTTAGTATTACTGTGTAAATATATCATATAGTTAGTAACCGATGGATTTCTTAGTGGACAACATCATTCTTTAGCAACTTGCTATTGTCGCAAGATTTAAACATACAAAGATTGTTGACGTGTTTATTTCATTAATTTACGTATAGGTACCTTGGAGTGACGAGCGTTCGTTAGAGAACAAAGAGTTGAACGCCATCATTGGTGCATGGTTTACATTATGGCGTGATTGATCCTAGATAATTATGGCTAATTATGGCTAGTTTGTTGAACTCTAGTGTTTCACATTTTGATTTTGTTTAAGAATTATGTTTTGCTGAATTGAAGTATTATCTTAATTTACTTTGTTGATTCAACATTTTTGGTGTATTTAAATCACTTTATATATATATATATATATATATATATATATATATATATATATATATATATATATATATATATATATATATACATATACTAGATTTCGAAGCCTGCCCGATGGGCGGGCATGACTTATAATTTTTCTTTTGATGGTGTTACTTTACGGAGATTCATTTTTAAGGACAAGTGCTTAATTATATTTTGATGGTATTAGTTAATGGGATATTTTGAACAATTTTTAATGGTGTTAATATTTTTATTTAGAAGACATAATTTTTTTGACTTTTAAATATCATTTCATATCATACATAACTTGTGCCGCCAAAATAAAATTACCCCAAGTGCCTTTAATACCCTATAGTTAATAATCTGTACCAAAAGGAGGAGTAACCATATTAAATATCTTTTACAGCAATTGGAAATACACAAATGGGCTATCTTCATACAATTTTGAATGATCTTTGAGCTGAGAAAACAGACAATAGATGACCATCAATATGAGATCTTGCAACATCAAATTTCAAGTTGTCTTGAAGTCAAGAATTAATCTCTTGGTTACGTACGCCAAGTTGTTGTCCAAAGCAATTCATACTGATTATCGTTGAAAAAAGTAAGTTGACAAAAAATAAAAATATAAACATACTAAATTATACATTGAATGGATTAAGAATGAAAAAAATATACATTTATTGAATATGAAAGGAAATATAAAAGCTTGACAACCTTCGTGTATACAAACTTATTTACATGAATGTTGCATTTGCTAAATCATAGATAGGCCAAGATGCCTGATTGACACTTTAATTCCAGAACCTTGATAGCCGGCACATTTCATTGAAGCGCCTGACTTTGACCCGTTACTACAACATTTATAATTTTAATTAGACAACATAATATACTATATTATAAGTTAGACACCATGGACTCATCAATAACATACATTGCAAAAATATAGATAAAACAATTTCACATCAAAATAATTCTTACCGTATAAGGGCCGGTGAGCAAGAGGTGAGGATCTCTCTCATTGTTCTTCTCAACCTTAAGGGACTATAAAAAACAGTACTTTTGCAATCGGTAAAACAAATGGTACATTACACACTAATATTTTGGACATCAATAAGATGACCTCCAAGGTTCTTGAATTGTTCCTTGTATACATGAATTAGCAGGTCCATAGCACCCTGGCAAAAAATTATTAGTTATTTATATATGTAGGGCAAAAGCTGCAATAGTTGTGATGTCTCGCAAAACATTGCAAGTTTGCAACATGCGATTTGGTATGAAGTAGCATTTTTCAAACAAATATCTCATTTTTTACATTGTCATCATTCCAAATTTCTTGAGACAAAGTAACTAAATAATGAAAAGCTTCAAACTTCGTGAATTTCCAATGTATATGGAGTAAAAAATCATTCCCTGCAAAAAACAAATGAAGATGAAATCGTCAATCAGTCATTCAACATCCAACTCAAATCTCTCTGGCAAATTCATCGTTCCCAAATCAAGGTTCAAATATTGTCTCAGTATCTATATATGAAGAAACTGCAATGATGGCAAACAATCAAATCAAGTAAATAGTAAAACTGAGAAGACCACAATGGCTACATTACCTTGGGTATTTTAATTTAAAAAAGAGGGCATATATAAAAATGAGTTAAGTAGGTAACATAGACGATAACATGTTGAGACCTCAATAACTACCTGCAAAACCACCAATCACAACATTTTTAGGGCTACTGCTCCACCCGTGAACCAAAGACAACTTAAGTGACTCAAAGTTTGTAGTCCTATAAGAATGCTTAATTGATTACCTGTAAATGAAATAAAATGGTAGAAGTAGTCTAAAGTGGCTATTTTTCAAATAACTTATTTTAGAAAGCAATACATGTACAAAGTCTCATTTGACGTACTTGTCACCAAAACCACAAATTATGAATTCCGTGACAAAATTTTGGCTTCTTTCTAGAAACAAATCTACTCGCAGCAACTTGAGGTTGCATTATTGAATTGTAACCAACTGCTGCATTATTTAATAGCTTATGGTGGTGCATTGAATCATTTTTATCATCACAAATACTAAAAATGAATACATGTTAGATTTTTTTTATGATTTGCACAAATAGGTACATATATATTAAGTACCTGGCCAAAATTTGTTGTGTTGTCAGGATGCATTATACCACAAAAAAAATTCTCTAGCACGGTGAACACCCTTTATCTCCTGCCCAAGTACGTGAAATAGTATTTAAATTTCAAGTTTATACAACCTTACAATAGGCACGCTTATCACACCCTTTTTTCATTTCCAACCGTGTCAACCATTCATAAATGCAAGTGAAACAAATAAGTATGAATTTACCTTGACCACTAATACGCTACTTAGGTGTAACAAACTACCGCACCAAAATTCCATAAGGCCTGTATAAGAAATAAGATAATTGGCGTCATCTCTGCCACTTCAAACTCTCCGCCTGCTCATAAGATTCTGCTCATATTTGCATTATAAATCAAATCGGATGAATTTCACCCAACTTGACTTTTAAACTCATTCTGGTTTTACCCTTCTGACTTGCTAGATATGAAACCAAACCCAAATTGACCCATTATTTAAATATATGAGACCAGGTTTATGCCTCTTCTAACATAAACAAAATGGTCTGGTTTGCTATCATTTGTTTAAGAGCATCTTTTGTACCGAATATGTTACTAACATATTGACCAGAAATATCTAATAAAAAACCAAGTATTCCATGTCATGTAATAAAAGGACACATTTATTTACCGTTTACCTCCATCTGAAACTCCATAACAATTATCTTTTTTGACACTGTGTTGGGAGGTAATATCGATAAACATACAACAAAAAAGAACAAAATTAGTACCCGTCGTTTTAGGAGGCCAACTTCACATGAATACGAACTATTAGAACCATGACATTGATATTTCTACCTGAAAATCATTGCGTCATGAATCCAATAAATGTAAGATCCTTCTCATCATGTAAGTAAATATTTTGATGACTTCATAAGAATATCGTTCATGACTTATAATTTTACATTTTAATTTAATCATGAACGTATAATAGTGATCTTTTATAGTTATTTCTTACGTATTCACAGATCAGGACATGACTTGTGTTTTTAATTTAGTGTTGTACGGATATGAGTGTTCTTTTATAGTTACTTGTAATGTATTGATAAAGAGACATGCGTATATACAATTTAATGCATATACAGATTATAATTTATTTGTTTTTGTGAGTAATTTAAGATTTTATTTTAGTCATGTTGTTTGGATAAAGGAAATTAATTTGTATATACAATTTAATTATTATTTTTTCTTTGTATAAACTGTTTCATAATGCAGCTCCGAGTCATTTTGCTTACATTTGCCGCCAAAAGCCACTTACTATTTTACTCCGTATTATATGTATTGAATATGGTTGTTATACATTTGGCCAATTCCTAACTACTGTAAACAACATTATTAAGATTACTTAACCATTTAAGCTTTAATTAACACTATAGAGCTATCTATATCACATGCAAGTGAAAAATAGTAAATTTATATATGAACGGGGTTTTATCACCCACCACATATCCAAACAGAAATGCAGATTTGCTGAAGACCTGTTCGTTTGTTTTTAGCTATATACTTATTAAGCAGTAATAAACGTATATTTCAGCAAAGATATAACCTTGTGATGAATAGGGTGCGTAGCAAGACCATTTCAATGTCTGGATGGAATGCTTTATGCTTTTTAAAGGCTTGGTACATGCGTTATCAAAAGCAAAAAAGTTCTTACTGAAACAGTATGAGTTGTTTCGAATAAACTTTACATGCGTTATCAAAAGCAAAAAAGTTCTTACTGAAACAGTATGAGTTGTTTCGAATAAACTTTACCCAAAAAACCCCGTAAACAAATGGATATCTGATAATCATAGCTTTAAACATCAAAAACCAAACACCCTCTTAAACAACCGAGTTTCGGATTATCATAATTGTAAACATCAGAACCCAAACACCCCTTAAACAACTGAGTATATGATTCTCATAGCCATAAACATCATAAGCACATACGAACCCTTTAACAATGGACCTTGCCATGCACACACCAACGACGTGCCTTACCCCTGTACAATCTTCACTGTACCCAAAGACGTGTGAACTAATCACTTTCCAGCCGACTGAAGAACGGCTGATATAGAACCTGAAGCCATACTACCCGCACTGTCATATGGTCCCGGCGTTCTTTGACCCAATTTGAAACCCAACCCAGACAAAATTTGTGTAAAGCCCCACTTTCGAGTTCTTGCAATATGTAAAACGGGTCAAGATTGAGGTATGCTCGATGACCCACCTGTCAAAATTTAAGATTTCACATTTAAATTAACGGTCACATTAACTTTGATTTTCGTTTAACACAACTAAACTCATTTTCATTAACTTTGGTAAAACAGGTTTGGTTAGAAAGTTGCAACCAATCATTTTTAATACGGGTCAAAACAGGTTGGGATGACCACCCAGTAATGCTTTTTTGTTAATCATATGATCACAATAAGAATTCTTTTTCAATGATATCTAAACATTTGAATAAATTGATTATAGAGTTTTAACCCACTCTCCTTTTAGCTAAAACAACTATTTGACCTGTTTGCCCATTGATATTAAACATCACCCAAACTGACCCATTCATAAGTAAATGGGTCAAAATTGCCACCTGTAAATTAAAAATATTTAAGTTGCAATGGAGAATTTACACTACCAAAAGTTCTAGAGCTGAAGACCTATTCTTTGTGTCTTTCTGCATGCTGCATATTCATAAGAAAAAAAAAAAAAAAAAAGCATAAGATCAAAGTTATACTTGTTGAGTCATCTCATGGCTCATCATCAGCTCATGTTTCATCCTTTCTTAATTATATCATCTGAGATGGTAATCAGAACACGCAACATCCACATATATGACCAGAAAATTATTTTAGGGGGAAAATACCTATTTTTTGACACATTGACACCTCTCAAAAGGAACTACTTTGCCTTCCTAACCCTGCCATTACCACAGCCGTTAGCCTAGATTGGAAGTCCAATATGTAAAAATCAGCCATGTATTTCTGCAAATCAAAAAGAAACAATCGATTCATTTATATAGTAAAACTACATGTAAGAGCATATTCTGATGCAATCCCATTAAGAGACGCTCTATATTGTTTTAAAATAAAACTTCGTAAGAAATTTTAAAACTTTCATTTCGAGGAAGGGAAAAAAGTATTTGTAGATCGGTTGCAAGATTATAAAATGTATAACAAGTTACTTTGTTCTTTGGCCTTTTATGAGAAACTTGAAAGGAGTCGAAAAAAGTTGTTAGCTATGTATCTAATAGAGAAGAGGCTAAAAAGAGAATGAAATTTTATGTTGGAGCATCGGAACACATGAGAACTTTATGCTTGCTGTCGACAGTTTTGAAAATACTAAAGAAAACATGAGTGTATTCTTCGAGCTTTTCTAACGCCAACGTGAAAAGTCCAAAAGGCATTAAACCCCCGTGTTTAGTATCTTTGAGCACACATATCCCCATTGCAAGATTTTCCTTGGGTAATTTGGACCATTCTGGGTCAAAAGTCTCAGCTACATCCAAGCTTATTAGTACTTTTACCACGATGTATCATACAGCCTTTTATCCATCGTCGATGTTTGTAAATCCTATGAAATCATAAATATACAGAATTTAAAGAACCAAAAAAAAAAATCTAAGTTTAACACTGATAAAAAAAGACAAATGCTTGAGACACATGAAGCCATGTAATTTATATGAAAATGACCAAGAAATTATAAATAAAAGTAATGAAAATCTTAGCAAAAAGCATTTAAAAAACTTTGGGAGCGCACCTTTTTTGACAGATTTTCTCTTTATTGCATTGCAATCTTATATAATTGATAACAATGGATAATGATGCGTGTTGAAAGCTAGAATTAAAGAAAACTACGTACATGATAGCAACATATTTCTACCAAATGACGGTTATGTTCAGGGGCGGAGCCATGTTGATGGTAGTGGGGAACGATGCCTCCGAGCAACCTCTTCCGGACAAACAAAGTATATACGAAAAAAAGTTAAATTTAAAGAAGATTGGTCGAGTGCCCTCATGCAAAGAATCCGAATGCCCTCGGTTCTCTTTTTGGTCACCAAAGAATCAGAGTCTTCTCTAATGCGTTTATTACATAGAATGATATCACAACTAAATGATGGTTACTAATTTAGTTCAGTTGTTTTTAGGTAATATCGTTATGACTTATGACCCTATAGGAAGCATTGTATTAGTTGTAACTGGAACCTTTTGTGCCATTTTAAAAACATTACAGGTTCTATAATACTACATATAAATGGGTGGTGTATGCCCATCTTCACATTGTATCTCTATCATAGGAAAATACAACTACTGTAGCTAAACATGATCCTGGTGAAGCACTTACGTGTAGAGTGACTACAAAACTTGTGTAAAAAATCAAGTCATGGGCTATTTACCAATCGACCTCAAACTTTTAAACATGCCTAAAGTTTATGCCCTGGTTCAATTCAACTACACATGTGATAATTTATTCTAACAAAAGAGTAACAAATTAACGATAACTTTATTGGAACACAACCACGGCAGCAGGCTCAGGTCACTCTAGCAGCACTGCACGGGTCGATACAATTTGATCAAATAATCTGAATGCCCTCAGTTCTCTTTTTGGTTAGCAAAGAATCAGAGTCTTCTCTAATGCGTTTATTTTTTCCTGGTGGTTTTGTTTGGTCGGAAAGTATGCAAAGTGAAGAAGAAGTAACACGGGCCTAACTATCTTTGACAACAAAAGACAAAAAACAAATGCTTAAGTTTAGCAGGAAGTGTACCATTGTGCAACATAGTTAGTCACTCTAATTAGTTGCAAACTCACAGGTGTCCACATTACATAGAATAGTATCACAACTAAATGATGGTTATTAGTTTAGTTCGGTTGTTTTTAGGTAATATCGTTATGACTTATGACCCTATACGAAGCATTGTATTAGTACAACTACTGTAGGTAAACATGATCCTGGTGAAGTACTTACGTGTAGAGTGACTACAAAACTGGTATAATAAAGCAAGTCATAGGCTATTTACCAATCTACCTGAAACTTTTAAACATGCCTAAAGCTGAAAATGTAAAAGTCACATCCAAAAACCTTCCATGGTTAAGGTGTGAATTATTATTGGTTTTTGTCCTTATTATATATATCATGGAATGCTCAAATCATAAACCGAATTTTGTTGATCATCAGGTCATAGGTAAGTACTTCTAACATGTCCTGGAGCAACAATACAACAATGTGCTTCCTGTATACCCAATAAACATCACGATTCCCTTGATTAGTTTTTACAAAAAATGGTAATCCTTAGATGATTTACCGTATATTGGCCGTCCAATAATCGGTTAAGCGCATCAGGTAAGAATTAACATGAAACTGACCCCTGAACATTATCATTGATATTGCTTGATACAATATACTTGCCTATTGATTAGTCAAATTCCATTTTTATTCGCCATCTTCACAGAAGCTATCAATAAAGCATAAGGCCAATCAATCAATTTTGTATTTTCTAAAAATATGGATTAACAACCCTCAAAAACAATCATAACTTATATAAAAAGATAACAACGATTTTGAAATAATATTTTTAATTTGAAGTCAAATATCAATCCAACAGGTTGCCATTCTGTTACTAATACGCAAAGTTAGATATTTTCATATATTGAATGCAGTAACAATGAAAATAAATGAACGTTAACTATTATAGAACAATTAAATATACAAAGTTCTTTGTAACAAAGAATCGGAACTATTCCCATTCCCATTACCATTCTCATTCCCTATTTTTTTGTTGCCACTACTTACTATATATGTTGATACAAAAGTTGGGCGTACCTGGTTGTTTGGGTTATGCTCTTATATCAATTCGTTCCTTAGCACTTTGTTACCTGCGTACTAAGAAATAAAACAACACCGTTAGGCTTATCGAGGGATTGTCTCCCCCGATTAGACTCCGGCGTGAGAGTAAGTAATCGAATTAGGTTTTTAGTTGAAGAGTTAGGGATTCTGTGAATCGTACCTTGAATGGGAATGTATCATTCTATATATAGGACGCAGAAACCGTGTAGGTTTCTTGCTCCTCACTCTTCGCACGCGTGGTGCTTATCCGAGGTAAGGATATCTATTCCTTGAATAGATAATCCTTATCGGGTATATGGTGAGTTAGATTGGGCCTTTGGGCTCCGTGAGCCCAAGCGTTGATACCGCGGCCCATACCATTTGTCATGGTAGCCCATTCGTGATGGGTTTAAGTGTAAGTAATGTCTATCATTTGGGCTTTCGGCCCAAATATAGGCTATACGTCATCATGTCCCCCCAGTCTAGTATGCGCGGCCCATGGCCGCGGTTACTAGACTTAATGTAAGCAGCGGTAAGCGTGGCGGGAGAATGAACAAATTGTTACCGCCTTTTTGGAGGTGCAATGCACCTAACAGATTCAAAATAGTTACCTCGGTAATCGGGGGTGGTGTCCACGTATCACTTGGGATTCGGGAAAAAGTGCATGTACCTTTTCACCTTCTAACCACATATTCATTGTGAGTGGGTTCCACGTGGATAGGGATTAGGGTTTTACTACCCCTTATATAAAGGTCACCGCCCCTCATTTTTACACACACAGTAAAAACACACATAGCAGCTATTCATCTTCTTCTTCATTTCTAGAGCGTTTTTTGCAAGAAAACCTTTTAACCCTCGTAGGTAATTAGTGCGTCTGCTTAGGTTTAAGATGAAAATTGTTGCTCAGTTGGATGAGTTTCGATCTGCGATGTCTGTCGAGGATGTAATGCATTTTTCTTCCGACTATTTTGTGCCTTTGGATGTACATCCAGAGGCGCCAGATGTCGATGCATGTATAGCAGACTTCCCTGAAGGGAAGATAGGTTTATATAAGAAATTTTTTGAGTACGCTAACTTCCGCGTACCTATATCTGTATTTTTGAGCAATTTGCTCAATCATTATCGCCTTCACATTTCTCAGCTGCACTGTATAGGTGCAGCGAAGGTGTCTAATTTTGAGATAAACTGCCGTTTATTGGCGATAGAACCTACCGTAGACCTGTTCCGCTCTTTTTACCACTCAACGTGGTCAAATGGCTGGGTATCCTTCGCGAAGCGCCCGGGGGCGTTTCAGTGTTACACGGAGAAAGTCGACGCACTAAAAAATTGGAGGGAATATTTCTTTTGGGTAGACGACGTGGTCTTTCCCTCCAATTTTGAGTTTTATACTCAGGCGTCCTTACCAAAGGATGGGCGCCCCGCACCCGGTTCATATAAGATTGCTGACGCGCAGACGTTAGATGCCAATCGATTGGCCATTAACCCTTATCCGGAGGAGTTTTTGGTTCATGTAGGATTGAGTCGCGCGTATTTTGGCGCGGCAGATGAGGTTCCCACTTTCTTAAGTGAGGACGGCCGGGGTGGGTGTTCATCCTTTGTAATTGTTTTGTAAGTATTTCATTCATTTTCTTCGCACATTTGCCAACTAACCTTTATTGTTTGCCTGCTTTATTGTTATATGTGCAGAAATGGATTTGTTCGCAGTGGTGAAGCTTGACAGGCCGAAGCAAGTCACCATAGGGGTTCGTCCGTTGAGGGAAGGGGAGCAGCCCCTTCTCGAAGCGACCACGGGGCATTTGACTGTTCTGCCCGCGGCCACACCTGAGGAGACGCCACCGCTCGTAGTGACACCTGTGCAGACTGTAGCGCCCGAGGTGGTGGTGGAGCCTATAGAGAAGCCGGTGCCTGAGGTGGAGGTGACGCATGAAGAAGCGCGCTCAGGATCATCTGATAGCATCCGGATCCTAAAGCCTGAGGAGGTGTTGAGAGAGGAGGTTGCGCAGAATTTGAAGCGCAAGGGAGAGGCTGGAACTAGTGGTACCAGCAAGAGGCGTCGACACGTCATCAGGGACGCAGGGTCGAACGCAGAGGAAACTTCGACCTCCGGCGCGCGGTTGCAAGCTGATGCGTCGCCGTTTCTGTAAGTGTGCACTCCTTTTTCCTTTTGTTTGTTGTTTTGTTTATTTCAATTACTTGTTGTAATTTTTTGCTCAATGTCTGTTGTTGCGTAGGGACGACGGTGCGAAGGATGATGAGGTGTCCTCTCCGCAGAACGAAAACAAGGAGGGGAACGCCAAGACTGTTGATGGTGGTGAGGCGCAGCAGCTGATGGATGAGCTGGCTACGACTACCGCCCGCCAAGCTGAGCTGGTGGCTCGACTGAAGGAGAAGTATTCTGGGGAGAAGAGTGTGATTACCCAGAAGGAGGAGGAGTTGGCGTCCCTCCGTGCGCAGTTGGCTGATGCGCAGGCGGAGCTGGGGGCCTCGAAGGCCTATGCTGAGAAGATTGCTCAGGATAAGATGAGCATTTTGGCTGATCTGCTGTTTGCGAGGAGGAAGCTTGAGCAGGTGAAGGCTAAGGCGTCCTGGTCGGTGTCGTTCCTTGAAGAGAAGAAGGCAGAGCATTATGCTAGCCTGCAAGAGTTCAAGGAGCGCATGGAGAAGGCGCTCGTGATGTATGAGGAGAAGCTGCGCGCCCTCAGCATTGAGTATGACGAGGAGCTGTACCCTCATCTTATGTCCACGATAGCCGAGCGCAGGTATTCTTACACCTTTGTCTTTTGAGGTTGCTTTTTTGTTCTATAGGTCTTACTCCTTTTATCCCTTTTGCAGGTGGTTGATCAGCCATGGGCTTCGTCTTGCAGCTCTGAGTACTTTAGAGTCTGCGGAGGTGGTGGAAGCCTTTGGGAAGGTTGTTCACTGCGCAATGGCGCGTGGCCGTTCGCAGGCTTTGGAGGAGCTCCGTGAGGCCAAGTTGTTGGAGAAGGACTTGGCGGAGATTCCTGGGTATAGCGCAACAGCGTATGATGAGCTGGTGCAGGCGATGGCGGGACTGAAGGTTCTGGAGCTGCCCCATATTGGGAAACTGGAGCGTGATCAGGATGACCCCATTAATGTGCTCATGGCGGGTTTGACGTTGCAGCGTCATCTTGAGGAAAACGCTGAGGAGGAGTTAGACTATTACTTAAAGCCTGACGTCTCGCAGCTACAAGTGCCTGTTTTTGCACAGCCCCGCGACATTCTCAAGCCCTTTGCTTTGGAAAAGGAGATCCCTTTGAAGGAGGTGCTGGAACGTCATGAGCAAAGGGTTGCTGTTAAGAAGGGCATCAAGGGCAAGGCCGTGATGTGCGGCATTGGTGCTGCGCATCTTCCTCGGTCTGATGGCGTGCCTGTCAGTGTCCCCACTGTTTCACTTAAGGATGCCATAACCTTGAGGAGACTGACTGAGGCAGGGGGTTCCGCCTCGCCAGAAGAGAGTCATGATCACCGCCATAGCATATAGTTTTTTGTAAATGTATGTGTTTTCCTTGTAATAAATATGGAATGAAATACATTTTTATAAGTTCGTAACTTAAATATGTTTGCATTGTTTGCTATTGATTTTTCCACTAAGTCTTTTAAAAATACTTGCATTGTTTGCGAGGTGTTATTTTTAGACTGAGTTTGTTAAGTGCGTGACTTGAATATACTTGCATTGTTTGCGAAGTTTATTATGTGACCAAGTATCTTGGCTCGTTATGTTGCTAAGCTGGTACGGTGTACTTGGTATATGCGCATCCGTCGTGGGATGTGCGTGCGAATCTTACCTCAACGTCTCGAGAGTAAGGTGCTTAGCAAGGATCCGTGATCCGACGTTGATGGGTTTGCAACCCTCTTACTCAACAAGTCAATTAGTAGGTTGACTTATCCTTTATGCCGTCGTGGGTCTTTAAGTGGTGCATGCACGCCATGTAGGCACAAATATAAGATATACAGTATTGACATGTATGCAATAAAGTAAAGATGCGCTATGGAGTTAGCTAGAAACCATAACATTTTTATTAATACTTGCAAGTTTTTGAAAAAATAGAGAATAAAATTCCTAAAAAATAAAATAAAGACAAACACTTATTGGGCACCTCGTAGGGTGTTTGTGTGTTCGTATGATGGCCGTAGCCTAAAAGTAACATCTTTTGAGATTACAGATGTTCCAAGTGCGCGCCAGGTCTTGGCCTTCCATGTCGCGCAACCTGTATGCGCCGTTGCCGAGCGCGTCTGTGACCTCGTAGGGCCCTTCCCAATTTGGTCCAAGTTTTCCTGTGTCTTCTGCATGGCTTGCGTCATTGGCGCGATAAACAAAGTCCCCTGGTCTAAATGAAGTGTTCTTGACTTTTGCATCATAATACTTCTTCATTTTTGCCTTGGCTTTTGCTTCTCGTATAGCTGCGCGTTCGCGTCTCTCCTCCAGTATATCTAAGTCTATGCGCCGTTCCTCGTCATTTGTCATGACGTTGACTTCTGCTGTGCGTATAGTAGGCATTCCTATCTCAGCTGGTATGACAGCTTCCGTTCCATAGACTAAGGAAAATGGCGTGTCGCCAGTACTGGTTTTGATTGTTGTGCGATGCGCCCACAAGACATGCGAGAGTTCATCCACCCATCTTCCTTTGTGTTTGTCTAGGCGCGCTTTTATTCCTTCGCCCAGACTGCGATTGGCGCGCTCAACTAGGCCGTTGGTCTGTGGGTGTTTGACTGAAGCAAAGTGTTGTGTTATGTTCAAATTGGTGCACCAGTCTTTGAATGGGTTGTCACAGAATTGTTTTCCGTTGTCTGATACGATCTCGCCTGGTAGGCCGAAGCGACAGACAATATTGTCCCAGACAAAGCGCTTGACTTGGTTTCCCGTAATGTTCACCACAGCTTTTGCTTCGATCCACTTTGTAAAATAATCGATGGCTACGATGAGGAATTTGACTCCTCCCGCTGCGACAGGAAAAGGTCCTGCGATGTCAATACCCCATTTGTAAAATGGCCATGGTGAGGTAATTGGTGTTAGCTCGTGCTGTGGTCGGCGCGGGATAGGTCTATGTACTTGGCAGTTGCTGCACTTTCTTATTAGGTTGCGTGCATCGCGGTGCATTGTTGGCCAATAGTATCCTGCCCTTAAAGCGCTTGCCACCACGGATCGCGGTCCTGAGTGCATACTACATGATCCAGCGTGAAGTTCGCGGAGTACGTAGTCTGCTTGAAGTGGTCCAACACATCTGAGCCATGGCTGTAAGAAAGACCGCCGATAGAGTACGTTGTCGCGGAATTCGAATCGTTGCGCTGTGCGTCGTATTCTTCGAGCGTCTTTATTATCTTGGGGTAGGGTTCCCTTGCTGATAAATTCGATGATAGGTGTCATCCACGTAGGATCATGTTCTTCTATCACCGTCGATATCTCCATGTCAAGGATTGACTTATTCTTTAAGGTTTCCACTAATACCTGTTTTGAAAGGTGTGCGAAGCTTGTGGATGCGATCTTGCTGAGCGCATCTGCCTTTCTGTTTTCCCCTCTAGGCACTTGTTTTATTGTGAACCTATCGAAGTTTTTTATCAAAGATTTTGTCTTTTCCAGGTATTGGATCATATGATCATCCTTGGCCTCGTATTCTCCTAACACGTGGTTAGCGACTAGCCGAGCATCTACGTTTGCCTCTAGGTTGCGTACACCCATTTGAATTGCGATGCGTAATCCGGCCAGTAGGGCTTCGTATTCTGCCTCATTGTTTGTGGCTGTGAATTCGAAGCGTAGCGCATAGGTGAATTCCATGCCTTCTGGATTTGTAAGAATGAGTCCTGCGCCTGACCCATCTGCGCATGAGGATCCATCAGTGAACAGTGTCCATGGTTCTGGTAGATCCGTTTTTGCTGTAGATGTTGGGCTGTCGCCCTCTGGCTTCTCCACGATGAAATCAGCTAAAACTTGTCCTTTGATAGCAGTGCGCGGCCTATATGAGATGTTGTACTCACTTAGCATTACACTCCATTTTTGTAAGCGTCCTGATGCGTCTGGTTTAGAGATAACTTGTTTAATTGGCTGATCAGTGATTACCGCAATTGGATGCGCTTGGAAGTATCTGCGCAGTCTTTCCGCGGCAAACACTAAAGCCAACACTAGTTTTTCCATGGCGCTGTAGTTAACCTCTGTTTTCTTTAAGGCTTTGCTTACGAAGTATATGGGTGTCTGGACGGCGTCTCTATCTGTCAATAGTACTGCGCTAACTGCTCCATGGGTTGCTGATAAGTACATGATTAGTTCTTCCCCTTGTCTCGGTGCGACTAATTTGGGAAGAGATGCCAGATGATGTTTGAGTTGTTGGAAAGCTTCCTCCGCTTCATTGGTCCAGCGAAAGTCTCCCTTTTTTGAACACTTCGTGAGTGTTTTAAAAAGAGGAAGGGACTTGTCCGCTGATTTAGACAAGAAGCGATTCAGACCTGCCAGCTTTCCATTCAGTGATTGGACTTCTTTGAGTGTGCGCGGGGAGGGGAGATCAATAACAGCCTTTGTCTTCTCTGGGCATGGTTTGATTCCATCGGGTTCTATTAAGTATCCGAGGAACATACCTTCGGTCGCGCCAAAGGTGCACTTTTTTGGATTCAGTTTCATGTTTATCCGCCCCAACGTTCGGAATGTTTCCTCGATGTCGCGCACTAACTCATCCTCTGTATGGCTTTTTATAACAAGGTCGTCAACATAGACTTCCAAGTTGCGGCCTACTTGTTTTTCGAAAGCTGTATCCACTAGCCGTTGGTATGTCGCGCCTGCGTTCTTCAAGCCAAAAGGCATTTTTGTGTAGCAGTATACCCCTTGGCTGGTGTGGAAAGCTGTTTTTTCCTCGTCGTCCACTGCCATTTGGATCTGATGGTACCCTTTATATGCGTCTAGGAAGCACTTGAAGGGGTATCCGCATAGGGATTCGACTTTCCAATCAATTTCTGGCAATGGGTAGCAGTCCTGCGGGCATGCTTTATTGAGATCCGTGAAGTCTACACACATCCTCCAGCTACCATCGCTCTTCTTTACCATGACTGGGTTAGAGAGCCAGTCGTGGTAGTATACTTCGCGCATGATGCCCGCATCTACTAACTTGTGTACCTCCTCCAAAATAGCTTTTGCACGATCTGGAGCCTGGCCGCGCTTCTTCTGTCGTATTGGAGGATATCCTTGTCGGATCTGTAGTTTGTGCTCTGTGATAGAGCGAGGCACTCCTGTCATGTGCTTTGGTTCCCATGCAAAGATGTTTAAGTTCTTTTGCAAAAGTGCGCATACGGCTGCTTTACCTTTGTCAGATAAAGATCCTCCAATCGAAACTTGTTGTTCCGGATAGTCTGGATGAATAGCGACCTTTAAGTTTGGCGATTTTTCCGTGCGCTGTTCTGGAATGGTTTCTGTTTCAGTTGTGACTGCGATGCATTCTCTTGGTGGTACTGTGGTGTTATAGAGGGTGACAATTCCCCCTTCCACAGGGAATTTTAGCATTCCGTGCGCTGTGGATGGTACTGCGCGCATGGATGATATTCCTGGTCTCCCTATGATACCATTGTATGGTGAAGGAGACTTTATTATCATAAAGTTTATCCATGCTGCGGTTGAGTGTTGTTCATCTCCTACGACCACCAGTAAGCGTAGCTGCCCCATGGGCCAGATTTTTTCTCCTGTAAATCCTGTCAATGATGTCATAGCTGGTATCATTTGACTTTGAAGTTCAGGTCGCAGTCTTTTGAAGCAGTGATCATACAGGATGTCCGCGGATGCTCCTCCATCAATGTACATGCGGTGGATGTCGTGTCCCCCTGTATGTATTTCAATGGTTAGAGGCTCCACGACTGCGTTGTCCGCAGCTATGGTAGGGAAGGATATCTCTTTTTCTGGAGAGAATTGTTGGCTGACTTTTTGCTTTATTCTGCGTTGCCATGATTGTATCATGTAGATAGTGTCAGCTTTTTCCTTTGGGGGTTCTTTCTTGGCCCCGTTTCTCTGTTTATCCCTTCCTTCCTTGATATTCTTTACGAGGTGGTCCATCCTGCCTTCTCTGACTAATTTTTCAATTAGTTGTTTTAGTTGGACACACTCGTTAGTGGTATGGCCTTTTTGGCCGTGGTATTCGCAGTATCCACCACCTTGGCGCTTTTCTTCTGAAGTTTTCATTGGTGGTGGTTTTGGGAAGTTCGCCCCCTCTGTCACAAATATTTCTCTCGGGGTCTTAGTGAGAGGGGTATACTTGTCATTGTCTCTTCCACTGCGATAATTCCTGCTGCGGTTGTTATTCTGATCGTTGGATTGTTTCCGCGGCTGTTCTTGTTGCCTATAGTTTGAATAACTCTTTTTGCTATCCGCAGCAGCTGCTTCTCCTTGTATGAAGGATCTAGTGCGCTTAGTTAAATCGTCAAAGGTTTGTGGAACTTTGTCGTTCAGTTTGCGGATGAGTTCTGGGTTATTGATCCCATTCATGAACCCTGAAATTTTTAGGATTTCAGGACATGCTTTAACTTGGATACACTCATCTTTGAAACGCTCCAAAAAAGCGCTGGTTGACTCCCCTTGGCGCTGTCTTACTCTTGCTAGCTCCACGGGGTTTTTGGCGCACTTCTTTCGCTGGGTGAAGTTGTGACGGAATGCTTTTCGCAGTTCCTCGAATCCACCAATGCTCCTGCGTGGGAGTTTGCTAAACCATGTGCGTGCGTTTCCCACTAACGTAGAATTAAACATGTGGCACCAGACAGGCTGTGGCCAATTTTCGATGGTTGCAGCTGACTCAAAGATTTTTAGGTGATCGTCTGGATCGCCTGTTCCATCGTATGTTTTTACATTAGCGGGCATGCGCCTGCGCTTGCGATCTGAATAATCACTGATGCGTCGCGTGAACGCATCAATTTTATGGCGTCGCCAGGGGAGGGATATGTCTTCATTCTCCTCCTCGCGACGTCTTCCTCTTGACTTCCAATGTCCTGTTTCCTTGTCCTCGTTGTCCGAGGAGTCACTGGAAGAGGAGTAGTCTCGTTTTCGGCGCTTGCGCCGACTTCTTTCAGAGGAAGAGCCTGAAGGATCTCTACTTGGGGATCTCCTTCTCCCCGATCTGTCTTGTATCCGCCTACTGTCAGGTCTAGAAGATCCTTGGCTTGGTGAGTGTTGAGGACCTAATCGATCATGTACTCCCCGACTACCAAGTCTGGAATGGACATTGGTGCGCCTACCGCTGTTTCCAGAATTTTGTGAGTCAGGTACCGCACCTAACCTGTCATGGACAGTGATACGTTCTGTACGTCTTCCTCGCGGGTGACGTGGTGGTGATGGTTCACGTTCTGGACCAAAATTTAATCGGGTTTGTAGGTCCGCACCTGCTCTTCTTGTAGCTTCTTCTTGCATGAGGGCGGTTAAGGTTTCATAATTTTGGGATACAAAGTTTCCCAAAGTTAGATTAGGCGTATCCCCAGTTATTGCAAGGACTTCTGCCTCAGTGTCCGGTGCCCTGTTTCTGTCAGGCGCGCCTGGAGGCACAGTGTTATTCACTGCTGGTGTAGCTTGATGAGGAGTAGTGAAGAGGGTGCGCTGGAGTTCCTCAACGCTGGGGACCTCTAAATTAATCCTAGGTAATTCTACCGTTTGGGGAGGTTGGGTTGTCCCTACCTCGTGGTGACCAGGTGTGCTGGTTGTCCCAGCGATTTGTCTGGAGGTTGGATCTTGTTGATTCTTCCTCTGATGGTCACGCTTTTCTGGCTGCGGAGTCCGCTGGCTTGAATTTTTGTTTTTCGTCATTCTAGTCTTTAGTAGGGTCCCACGGATGGCGCCACTTGTTGATACAAAAGTTGGGCGTACCTGGTTGTTTGGGTTATGCTCTTATATCAATTCGTTCCTTAGCACTTTGTTACCTGCGTACTAAGAAATAAAACAACACCGTTAGGCTTATCGAGGGATTGTCTCCCCCGATTAGACTCCGGCGTGAGAGTAAGTAATCGAATTAGGTTTTTAGTTGAAGAGTTAGGGATTCTGTGAATCGTACCTTGAATGGGAATGTATCATTCTATATATAGGACGCAGAAACCGTGTAGGTTTCTTGCTCCTCACTCTTCGCACGCGTGGTGCTTATCCGAGGTAAGGATATCTATTCCTTGAATAGATAATCCTTATCGGGTATATGGTGAGTTAGATTGGGCCTTTGGGCTCCGTGAGCCCAAGCGTTGATACCGCGGCCCATACCATTTGTCATGGTAGCCCATTCGTGATGGGTTTAAGTGTAAGTAATGTCTATCATTTGGGCTTTCGGCCCAAATATAGGCTATACGTCATCAATATATATACCAATTAGATAAGAATAACCAATGAGACATTTGAACCTGAATTAACAATAGTAGTCCAATGCTAAGGTGGTGTTGGAGTTGGATAGTCACTGACAAAAGAAAGCATTGTTGTGTCCCCTGGTACACTACTTGTCATGGAAGGAGGCGGTTATCTCTTATCCATAATACAAAAGCTGAAGCTACTGATACATATATACAGCTTGGACCAAGCTTTTTGGGAAATCAATTCAGAGATATAATGGATGTGTGCACATATCGTGCAAAAGTTGGAGGGTTTCCAAAAGAATGAGTTCCAACATGAATTGAGCACCATGTTCTTTTCTGCTTCAATATGAATCTCTGTAATAGTCTTGTCTTTCACCTTCACATGACAAAAGAACCATAATTTGGCAGTGAACCTCTGATAAAGATACTGATTTTATTATAAGAAAGTGAAAATTTATCTGATAAGCCCCACTACGGATGAGTTTTAAACATAATGAACTAAGTGTTGCCAAAAAAGATATATAAGAAAACTAATTTCACAAAATATGAATATAAAAAGATAATCGCACATAACTATCTACTCCTAAAATACACTCACAAAGTGGTGCGCTACTCACCATTGCATCTAAATATTCGACCCGAGGGATGAAAGAAGGTGTGATCTTGACTTTGCATCCAGGTTAAGTTTCCTCTTGTACACATCAACTCATCTTCACATAAGAAATAAAGTAGTTAAATTAAAAAGTAGAAACAATTATACCAAATTAGTAAAGTGGCAAAGCAAGATTTATGTCATACGTAACAATCATTATTGATAACTTGTAACAATAACTACCAAGTTTTAAGTTGTATAATATGAACTAACCTGCATAAGAGAAAGTCAAATATCGTTCAAAGTATAAGCAAATAAAGAAAGTTTTGTTAATCGTCATCTTCATCAATAAGGTAGACGGCGTGTTTCCGGTCCCTCAATGGTAATGAAATCATTACAACGTCAATGAAACAATAGAATAACCTGTAAATGGGATATTAAGAATCCTAACGATGAAACTATGTACCTTATCATTTAAAAGGATCACGCGTGGCCAGGCTACCTTTGATTTGCGAAAAGTGAGATTTAATACTGGCGGTTTGAGGCATTACAAAAGATAAGTCGGACAAAGAAAATCATATAAACGAAAACAATACAAAAGCCAAGTCTTTTACGAATGGTCAACAAACACATACCAGGTAGAGCTTACTCCACTCACTTCAGTCCCGAATCAACTTTTTAGTTTTGTTAATGGCAAACGACTTAGTTGACTTTCAGTTTGAGGCGACAACATGCCCAGGCCCCAATTCGATAGTGCAAATGCAGGTTGGCTTCTTAGCTTGTAGCTCATTGAGGATGAGTTCACATTGCTTTGAAAGAAAGGTATTGAAACCCAATATTAATTCCGGGTACTGTTCGAATAGTCTCCGCATCCTTGCTATGATACTCGGAATTCAACTCTACAAAAAAACATTATTAAAATATTACTCTATATAATTGAAATAAACATTTATAAGGCTCTATGTCTAGAGCAAAAAATAAAATTTTGGGCAACGCCTAACCTGATTTCATTAGATCAATTCACCTTTTGGTCAAAATTTTCAGATCTGAATCTTTTAGTCTATTTGAGTTATAATTCAAGTAGTCAATCAAAGTAATTTTTAAGCGTTGATTGTCTATACTAAACCTTTTATTGGATCTGATTTTCTAATCCCCAAAACTAACCACAAGGTTCCTAATCTAAAAACTATTCATTAGCTGAGACACTCTATGTTACCAAGTTCCACTCAAACCTTAGTTGGCGTTTGGAATGTTTGTAAAACAGGTTATGCATTTGCACATCTGGATTTTGTCTCTAAAAAACAACAGATAATAACTTTTTTATGATGCCGTACACTATTTTCTGGCTATTTTCTTTGCAAACTCACTAATAAAAAACAGTTCCAATCTATTTAACCAATTGCGCACTGTTGGTTGTGAACAAATCGGGGTCCGCGCTGTTGGCAGTGAGCTGTTGTGAGGCTAACACGGTGATAAAAAGTGAAAGGGTTACCTAATTATCCTTGTAAATGATTATAGGATTTGGTATTTGCACCCATTATCAAACTGAGGGAAGGATTAAATATGGAAGGGTGGCTCGCTAAGCATTTTCATGTGCTATTTTGATCTGCCAAATGGATTACACTTAATTAGATGTGTACGAATCAGTGATTCTAGAACTGTGAGACGTTGAAGATCTGTATCTGATTTCAATACAGCGTGCAGCTTTCTCCTGAAATTCCCAAGGATGCCTTCCCTCATGTATTGCATTGCACATTTGTTCTAATTACTGCATCTTCTACATTTCTGATGTGGCCCACCTTTCTTGCTGGGGAAAGGCATGCCATCCCTCGGTAAATGAGATACTTTGAGTAATATTGTATAAAACTCTTGGGTGTGGAAACCATGTCTGCAAAGAAACGTGTCATCCTGGTGTTTGTGGGAACTGTGAATTGTTGCCAGGAATGATCACATCATGCTATTGTGGTAAATCAAGCTTAGAAGAGGAGAGAAAAATTTGTTTGGATCCAATCCCAACCTGTTCTAAGATAAGTGACAAAACCCTCCCGTGTGGGTTACATCGCTGTAAAGAGACATGCCATCCAGGGTCGTGTGCACCATGTAGGGTAATGGTTACTCAGAAATGTCGTTGTCAATCAACTTCTCAGACTGTGGAATGTTTTACCACCACCACTATGATGGAAGGAGATGCAACATTCAGATGTGATAAACCTTGTGGGCGAAAGAAGAGCTGCGGTAGACATTGTTGCAGTGACAAGTGCTGTCCGCTCTCAAATTCCAAGAATAATGCTAGGGACCCACACTTATGTTCTATGCCTTGTGAAAAGAAGCGATGATATGGGCAACACGATTGTGAATCATTTTTTCATAGTGGTTATTGTCCTCCTTGCCAAGAGATGATTTTCACTGACCTCACTTGTGCTTGTGGGTGATCTTCAATTCCTCCGCCACTACCATGTGGTACCCCAAGCTTGTATTTCTCAGGCATGTAATTCATTTCCAACCGTATATTTGCAGTAAACTCCTTATCCCCTTTTCTTTTCACCCCAAACCCTTCATGAGGTGTCGGTGTTCTAGCACTATCCCACAAAATCATATGATTATCAGGATACAGCCTCTGGTGCAACGAAATAGTTCCTTTTTTTAAAAAAAGCCAAAAATCTTGGGTACAATGGGACTCAAGTTTTGCATCATCCCGGCCTGCTCAGGATCCATACCCTCCTCCAATATCTGACCTATTATCTTCATGGTCCAAGTAGGTGGCTCATCATTCGGCTTCATGGGACTCTTACGATTATGATTAGCAAAAGTATTAAGAACACGTATGTCCTAAGTCTTTTTTGAATACACGGTGGGTTCTTAATCGCATCCTGAATATCAATCTTCATCCTCGCCAACGCAGCATCCACACTCCAAAAGCTCAGTATAAAGCGTAGAATGCGGCAAAATTTGGACAAACGAACCTGCAACTGATGTTTGTACACCGCCATTGTGTGAGGCCGGTTGGTTATGCACGACACTGGCATGCATATCTACACCTGTCACAAATGATGTAAAATTTATCTTTTTTAATCAATGGACACTTTTGCTTATTATCTCAGGTCTTCAATTATTTTCTTAACGCCCAATTAAGACACTTTTATCTTATTCGTAAGTACATTCACTGATTATTAGTAGAATGAGACATGTTAAGAAGAAACATGATTAATTTTCTGATTTAGCAAGTGCCTGCCGGTTACTCATTGTTACCATTTGTGTATGTCTGAGTGATAATGTAGCTGCAACCTGAACCACACCGCCTGAACAGAACCACGTGACTTTTTATTGTCATGCTTTTCTTTGTTACATATAAAAAAGATGGAGTTGATGCTGTACCTTCATAGCTTTATTAGATAAAGGTTGTTTGAATGTGCATTTTGAAAGTGACTGATATTAAAGAAAAAATAAATAAAAAATCAGAAGCTGTAACATAACATGCTATAAAGAGTGTTTATGGATTTTGAAAAACAAAGGATTAGTTCTCGAGTTATAACTTCAAAGAAGTGTCCGCATATAGGTCCAGACCCCTTTGGACCCAGAAGCCACCTCTAATCAGGAGGTAATATAGATAAACAGACAGTAAATAGAAGAAATTCATTCACCTGTTTCAGGAGATCGGCTTCACTGGAAAGTGGGTACCATTTGACCAATGCATCGATATTTATCAGCATTAAAGGAAGGTTTGGCACGTCAATCAAGACTCCAAATCTCCTCAACTCCCTCATTTTCAATATATAAGTGTCCACGGTTGATTTAACATCTTTACAGCTCTCAACGACGTTAAAATCATTCATGAAAAGCGTTGCTTAAGGGTCAGCCTCTTGTGATGCTTCAAAGAATTCATAAGTGGTGTTCTCCCGTAACTTCTTCTCATAGAAATTAAAGTGAAGAAACTCATTGCTAACTCAAGTTTCCAGTATATACCTTACATGTATAAAAGAAAATCAATAAAAGGGCGGTGTAAAAAAAAGGACAACTTTCTTTTTACGTGGTAATTACCTGAATCCCAAGTGTGTACAACATTTTGACAGTGCTTAACTTTGATATTTTTCTTCCTCCACCGACTTCAAGTTCAAGTGCACCACTACAGTAGTGGTAAAATTAAAGTTTAGTTCTCTTTTCTTTATAGGAATACATAAAACAAATCAAGGTTGTGGCCATGCATGATTATCTAAGATGCAAACACACCAGTTGAGTCACTCAAACCAACACGGAACTAAAGAAGAACAATAGCACAACGAAGTATTCAAAAAATACCTTTCTATTTTCCAGTAATACGCCCATGCGGCTTTGAGGAGAAACGGTGGGTATAACGACCAACTGCACCGATTGCACTGGTGCCAATCTGTAATTTTAGGAAGTCATGTCAATACCCATGAAGATTAACATATTAAATATACATTTCTGACTTTCCAACAATAACTTAAGCACAGAGAGACTCAAGTTTCAACAATTTTTATAGCTTTTTACCATTGCATTTTAAACAACGTAAAACTACCCGTAAAACAACCTTTTAAAAATGTGTTTAGCAATGAGAGCTGAAATTCAAAAATAAAAAAATAAAAACAATTAACCTTATTTCTCCATCTGCAGCCATTTTTTGGTTCTTTTTTCGCCATCCAAACATGTTTACCTATAACAACAACTCGAATAATTAGTACAACTTGTTTAATCGTGAATCTGAATTTTTTTCTTTTTTTCACTTGGTTTTTGCTCTACCAATAGGCTAAGACACCATGTTTTTTCCCAGGGAATACAAACACTTCCAGAATTGACCTTGCAAGTTTACCTATAATGACAATCACAATATTGCTAGAACATTGCTTACCAACTATTATAGTTAGATAGATGAACTGAGATAGCTTGGTTATGCTGCTGTTTCATTTTGGTACATGGGATTCCCTTCCTTTTCGCCCATGCTCCTTTGTCCCTTGTATTCTATATATTGCCAAAACATGAAATAAGTACCTTCAACTTACTCCATATATGATTTTAGCAACTAAGTAACTAACCGGGTGCTGATTGTTTGCCACTTCCATATGGACCTCTGTATTCGTGCTGTTTGGATGCTCCTTAACATGAATTATAAAAATCAGTGGACAATTTTTAATGCGAATCATTAATTCAAATCTCGTACATCTTTTTATGATAGATCACATTAGGTAGTTTTTCTCTTTTGATTCTCCTCTTAGTTTCTTATATTTAAACCATAATCTTATTATATTACACTCTTAATTACTATTAGAGTTTTAAGTTTTAGCAAATATACCTGAACAACGCCGTTTCTAATAGTATCTCAACAACTTTCTGTCAGCATCTCTCTGTAACATTGTTCAACACAGTAACAATATGGCCAAGGTTATGACACAATAACAATTTACAAAGTTTGTCTGTTGCAGAGGTTGACAACAACTCTCTTCTTCAGGTTTTTTCCTACATTCAACATACCCTCTTTACAACACTGTGTACAACCTCACTGTACACGGGATTGAATTTCATATTGTGGTCGGTGACATTCAATTTCGTAGTCTTGTTAAAGTAGTCATACCTGTAATTAAGGATACATGAAGAAGAGATTAATACTTACAGAGGCATAAAAGTTGTATGTACACTGGTATTTTCAAACCCACACACAAAAATAGAAAATAAGCGTGAGAGAATTGAGAGAAAAAAAAGGTTGAGGAAAAGCTCAAATTAGGGTTTGGAGAAAAAGTATATTGTGAATGAACTGAGATTTCCTTTATGTGAGACTAGCTTATAGACCCGTGGAATCCACGGGGTTTTAGAGGGTTCTTGATTAAGAAAAGGTAAATACGTGAATAAAGTAAGAAAGAACAACGAACGTAAACGTTATGAAATTTTCTTCTAACGGAACAGTAAGTTATAAGTGACTGAAAGTATAAAATACAATGCTTGTAAATATATGTGTAACAAATGTTGATTGCCTCTGGATCTCCAATATGTTTGTCTTGATAAGCAAATGCATGTAGTGAGCATTGTAACACTTCAACAAAAAATACATTCCATCAGCACCTAATAAGTATTAAAAAAATCTAAGTTAAATAAATTTGGGATTTATAATAAGTACAAATAAGGAAAATGCCACAAAAGATGTAATATGTATACTATACATACCTATTGAGCATTTAATCATGGACTTTGAAGAATTTCTTTATATACACCATTTATAGTAGTTGTTGATAGGTTACCATCCGCATCTGAAGAAACAACCTTCAAACCTTTTTTGCTTTTGACACGTGAAAGAGCCACACACAACTGTCCATGTGTGAAAACAGGACGTGGCAAATACAATCCTACTTTTGAAAGCGACTGCCCTTGGCTCTTATTTATTGTCATGGCGAATGACACTGAAATGGGATATTGTTTTCTCACAATCTTTAGAGGTAAACGTTTATCAGATGGAGTAATTCTCAATCATGGTATGATAACCTTATTTCCAAAATGTGTCCCATTAATGACTTGTGCTTGAATGGAAGTCCTTGATAATCGTAAAACTTGACGTCGTGTCCAGTTACGCTATCCATTAGATTGATCAATATTCCTTAGCAACATAATGGGGACACCAACTTTTAACACCAGTCTATGGTTAAGTGGACATGTCGAAGCTTAAAGATCCGTGGATTCACGGGGTTTTTAAAGAAATATGAAATTGAGATAGTAAGAAAACAATAAACGTAAACATGTTCTATTAATATATGAAAGAAACAGGAGATAATACACGAATTATTCGATAATCAATTGAGTTTGTAACTGTTAAAATAAGAAACGTCCATGCGTTGTCGTTTCCAAATTTGACGGTCTTAAATAGCAAATGACGTATGTGAGTGCTAATCAATTTAATAACAATTGTCCATCCCACGAACACCTAATAGTCCATAGAAAATGTAAGCAAAAGTAGATTGTGATACATAATCTATTATAATTTAAAATATGATAAAAGATAACTATGACCATAGACATCTGGAAGTTGCTTACTCCTTATATATTTTCTTAATATATAATTTCTTTAAAAATCCCCGTCTATTTGCCATTAAGCCTGCTTCCATTGCTCTAAATCCAATATGGCCTACGTCATAGAAGTAAATGGCTAAATGTGAAATGTAGCTTCCATTTTCACATTATTGGCATCCCTACTATGTTTAATAATAGTTAGTAGTACATGAAAATATGAAAATGGTCGTAAATTCAACATGCTTGCATATGTGATATATTTCAAAACCACACTCTTCACATGTGTAAACAATAATCTTCGTCACCTTTATGGCAAATGGTTGACCATTTGAAAGAGCTTGAATGTTCACTTCACTTGTATACCATGAAAATGACCCTAAAAACTTACTATAAACTGTAATCAAAGCTTTGAAACACATTCACAATTGCATGACATGATAATATACTTGCTTCAAACAATAAACACATAAGCATAATTCATTTCAAACAAAATCTGCGAAATACAATATGGATCCATTCCCATTCTTTTTAATTCTGGCTACAAAATTTACTAAGTCACATTCTAAAGATATACACATCAAAAAATAAGCTATGGACCCTTTAAAACATTTAGAGGGGTATTTGGATTACATTTTGAGTGAATCATTAAAAAACAATGTTTGGCAAACGAATAGAAAAAATTCATAATGTACGTTTTTCCCAAGATATTGCAAATGGTGTGAGGTTGTAGCGTGTCTTGGTGGCAGACTTATCTCTTCCCCACAATGACATAACTTTTGTCATTGGATCATAGCCTTTGGGTTTTTGTCATTGGATCTCCTAATACATAGTATGATAGTGTTGCAAGAAACTATTTTACAACTTTGTTACTAAAAATTGTGTACTTGTTATTCCAACCTTTTACTAACCAAAAGATCGATTTTTATGTAAAAAAGTTTATGTATCACGAAATTAGGAGTTTGTAGCTAAAATTGTAGGTAAATCCCTTGTTTCCACCCGAACATGTTTTGACCAATTAGTCCATTACCCGACCCACACATCTTTCCATCCCGAGAGGTTAACATAGCAATAAAATATTTATTTACTCTTTGGATATACCTGATGTGGATTTCTATCAATAATCGACTGCTCCTTAAACTTGAGTTTTCAAGAGTAATTGTAATTTAAAATATGATAAAAACATGTGATATGTACATACCCATTGAACCTTGATCATAGACCTTGAATTATTTCTTTGTAGATGATATTTTTAGTAGTTTTAGAGATATTACCATCTTCATCACAAACTAATATAAGTAGCTTATAGACCCGTGGAAGCACGAAGATTTTAAAAAGAATTATTCATTATGGAGATACATGTATGAATCAATTAGCAAACAACAAAAAAACGCAAGTAGGTTTAATTACTTATTGAAAGCAATAATAAGTAAAATGTCAATAATACGATAAACAGTTTGTTTTATAAGTATTAAAATAATAAATGTGTATTGATCGTCTTCTTCAACCGGTAGATAGTCTTGAGCGCCCAAGTGCAGAAAAATGTATACCTAATTTATTTCAAACTAAATCTGCGAAATATAATATGGAACCACTCCCTTTCATTTTAATTCTGACTACAAAATTTACAAAGTCACATTTTGAAGATATACGCATACAAAAATCGGTTATGGACCCTTTCATACATTTAGAGGGGTCTTTGGAACATTTTGAGTGAATCATCACAAAACAACGTTTGGCAAACCGATAGTAACGGTTAATTAATTACGAACATCGTGAAATATTTATATAGTGATTAAAAAACAGAAAAATGAACGGTAATCATATAAAAGGGAATAAAACTTAATAAATGATAGGCCATTAAAAATGTTAGTAATATTTATATAAACGATGTGATTGTATTACTTTATTTCCATTTCATGTCCAATTGCAATAGTTAAGTCATTTTTGCATAAGTCAATATGGTTGCTTATTTATCAGATTTGTATGAACTTTATAAATAAAGTTTTGTGTGTACAACATTTTATGTTTTAAAAAAATCGTTGTTGCCAAAATATATAATTAACAGTTAATCAATTATAAACATTTATCAAGTATATTTAGAACGAACAAAATGGAAGTTCACCCGATAAGAGAAAATAAAAAATAAATTATCTGATAAGAGAAAGTAGAAGTTAATAAATTATTCACAAAAACAAAGTATATGTTGTGAGTTCAAATGCGAAATAAATTACACAATAAAAAAAATAAAAGTTAATAAACTATTAAGGAATGTTCAAGGCACCATCCGAGAAGTTCTTCACCATATGCGTCACCCTCGCACAATGGATAGTCTTGATCCAAAGGATTATGCCTATTAGTTTATTTATCCCCATGAAATCCGTGAGCCTTTCGAAATAAGCTTAGTCAAACACCTTGAAAGTAAGCATTACTTATTTCAAAATGCAATAACCCATTACGTAGCTAAACTATACTAAGCCAAACACCCTCCTACTATAGTGGTTAATGATATCAGTTAAATTTTTTTTTTAAATATTCATTATCATGTGAAAAACTTGATCTCCACTCTGAAAAAAATAAACGACATAAGCCGGATTCAAAATCGACAAAATTTTAGTGAAATCTTTATTTTCAACCAAAAGTACTTCTGAAGCAGCATTGCTATTGCCATTGGAAATATTCGCACAAAGATGAAGCTTAAGATCACCATTAGTATTCATCCAAGATATACAAAGTACTTCAATTTATCCTTAAATTCCTAACTGTGTATCAATAATATCTCTTAATAATTTTCAACAATTTTATTATGTCGTGTACTTCTTCTTTGAGTGTGTTTTTCTTTTTCTTTTTTCAAATTTTATGTATTGGGTAATTGTATGAGTTTGGTTTTTGGTTTAGTGTAACTGTCAAGTGGTTTACATTGTCAAGTGGTTTACATTTAAGAGGCCCAAAAGGTACCTTTTAAATACCCATTAAGTGTTGGTTTTTTAAGCCTTTTTGATAAAATGTTTTGGTCCAATACATTTATGTAGCTCAATAAGCAGTCGTACCAAGTTATACAAAACAAATATATCAGTAATATATGCAATCTATTTCTTCACAAATCTATGCCACAACAGTTTGTATTTTACAAATTACATTCAAAGGCTACATAGAAAGTTAGAATAATGCAAGCAAATATAACTATTCCGATATTATAAGAATTCTGCTCAACTGCTTATATGCTAATCCTTAGCAGGCAAGTGGTTTCAAGAAGGCATGATAGGCTCCTTTATAAGTGCATATTTGAAATAGCGGAAAGCAGGTGTCTGAGTTTACTTAATTTGTATACCTCCTACTCAAGTTGGACTTGAGAAATGCCTTTTTCAACTTGTATATGGTATCAGTCGTGAAGCTTGATTCCCTCTTCGCCACTCGTACTAACTAATAGCACTAAACATCATTACACTTGAACAACATGTATCCGCTTTAATTACACAGGTTCGTGTATATCAAATAAAACCCTTTTCCAAAAACACCTCGAAAAAAGGCAGAGGAACTTACCAAGATCGCGTTAGTATCCACACGTCATGCGAACAACCTGTAGATTAGATCAGAGAGGCTCATTTCCCGTCTGTTATTTCCACCTGATATCAACACACCTGCAATCAATCATTTTCACGACTAGAGAAAATATATAAGCTTAGTTTCTTTTGAACAATAATAGAAAATCAGCAAAGCCAAATTGTTTAAATATTTCTTACCTGTCTTGTGTTCCATGTAAATAATGACTGTAAATCTGCTGGTATATTCATTGCCCTCCCCTGTGAAATATTTCTTACTTGTCTTGTGTTCACCTGTCTTGTGTTCCATGTAAACAATGACTATAAATCTGCTGATATATTCATTGCCCTCCCCAGTGAAATATTTCTTACTTGTCTTGTGTTCCAGGCACATCAATGCACATTAGTTAACCAAAGTTATTTCCAATACCATAATGGATAAAGGTTTCAATACCGCCAATAATGCCTGCCACGATGGTTCTCTCTCGAAGTCTCTCCTCCGCTTTGCTTCCACTTGAGCTTCAACTTCAGTTTGCCTTGGAGCATTTTCTCCTACCTCTGCTGCTGCTTGCAATTGGGCCTCCTGTCCACCATATTTCTATTACGATATGCAATATACACATTTAGTCAAACATTAAATCAATAATCATGTTAAGTTTTCACAATTTAAAATTCAATATTAATAAATACCATTTTGGACCACCTTGACAACAACCTGCATCAGGGCCGTGGTTACCTACAATCACAACTCCATTCACCCTATAATCCGCGCCAGTGTTGCATCAGGACCTTGACAATAACCCTAATTTTTTATTAGTAATCACCAAGTTATATTAAAAAAAAAAAAGAAAAAAAAAAAAAAAAAAAAAAAAAAAAAAAAAAAAAGGAGATATGGCTAATATTTATTCTCTAATAAGCTATTATTTGACCAAAAAAAAGAGATATGGCTAATATTTATTCTCTACCACAAATGTAATCATCATACATTCCATGTAGGCAAACATGGATCCCTATCATTATAATGAGAGAACCTATCTTGAAAGCCAATTTCTTTTTTCTTTCTAATCGTCACTTTCCGGTATGGGCCAGCGACCCAGTGTTGAATGGACTTTATAATTTTAAAAAAATGAAACAGCATAATTTCAAATCTATAGTTCACATATAAGCTTTCATTGTCAGTATGGCTTTCAGTTATGTTACTTTTTGTTTCTTGATAAAAAAGCGACCCAGGACCCACTTATGAGTGCAGATTTGGCTAATATTTATTCTCTAATAAGCTATTATTTGACCAAAGTATATCCAAATGCATAAAACCTTCTAGCATTTTTATTAAAAATATTACGTGTAGTTTATTTATTAATGAAATAATATTCAACACATATTTATGCCACTTGAAAGTGATAAGACATCAAAATGTATGGCACTTGGCCTAACCTGAACCAATTTATTTTGACCCATAATAATAGTCTACGTGTCTTGTTGAACAACCAATTTATTTTGACCCATAATAATCCGAAAGAAACTTACTGCAATTTGAAGAAAACTCAATGACCAACTATTGAAATATCTTGAATTCTTTGTTGGCTATTTCCATGAACACGCTGCCAATTTGTACGGGTCAGATATATATGCCTTTCACAGCCATTGAATGACATTGTTTTTAGAAGCTGTTTTCCAAAATACTAAAAAAGTACTAATGTGATTACAAAATACACTGATCATACAATCGATAGAGACGCATATCTAAATAACCCCATCCCCCTTAATGAGTATAGAAAGAAAAAAGATCATAAGAACTTTAAATATACACAGGAACTTAACCTGACCCCTTTACATGCATGACACTTGACGGTGGAAGGAAGGCTTCTAATAGTTTAAAAGTCAACGTCAAATTAAGAAAAATGAGAGAGTTTAACATCTCGAAAATATCAGGATGCTTTCATCTACTTTTTAGTAGTGGCATTATCATTTACTTCTTTAGACTTTGAATGTGAATAAGACATGAACCCACTGATAAAATTTAATCGTACCCTTATTGCATACTAGACGAGTACCCGTGCATAGCAACGGGATTTTATAGCGACAGATCGTTTAGTGATAAAAAAAGTTTATGGGTTATAAACGAAAAATAATAAAAGTTTGAAGATTTAGAGATTAAACATAATGTTTTGAAACCCGTTTCGACCCGTTCTGGATGAAAAATGGGTCGATTTAAATCGAGTGAACCCGACGGGTTGGGTCGAAAACGGGTCAAATTAAACCGGGTCAACCCGCCGGGTTTGAAGCGTCCCAGGTCAACCCGGTTTTCGATGTGTATTAATAGTTTCATTTTGAAATATATGTTTTCGTATGACTTTTATTAGTTAGACGAACCGGTGGCGACACCGGTTCCCGGTTGAACCTGTTGGTCCGGTCCAGTTTTCAAAACTATATGTACCATCAACTTGTTAGTTTGTATGAAGCTTTGTGTGTTTTATTAATTTGTATAATGTGTAAAATAACATTAGTTAGTGTGTTAATTATTTTATATTTAGATTATGTTGTAGCTTGTTTAAATTGTACATTATGAAAAATTTTATTGTACTTTTTAGTAAGGGGTGTTTTAATTGGTTGTTTTTAATTTGATATATATGCTTTTAATTATTTGTACAATGTGAATAAATTATTGTACTTTAAAGTTATGAGGTGTTTTAATAAAAGTATTAATTATACTATGCATTTATCTCACATTTGACTTTCAATATTTCACTTTTTCAAAATTTGACCATACATTCTTTATAGCGACAAATAGTTTATTCGACAAATAGTTTATTCATCAAAAAAAGTTTATAGGTTATAAATGAAAAATGTAACACCCCCAAAATTTGATACAGCGGAAGACTCAACAAGCTTTCGGGGTGCTACGGGGATTGGTATCCAACACAAGACAATATAGAACGAGATAAAGTAAACATCATAAAAACACAACCAAAACGGGGTTTTAGAGTTTACATTTATCCCAACATCATTCAGAGTCAGGCCCAAAATAAATAACAATAGGTCCAAATTTAATTATCAGAGTTTAGAAAATATAGATCCATAACCGTGTGCCACAGCCGAGCCTTCCAATCCAAGCATGCACCTCAACACTTAATTACCTGAGAAAACGTGCTAAAAGTCAGCTTTCGCTGGTGAGATCATAGGTTTAAATTCAACTAATAATATAGTGGACATGAACGCAAAACGCTTGCTAGCTAGACTAAGGATTCGCTAAAAGCCTGCGGATACCCTCCGCTCTCAACATAACACACGGAAACCCTTCCGTAATAACCAAAACACACGGATACCCTTCCGTAACCACATAAGTATTCGGGTAACCCATCTGTAACACCCCCAAAATTTGATACAGCGGAAGACTCAACAAGCTTTCGGGGTGCTACGGGGATTGGTATCCAACACAAGACAATATAGAACGAGATAAAGTAAACATCATAAAAACACAACCAAAACGGGGTTTTAGAGTTTACATTTATCCCAACATCATTCAGAGTCAGGCCCAAAATAAATAACAATAGGTCCAAATTTAATTATCAGAGTTTAGAAAATATAGATCCATAACCGTGTGCCACAGCCGAGCCTTCCAATCCAAGCATGCACCTCAACACTTAATTACCTGAGAAAACGTGCTAAAAGTCAGCTTTCGCTGGTGAGATCATAGGTTTAAATTCAACTAATAATATAGTGGACATGAACGCAAAACGCTTGCTAGCTAGACTAAGGATTCGCTAAAAGCCTGCGGATACCCTCCGCTCTCAACATAACACACGGAAACCCTTCCGTAATAACCAAAACACACGGATACCCTTCCGTAACCACATAAGTATTCGGGTAACCCCCGCAATACCAATAATAACTCGGATAACCTCCGAAGTATAATAACCTATAGGTGCACGCTACAGTATCTAAATAAGCCAACCTTGAATAGTACACACAACATATATGTGACTAAAGCTGACAACTCCACATAATCAAATAAGCCAACCTTGAATAGTGCACATAACATATATGTGACTAAAGCTGACACTCCACCAATAACCAAATAAGCCAACCTTGAATAGTACACACCAAAGGGGTGACTAAAGCTGACAATATATCCTACTCCATACGCATAGCAAGTTTAGAAAGAATATAAAAGCGATAATAGTCCACGTAAAATGATTTGCACGTTTCTCACCCCAATCGTTGAAAACATAGTTCAAGAGTAAAAAGTGGGGCTATGACTCACCTCAAGTCCAGAAATATAGCAAGACGAGGTAGGTAGCAATAAGATGTATGATAACTCACGAAACAGCAACTACGGACTTGGCACGACCTAACAATATTAACTCTTTCAGAAATCATTTCCTCAAATATATAATATTCCCAAACCCGGACGAGAATCCGTTTTATTTCCGAAAATCCATTTCGTATCAGTTTGGTGTATTTGCGTTTGGTATCCATACGGGTGGTGGGTCGACTCAAAACAAACCAACAAGATCACACGTAGAACATATAATAACTATAGATCTAATATTAGCCCAATATATTATTTAAATAAATCGCCAAAGTTTACCAAATCCGTCGATTTGATAATCCTCATATTTATTTACGTAATATACCGTTCCAAGATTACACCCAGTCTAAAGCACATATAAAGCACATAGCATGTAATCACTATATAGTATATATATCATAGTTTAATAAATTCCTCGTATATATCGTCAAATTGGCCAGATTTCCCGATATATACACTCGCAATCTATTACCCTTTACATATACTACAACCTATGGGCGTCGTAGGATACGATGCCCACTAATATATTCGTTTCATATAATCAAACAACCCGGCTCAACCTTACGGTTGGGTGGTTATTTACTTATAGAAAACGTCTATATTAGTCGTCATATATCCGAGACAACACGAATGTCGCAAATAATAACTTACCTGGACCCGCGTGACGACAATTTCGCCTAACTCAATAAGTTTATTTGTTATACATCCAAAATGACTTTTTATTAAACGTTTCATAATTGTCGGGAGTTTCCCGTTTATAACACAATTTCTAATAGTAATAATACGTTTAATTAATATTACGCCACTTTCGTAGCCTAATATGTATCTAATCGTATTATTTATAATACGACTCGTGATTATTATTATTATTAATATACGCGTTTATATAGTTATATATACGTTACTCACGTATATACTTTCGTATAAACGTTCATATTACTAATAATTATTATTACGAGTTTTATTATTCTCGTTTTACTTTTAATATTTATTGAGTTACACGAAATGGTCATATGTCCGAGTCATGACTCTCGGCTCATTGTCCAAGTCCAATAATAAACCAAAGTCATAAATAATAAACTCCGTCCAATCACAATCTCAACCACGGGCTACAACAATAAGGTCCGACTACGGTACCCGACTAACCTATCTCCGTCATCTAACGACCGTCTCATAACCGGTCCTCATATCACATTTACCAATCGCCAACAACTTCTCAATATCGAATCATAATCAATAACCAATATCCATTTCGGCCCAAAGTACACGGCCGAGAAAATAAATACCACAACAACCAATATACCAAATATAAGCATAACCAATAATAATAAAACAATTAGTTCACATTTAACACGAAATAACATTAACCAAATTGGCGTTCGGGTCGGTTTACCAAGCCGAACCCGAGGCCATACGACTCAATTGAGTCTCGGCCACAACACAAGCCAAACATAGCTCACTTGAGCTAACCAAATAAATCACATAACCCATTCGACCCAAAATGGTCAATTCGGCAACAAGGAAAATACTACACGGCTCAAGGCCGCGACCCACAAGGGTCGAACCACAATATTCATACGAGCCAAGGCTCGAACCATAACAAATCGAGAACCCATGAGGGTCTCGGCATGGCCAATCCGAGCGCAATAACAATAATCCCGAGACCATGAGGTCTCGGCTAGCTCCAACTCGAGGTCACAACACCTCGACAACTCATGAATCCCACGAGTCCATCACCAAATCGAACCCAATACAACCCAAATCGGATACCAAACTTTAAGAAAAGCATTTTTCCAATCACAACCCATAACTTTGTTACGTTTTTTGATGAAACCCATTCGGATTCACACGAAATAATCCGTGTAGCCACGGATTCATGCCATAACGTGGCACCCAAAACCAATAAAATGCTTCTTCTCACCTTCTTGGACCTCCAAAAGAATGGATCTAGAAAACTATTAAAAATTCGAACGGTTTGTTATAAATTTGATGGTGTTAACGAAGGTTCTAGGGTGAATATGATATATCAAATGAAAGAGGGTGAAGAGAGGAGTAGATTGGTGGTGTTTGTTTTGTTGGGTGGTCGGTAAAACGGCGGTGGTGGCCGGATTATTGGACCGGCGGCTAGGGTTAGTTTGGTGAGGGAGATGAGAGGATTTGAGAGAGAGAGGGTAAAGTGAGTGTTTGTGTGTGTGGGTGAAAACCGGACCCAAATGGACCCTTTAATAACTTTTCTTTTTTTTTTTTTTTTTTTTTGTAATAACAATAATAATAATAGTGATAATAATAATAATAATAATACGGATATTATTACCATTGAGCGGGTAAAGTGGGTAAATGTAAAAACACGTGGCCCGAACCCGAACTCATTTTAAAATTTCCATATCACACGAGAACCTCTCGTAATTAATTAAAATATATAACGGACTCGTTAAGACGAATCATAAAACTATGTTAGGTAATCCTAGTGCCAAAGTCAACGTAGTACCAAGTGAGAATTCAAATATACATCACCGACCACATAATCAAAAACGAATTATGAACATAATTCACGAATATCATAACGTCATTAAATAAAATTTCCATAGAATAGGTCTTACAAGTTCGTTGTGAAATGAAAATTTCAAATAAAATTTATAAACGAACTTATATCGAAATGCGGATTTTTAAAATGGCTCCCTAAACTGCCGGTTGTCACATCCTCCCCGTCTCAGAAGGAAACCCGTCCCGGGTTTCACTCGGAAAAATGTCCATCTACGAAGTGAAAAGCTTCGGATATCTCTTCCTGAACTCGTCCTCACGTTCCCACGTAAATTCCGGTCCATGTCGGGAGTTCCAACGAACCTTGACGAGCGGAATGCGACTCCTCTTGAGTCGTTTAACTTCACGATCTAAAATCTCGATCGGCTCCTCCACGAAATTTAATTTCTCATCAATACGAATGTCCCTCATTGGAATGACGGGCATTTCATCAGAAAGACACTTCTTCAAATTACTCACGTGAAACACGTCGTGAACTTTGCTCAGTTCAGACGGTAATTCCAACCTATAAGCCACGGGCCCAATTCTTTCTAAGATCAAGAATGGTCCAATGTAGCGCGGGTTGAGTTTACCACGTTTCCCGAAACGTATTACACCTTTCCAAGGCGAGACTTTCAGCATCACTTTGTCTCCAACCTGGAACTCTAAAGGTTTACGTCTCTGATCGGCGTAGCTCTTCTGCCTATCTCTGGCTGCTTGCAACCGATCACGAATCTGAGTCACTTTCTCGGTAGTTTCCAAAATAAGCTCAGGGCCTGTAAGTTGGCTATCTCCAACTTCTGCCCAACCAATAGGCGAACGACACTTTCTGCCATACAAAGCTTCGAATGGTGCAGCCTTAAGACTTGTGTGGTAGCTGTTATTATAGGAGAATTCCGCAAGGGGTAAATACTTCTCCCAGCCTTTACCAAAGTCTATGATGCATGCACGAAGCATATCCTCTAACGTCTGTATGGTCCTCTCACTTTGACCATCGGTTTGGGGATGATATGCAGTACTCATATCAAGCCTCGTCCCCAAAGCTGTTTGAAGTGATCGCCACAAAGCTGACGTAAAACGACTATCACGATCCGAAATAATAGATATCGGGACTCCATGACGCGAAATAATTTCCTTCACATATAACCTTGCAAGCTTATCCACACTATCATCTTCACTAATAGCTAAGAAATGAGCAGACTTTGTCAGACGATCCACAATTACCCAGATAGCGTCACAACCGCTAGCCGTCCTCGGTAATTTGGTAATGAAGTCCATAGTAATCCGCTCCCATTTCCAGACTGGAAGTTCTGGTTGCGTTAGTAGTCCTGACGGTCTCTGGTGTTCAGCCTTAACCTTGGCGCATGTCAAGCACTTACTAACGTACGACGCTATTTCTGCCTTCATATTTGGCCACCAAAAGAACTTCTTAAGATCTTGGTACATTTTATCGGAACCAGGGTGAATGGAGTACTTTGACTTATGCGAC
The DNA here is from genome assembly GCA_030686995.1 of Artemisia argyi. Classification (NCBI taxonomy): domain Eukaryota; kingdom Viridiplantae; phylum Streptophyta; class Magnoliopsida; order Asterales; family Asteraceae; genus Artemisia; species Artemisia argyi. Next base: position 4,304,942 of record CM060680.1, read on the forward strand.
TCATGCATAATCAATTCTCGAATTTCTCCATGTAACGGTACCCAAATCCGATCTCCAAAACATAATAATCCATCCGAACGCTTAACAAATCCTTTCTCATTATCAGCCATCCCAAATATGTTCTCGGCAGATCTATCTTCTGCTTTCAATGCTTCCGTTTGAGCTTCGAGTATTTGAGATGGTAATGGCGATACGATAGTCATTCCCAATGACTTAACTCGTAATGGTGGTACTCTTTCCTTTCGACTAAGAGCATCAGCAACAACGTTTGCTTTACCAGGATGGTAGCGAATTTCACAATCATAATCGCTTAGTAACTCGATCCAACGTCGTTGTCTCATGTTGAGCTCTTTTTGATTCAAGATGTGTTGTAGACTTTTATGGTCAGTAAATACAACACACTTGGTTCCGTACAAGTAATGTCTCCATATTCTTAAAGCAAAAACCACAGCACCGAGCTCCAAATCATGGGTAGTGTAGTTTTTCTCATGCTTTTTGAGCTGTCGGGAAGCATAAGCTATCACCTTCTCTCGTTGCATTAACACGGCTCCTAAACCTTTATGCGAGGCGTCACAATAGACGACGAAATCCTCGTTACCTTCTGGTAACGCTAAGATAGGAGCACTACACAACATTTTCTTAAGCAATTGAAACGCTTCCTCTTCTTTATCTCCCCATTCATACGTAACACTCTTTTGAGTCAATTTGGTCAATGGTTTGGCTATCTTCGAAAATCCCTCGATGAATCTTCGGTAATAGCCGGCTAAACCCAAAAATTGACGAACTTCGGTTGGGGTTGTAGGTGCAGCCCAATCTTTTATTGCTTCAATTTTTGCAGGATCCACGTGGACTCCTTGTCTATCAATCACGTGACCCAAAAATTGTACAGTCGGAATCCAAAATTCACATTTCGAAAACTTGGCATAAAGTTTCTCCTTCCTGAGCAATTCCAAAATGAGTCTTAAATGCTCCTCATGCTCTTTCTCACTCTTTGAATAAATCAGAATGTCATCGATGAATACAATCACGAACTTATCCAAGTATGGCTTACACACACGATTCATGAGATCCATGAATATTGCTGGTGCGTTAGTCAACCCAAACGGCATCACCTGAAACTCGTAATGCCCATAACGGGTTCTGAAAGCCGTTTTCGGAATATCCTCCTCACGAACTCGAAGTTGATGATATCCCGATCTCAAATCGATCTTCGAATACACACTTGATCCTTGAAGTTGATCGAACAAATCATCGATCCTAGGTAACGGGTATCGATTCTTCACCGTTAACTTATTCAACTCTCTATAGTCAATACACATACGAAACGATCCATCCTTCTTCTTCACAAACAAGACTGGGGCTCCCCAAGGTGAAGAACTTGGTCTTATGAATCCCTTTTCGGCTAACTCCGCCAATTGTTTCGACAACTCTTCCAGTTCAGTAGGTGCAAGACGATAAGGTGCTCGTGCTACAGGTGCAGCACCGGGTATCAACTCAATCTGAAACTCCACTTGTCTAGTCGGTGGGATTCCCGGCAAATCATCGGGAAACACATCAGGAAAATCACGAACTATAGGCACATCTCCAATACACCTTTCCTTTTTCTTCGTCTCTCCCTTATCAGAAATTTGAGCTAAGAAAAGATAACATCCCTTCTCCATTAGCTTCGGTAACTTAGTGCAAGAAATCACCGCTAATCGGGATGGGCTCCTAGAATCCTTTCGGTCTCCTAGTATATTTAGGACCTCCTTTCCGTATGGTACACGCACGATCTTCTCGTCGCAAAGTATGTGAGCACGATACTTCGAAAACCAATCCATACCAATGATTACATCAAAACTTCCTAACGTGACGGGTAGAAGATCTATGTTGAAAGGGTGGTTCAAGAAATTTAACGTACAACCACGAATGATGGTATTAATCCTTTCTAGGTTTCCATTAGCTAACTCAATATCATATCCAATTCCTAAGGCCATCGGGGGTTTCTCTAGTAGGGGTGCAAATGTAGTGGACACAAAACTTCTATCGGCACCAGTATCAAACAGTATGGAAGCATAACGATTATTGAGAAGGAACGTACCAGTAACGACGTTCGGATATTCTCCTCTCTCGTTCCCGAGCGCATACACTCTTCCTTGAGCAGCTCCAGCTTCCACACGTTGGTCCCCATTGTCTTGTCGTCCACGATTTCCTCCAGCTCCACGGTTTCCATAATTGTACCCATTACCACCCGAGCCTTGATTCCCACGGTTCCGCGATTCTCTACACTCATTCCTATAGTGTCCCTTCTTTCCACACCCATAACAGGTAACATCTGCCTTGTTTCTCATCTCAGGAGCAGCTTGAACCATTGCAAGGGGTCGAGCTCTACAGTCCCTAGCTGTATGTCCTTTCTTTGAGCAATTCTGGCATTTCACACTACACCATCCAGTGTGATGCTGATGGCAACGATCACACTTGGGTGCATCACCGTTCTGATTCTTCTTGTCTCCATTCCCAATAGCATAAGCCTTAGCTTGTCTCTTGCTTCGGTGATCATTACTCTTAGAGTGACGGTCTCTCTTTCTCTTTCCATTCTTCTCCTTATCAGCTTCTTCTAATTCCAACGAATCCATAAGTTGTTGAGCAATTGTGATTGCCTCATGGATGTTTGCAGGTCTAGCAGAAATTACATCATTCCTCGTAGCTACAGGCAATCCATCAGTATACCTCTCGATCTTTTGAGTCTCGGTTTTCACCATATCTGGGCACAACAAGGCTAACTCCTGGTAACGACGATTGTAAGTCGCCATATCATTACCTTTCACCTTGTGATTCCAAAACTCAATCTCTAGCTTCTTGACCTCATTCCTTGGGCAATAAGTCTGAATCAACAAGGACTTAAATTGCTCCCAGGTCATAGCATATGCTACATCACTCCCAACTGCATTTCGGTAGTTGTTCCACCAAGTCAAAGCTTCGTCCTTGAAAGTAAAAGAAGCAAACTTTACCTTCGCATTCTCCACACAACCACTGACATTAAACACTGACTCAGTCTTCTCAATCCATCTAACTAAGTAAACCACTCCTTCATTTCCACCAAACTCAATGGGTCCACAAATCTTGAATTCCTTATAATGACATCCGTTAGCACGAACAGGTGGAAAAGTTCCAGCAGAATTGTTGGAATGATTTGACTCAGCGAGTAGTTCAGCAACTCTTTGCTCCACGAGTTGGTTGATCATTGCTTGATCCACAGTAGGTGCATTAAGTGGAACATGACCATTGTCTCCCTGAACATCGACATTTTGATTCCTGTTGTTACGGTTAGTGGTGTCCAGGTTGTCAGGAGTAGGGGTTTCAACATTTCGAGTAGGTCGACGACCTCGACGAGCAGGAGTAGGAGTAGTCACAGCAGGACCAGTCCTGGTAGACCTAACAGGGTTTCGACGGGGTGCCATTGATCTGTAACATCACACAAGTTCATAAATCTCCATTAGAACTTATCGACATGCTCAACAAAACATCTCAACGAAATCAAGTCATAGCAAGAATGGCAACGACACGCTATGTAATAATAAGCGAATAAGGACTCAATTTCCATAACACCCAAAATCACATAATACCATATACTAACAACCATCAATCATACAATAGCGATCTAACATCGTTCCAACCAACGGATAACACCAAACATACTAATCGTTCCAAAAGAGACGAATACCAAACAAAATACATCAAAATATGATAACTAGCTTTTCTAACCGAACACTCCTCGGCTAAGAAAGCAACAAGATAATATAACTCAAGCAACTAGCCACGGGGCTGACGGATAATCCTCAACTCCTGCCTCAAGCCATCAAGATCCCTCCATAACGATCCTAACTCCACGCTATGGGTGTCTCGGTCTCTCTTGAGGTCAGCCACCTCCTTCTCTAGCTCGGCATTCCTTTGCCAAAGCTTGCGGTCGGCCTCACGAGCAGTAATAAACCCTCGCTGAATACTATCGATATGCTCATGTACCTCCATCAAAACTCTCCTCATCTCGGTAACCCTCCTCTCAGCCATAACCATATCAACCCTCAACTGCCCAATAAACTCAACAGTCACTCTATCAATCCGCTCAGATATATGAGTAACTCTCTCACCAAGAGCCGTAATCTGAGTCCACAACCTGCCAATCTCACCTAACTCTGCATGCTCAGCAGAAACCTCAGAGGGTGCATCCGACTCAACGGGACTACCAGGTGGCAACTCAAACAAGAACGGATGATCAGGTGAATCGGGCTCAATCGGGTGTACAGGTGAATTAGGCTCCTCAGCCTGAGCTGGTGGTGCTAACTCATCATCATCATCATCAGGCATCTCATCCTCCTGAGGGTCATCCTCCCCCTCAGGGTCATCATCATCACCATGCTCAGCCTCCTGAGGGTCATCCTCCCGCTCAGGGTCATCAGCCTCATCCTCACCCTCGTACTCCTCCTCCTCATCGGAAGAGTACCTCATCACTCGTCGTCTCCTACTAGGTGAACCATGTGAAGATGTAGTAGGTGATCTAGGACGACGACGCAATGATGTGGGTGGCGCCTCAGACAGAAGAGAATGAGCATCAATCTGTAAAGGTGATGGAGTAGGGCGTACCGACATGCGTGCTGTAGCTCGGTGGGCAAAGCGTGGTGCCACACGAGCCAAAGCCTGATGAAGAGTAAGCTGCCTCGATGTACCAGGGAGCCCTAGAGAAGATGAGGGTCCCTGCGTAGATGCAGCAGGTAGTGCTGAAGTAGAAGCTGCCTGTGACACAATAGCTGTAGACATGGCCATCTGGTAGGGGTCATCAGATGCCATAGTGAACTGTGCAGGTAAAACTGGTGCAGTAAGGATGTCCTCGACGACATCAGGCACATGGGAGGCCATAGTCTGTGACAACGGCGTAGGGTAGGTGTAAGTGTTTCAAAACAACTTAAATCACAACTCATAAAATCGTACCAAATATGCACATCAAATAGTACCATATAATCTTAATAAAAGAATTTCAAACACCGCATTTCTAAAAATGTTTATAAAACATATAGACCATATAAATCCTCAAGAACGCCATCTTATACTAAACCCATAAACCTCAAATCATCTCAAATATCTCATAATACCTCAATTAATAGAAGATGCTTCGGCTTGGCGGGCTGGCGGGCGGTAGTCAAGGATCATTTTCTATAAAAATACGGTTATAGTTTAGGCGTTTATTTACCTAGTTCTCTATAACCTTGGCTCTGATACCAATCTGTAACACCCCCAAAATTTGATACAGCGGAAGACTCAACAAGCTTTCGGGGTGCTACGGGGATTGGTATCCAACACAAGACAATATAGAACGAGATAAAGTAAACATCATAAAAACACAACCAAAACAGGGTTTTAGAGTTTACATTTATCCCAACATCATTCAGAGTCAGGCCCAAAATAAATAACAATAGGTCCAAATTTAATTATCAGAGTTTAGAAAATATAGATCCATAACCGTGTGCCACAGCCGAGCCTTCCAATCCAAGCATGCACCTCAACACTTAATTACCTGAGAAAACGTGCTAAAAGTCAGCTTTCGCTGGTGAGATCATAGGTTTAAATTCAACTAATAATATAGTGGACATGAACGCAAAACGCTTGCTAGCTAGACTAAGGATTCGCTAAAAGCCTGCGGATACCCTCCGCTCTCAACATAACACACGGAAACCCTTCCGTAATAACCAAAACACACGGATACCCTTCCGTAACCACATAAGTATTCGGGTAACCCCCGCAATACCAATAATAACTCGGATAACCTCCGAAGTATAATAACCTATAGGTGCACGCTACAGTATCTAAATAAGCCAACCTTGAATAGTACACACAACATATATGTGACTAAAGCTGACAACTCCACATAATCAAATAAGCCAACCTTGAATAGTGCACATAACATATATGTGACTAAAGCTGACACTCCACCAATAACCAAATAAGCCAACCTTGAATAGTACACACCAAAGGGGTGACTAAAGCTGACAATATATCCTAGTCCATACGCATAGCAAGTTTAGAAAGAATATAAAAGCGATAATAGTCCACGTAAAATGATTTGCACGTTTCTCACCCCAATCGTTGAAAACATAGTTCAAGAGTAAAAAGTGGGGCTATGACTCACCTCAAGTCCAGAAATATAGCAAGACGAGGTAGGTAGCAATAAGATGTATGATAACTCACGAAACAGCAACTACGGACTTGGCACGACCTAACAATATTAACTCTTTCAGAAATCATTTCCTCAAATATATAATATTCCCAAACCCGGACGAGAATCCGTTTTATTTCCGAAAATCCATTTCGTATCAGTTTGGTGTATTTGCGTTTGGTATCCATACGGGTGGTGGGTCGACTCAAAACAAACCAACAAGATCACACGTAGAACATATAATAACTATAGATCTAATATTAGCCCAATATATTATTTAAATAAATCGCCAAAGTTTACCAAATCCGTCGATTTGATAATCCTCATATTTATTTACGTAATATACCGTTCCAAGATTACACCCAGTCTAAAGCACATATAAAGCACATAGCATGTAATCACTATATAGTATATATATCATAGTTTAATAAATTCCTCGTATATATCGTCAAATTGGCCAGATTTCCCGATATATACACTCGCAATCTATTACCCTTTACATATACTACAACCTATGGGCGTCGTAGGATACGATGCCCACTAATATATTCGTTTCATATAATCAAACAACCCGGCTCAACCTTACGGTTGGGTGGTTATTTACTTATAGAAAACGTCTATATTAGTCGTCATATATCCGAGACAACACGAATGTCGCAAATAATAACTTACCTGGACCCGCATGACGACAATTTCGCCTAACTCAATAAGTTTATTTGTTATACATCCAAAATGACTTTTTATTAAACGTTTCATAATTGTCGGGAGTTTCCCGTTTATAACACAATTTCTAATAGTAATAATACGTTTAATTAATATTACGCCACTTTCGTAGCCTAATATGTATCTAATCGTATTATTTATAATACGACTCGTGATTATTATTATTATTAATATACGCGTTTATATAGTTATATATACGTTACTCACGTATATACTTTCGTATAAACGTTCATATTACTAATAATTATTATTACGAGTTTTATTATTCTCGTTTTACTTTTAATATTTATTGAGTTACACGAAATGGTCATATGTCCGAGTCATGACTCTCGGCTCATTGTCCAAGTCCAATAATAAACCAAAGTCATAAATAATAAACTCCGTCCAATCACAATCTCAACCACGGGCTACAACAATAAGGTCCGACTACGGTACCCGACTAACCTATCTCCGTCATCTAACGACCGTCTCATAACCGGTCCTCATATCACATTTACCAATCGCCAACAACTTCTCAATATCGAATCATAATCAATAACCAATATCCATTTCGGCCCAAAGTACACGGCCGAGAAAATAAATACCACAACAACCAATATACCAAATATAAGCATAACCAATAATAATAAAACAATTAGTTCACATTTAACACGAAATAACATTAACCAAATTGGCGTTCGGGTCGGTTTACCAAGCCGAACCCGAGGCCATACGACTCAATTGAGTCTCGGCCACAACACAAGCCAAACATAGCTCACTTGAGCTAACCAAATAAATCACATAACCCATTCGACCCAAAATGGTCAATTCGGCAACAAGGAAAATACTACACGGCTCAAGGCCGCGACCCACAAGGGTCGAACCACAATATTCATACGAGCCAAGGCTCGAACCATAACAAATCGAGAACCCATGAGGGTCTCGGCATGGCCAATCCGAGCGCAATAACAATAATCCCGAGACCATGAGGTCTCGGCTAGCTCCAACTCGAGGTCACAACACCTCGACAACTCATGAATCCCACGAGTCCATCACCAAATCGAACCCAATACAACCCAAATCGGATACCAAACTTTAAGAAAAGCATTTTTCCAATCACAACCCATAACTTTGTTACGTTTTTTGATGAAACCCATTCGGATTCACACGAAATAATCCGTGTAGCCACGGATTCATGCCATAACGTGGCACCCAAAACCAATAAAATGCTTCTTCTCACCTTCTTGGACCTCCAAAAGAATGGATCTAGAAAACTATTAAAAATTCGAACGGTTTGTTATAAATTTGATGGTGTTAACGAAGGTTCTAGGGTGAATATGATATATCAAATGAAAGAGGGTGAAGAGAGGAGTAGATTGGTGGTGTTTGTTTTGTTGGGTGGTCGGTAAAACGGCGGTGGTGGCCGGATTATTGGACCGGCGGCTAGGGTTAGTTTGGTGAGGGAGATGAGAGGATTTGAGAGAGAGAGGGTAAAGTGAGTGTTTGTGTGTGTGGGTGAAAACCGGACCCAAATGGACCCTTTAATAACTTTTCTTTTTTTTTTTTTTTTTTTTGTAATAACAATAATAATAATAGTGATAATAATAATAATAATAATATGGATATTATTACCATTGAGCGGGTAAAGTGGGTAAATGTAAAAACACGTGGCCCGAACCCGAACTCATTTTAAAATTTCCATATCACACGAGAACCTCTCGTAATTAATTAAAATATATAACGGACTCGTTAAGACGAATCATAAAACTATGTTAGGTAATCCTAGTGCCAAAGTCAACGTAGTACCAAGTGAGAATTCAAATATACATCACCGACCACATAATCAAAAACGAATTATGAACATAATTCACGAATATCATAACGTCATTAAATAAAATTTCCATAGAATAGGTCTTACAAGTTCGTTGTGAAATGAAAATTTCAAATAAAATTTATAAACGAACTTATATCGAAATGCGGATTTTTAAAATGGCTCCCTAAACTGCCGGTTGTCACATCCTCCCCGTCTCAGAAGGAAACCCGTCCCGGGTTTCACTCGGAAAAATGTCCATCTACGAAGTGAAAAGCTTCGGATATCTCTTCCTGAACTCGTCCTCACGTTCCCACGTAAATTCCGGTCCATGTCGGGAGTTCCAACGAACCTTGACGAGCGGAATGCGACTCCTCTTGAGTCGTTTAACTTCACGATCTAAAATCTCGATCGGCTCCTCCACGAAATTTAATTTCTCATCAATACGAATGTCCCTCATTGGAATGACGGGCATTTCATCAGAAAGACACTTCTTCAAATTACTCACGTGAAACACGTCGTGAACTTTGCTCAGTTCAGACGGTAATTCCAACCTATAAGCCACGGGCCCAATTCTTTCTAAGATCAAGAATGGTCCAATGTAGCGCGGGTTGAGTTTACCACGTTTCCCGAAACGTATTACACCTTTCCAAGGCGAGACTTTCAGCATCACTTTGTCTCCAACCTGGAACTCTAAAGGTTTACGTCTCTGATCGGCGTAGCTCTTCTGCCTATCTCTGGCTGCTTGCAACCGATCACGAATCTGAGTCACTTTCTCGGTAGTTTCCAAAATAAGCTCAGGGCCTGTAAGTTGGCTATCTCCAACTTCTGCCCAACCAATAGGCGAACGACACTTTCTGCCATACAAAGCTTCGAATGGTGCAGCCTTAAGACTTGTGTGGTAGCTGTTATTATAGGAGAATTCCGCAAGGGGTAAATACTTCTCCCAGCCTTTACCAAAGTCTATGATGCATGCACGAAGCATATCCTCTAACGTCTGTATGGTCCTCTCACTTTGACCATCGGTTTGGGGATGATATGCAGTACTCATATCAAGCCTCGTCCCCAAAGCTGTTTGAAGTGATCGCCACAAAGCTGACGTAAAACGACTATCACGATCCGAAATAATAGATATCGGGACTCCATGACGCGAAATAATTTCCTTCACATATAACCTTGCAAGCTTATCCACACTATCATCTTCACTAATAGCTAAGAAATGAGCAGACTTTGTCAGACGATCCACAATTACCCAGATAGCGTCACAACCGCTAGCCGTCCTCGGTAATTTGGTAATGAAGTCCATAGTAATCCGCTCCCATTTCCAGACTGGAAGTTCTGGTTGCGTTAGTAGTCCTGACGGTCTCTGGTGTTCAGCCTTAACCTTGGCGCATGTCAAGCACTTACTAACGTACGACGCTATTTCTGCCTTCATATTTGGCCACCAAAAGAACTTCTTAAGATCTTGGTACATTTTATCGGAACCAGGGTGAATGGAGTACTTTGACTTATGCGACTCATGCATAATCAATTCTCGAATTTCTCCATGTAACGGTACCCAAATCCGATCTCCAAAACATAATAATCCATCCGAACGCTTAACAAATCCTTTCTCATTATCAGCCATCCCAAATATGTTCTCGGCAGATCTATCTTCTGCTTTCAATGCTTCCGTTTGAGCTTCGAGTATTTGAGATGGTAATGGCGATACGATAGTCATTCCCAATGACTTAACTCGTAATGGTGGTACTCTTTCCTTTCGACTAAGAGCATCAGCAACAACGTTTGCTTTACCAGGATGGTAGCGAATTTCACAATCATAATCGCTTAGTAACTCGATCCAACGTCGTTGTCTCATGTTGAGCTCTTTTTGATTCAAGATGTGTTGTAGACTTTTATGGTCAGTAAATACAACACACTTGGTTCCGTACAAGTAATGTCTCCATATTCTTAAAGCAAAAACCACAGCACCGAGCTCCAAATCATGGGTAGTGTAGTTTTTCTCATGCTTTTTGAGCTGTCGGGAAGCATAAGCTATCACCTTCTCTCGTTGCATTAACACGGCTCCTAAACCTTTATGCGAGGCGTCACAATAGACGACGAAATCCTCGTTACCTTCTGGTAACGCTAAGATAGGAGCACTACACAACATTTTCTTAAGCAATTGAAACGCTTCCTCTTCTTTATCTCCCCATTCATACGTAACACTCTTTTGAGTCAATTTGGTCAATGGTTTGGCTATCTTCGAAAATCCCTCGATGAATCTTCGGTAATAGCCGGCTAAACCCAAAAATTGACGAACTTCGGTTGGGGTTGTAGGTGCAGCCCAATCTTTTATTGCTTCAATTTTTGCAGGATCCACGTGGACTCCTTGTCTATCAATCACGTGACCCAAAAATTGTACAGTCGGAATCCAAAATTCACATTTCGAAAACTTGGCATAAAGTTTCTCCTTCCTGAGCAATTCCAAAATGAGTCTTAAATGCTCCTCATGCTCTTTCTCACTCTTTGAATAAATCAGAATGTCATCGATGAATACAATCACGAACTTATCCAAGTATGGCTTACACACACGATTCATGAGATCCATGAATATTGCTGGTGCGTTAGTCAACCCAAACGGCATCACCTGAAACTCGTAATGCCCATAACGGGTTCTGAAAGCCGTTTTCGGAATATCCTCCTCACGAACTCGAAGTTGATGATATCCCGATCTCAAATCGATCTTCGAATACACACTTGATCCTTGAAGTTGATCGAACAAATCATCGATCCTAGGTAACGGGTATCGATTCTTCACCGTTAACTTATTCAACTCTCTATAGTCAATACACATACGAAACGATCCATCCTTCTTCTTCACAAACAAGACTGGGGCTCCCCAAGGTGAAGAACTTGGTCTTATGAATCCCTTTTCGGCTAACTCCGCCAATTGTTTCGACAACTCTTCCAGTTCAGTAGGTGCAAGACGATAAGGTGCTCGTGCTACAGGTGCAGCACCGGGTATCAACTCAATCTGAAACTCCACTTGTCTAGTCGGTGGGATTCCCGGCAAATCATCGGGAAACACATCAGGAAAATCACGAACTATAGGCACATCTCCAATACACCTTTCCTTTTTCTTCGTCTCTCCCTTATCAGAAATTTTAGCTAAGAAAAGATAACATCCCTTCTCCATTAGCTTCGGTAACTTAGTGCAAGAAATCACCGCTAATCGGGATGGGCTCCTAGAATCCTTTCGGTCTCCTAGTATATTTAGGACCTCCTTTCCGTATGGTACACGCACGATCTTCTCGTCGCAAAGTATGTGAGCACGATACTTCGACAACCAATCCATACCAATGATTACATCAAAACTTCCTAACGTGACGGGTAGAAGATCTATGTTGAAAGGGTGGTTCAAGAAATTTAACGTACAACCACGAATGATGGTATTAATCCTTTCTAGGTTTCCATTAGCTAACTCAATATCATATCCAATTCCTAAGGCCATCGGGGGTTTCTCTAGTAGGGGTGCAAATGTAGTGGACACAAAACTTCTATCGGCACCAGTATCAAACAGTATGGAAGCATAACGATTATTGAGAAGGAACGTACCAGTAACGACGTTCGGATATTCTCCTCTCTCGTTCCCGAGCGCATACACTCTTCCTTGAGCAGCTCCAGCTTCCACACGTTGGTCCCCATTGTCTTGTCGTCCACGATTTCCTCCAGCTCCACGGTTTCCATAATTGTACCCATTACCACCCGAGCCTTGATTCCCACGGTTCCGCGATTCTCTACACTCATTCCTATAGTGTCCCTTCTTTCCACACCCATAACAGGTAACATCTGCCTTGTTTCTCATCTCAGGAGCAGCT